>JAODUP010001039.1:77500-123028 GCA_025642065.1 Paralvinella palmiformis | reverse complement strand
TCGACAGCCCACTTGGACAAAACCCCACATCACCCATAAATTAACCAAAAAGACATTTTCTTTCTTTTTTGAAATTTTTGGATCACATATTTCACCTTCTCGTACTTCCATCTAACACTGTATCCAACGCCCCTCGGTGTATCTACAACTGATGGTGATGTCAACCGGACGGTCAGTACAGAAAATGTGCAACTTTGTCTGAAGCAAACGTGTGCGTCGGCGTGTGCGCTTGACTGGTGGCTTAACACGGTCTTCACACAGCGGCGGGCAGTGACAACCTGGAGCCTCGCACCTGGCGGATGACATCAGTAACTCTCCAGATGGTCGGGGTGAGCGTGCAGTACTCGCTCGGAAAATCCATTGTTCCAATCCTCACAGACGATGTGGGTTTCTGATACTTTTATTCGTAGCCAGCAATTAAAGGAAACCATACACTACTTTACTCCTGTGTGGCTTCCATCTGACATGCTGTAAGGGAGTATCTCCCTTTATACACTAAACACTTAGTTCAGCTTCTGGGTAATTAAGGTAGATCAGTTATAACATAATAATAATAATAATAATAATAATAATAATAATAATAATGTATATTTAATAAAGCGCCCTTACTAGCAGGAGCCATTCAAAGGCGCTGTACAAATAATATGTAATTTAATAATACCCCAAATAATGTCTGTAAAAACCCTGTAATGATTTAAAAGATAATAATTATTTATCTGTGAAAGCGACCTTAAATAGGTGTGTTTTTAGAAGAGACTTAAAATTTCCAAGAGTCGACGCATTTCTGATATTTGCCGGCAACTTATTCCACAAAGGGGGGGCTGCAACACTAAACGAAAATCACCATATGATTGAGCCGAGACAGGCACCGAATAGTATCTGACTGGATGACCTGAGTTTTGGGTGACTTTCTAATGGAAACCAGTTCACACAGGTTTTCTGGTGCCATAAAAAAGATTTATAAGTTATTAACAGAATTTTAAAATGGAAGCTGTCTAACAGGTAGCCAATGTAGTTTTTGAAAAATTTGGGGGAAATATGATCATATTTTCTAGTATTTGTTACAATGGAGCTGATATTCTGAATTCGTGAAGGCGATTAATTTATAATCAGATATATATAACAGGGAGTTAAAAGTCTTACGAGATGTAACAAAGGATGAACTACAGTTAAAGGATTCTTTGTCAAGAATGCTTTTTAAAAAGTGGATGTTCTTTAAAATGGTAGTAGGGAGCTCGGCATACTGATGTGACATGTTCATGCATGTTAATACATTGGTCAAAAAAAACCCCTAATTTTTTACTGACCCATTAGGGGTAATTGAAGATGTACCCATCTGTAATGCTGGTGTCTTTAGGGATTTAAACTGTGGTGATGCCAAATATAAATTTTGTTTTTTTATCATTTTGTTTTTAAGATTTTTAGTCATCCAAGCCGATATGCAATAAATGTTCTAAATTCTTCAAGAAGAGGAAAATTTAACTCATTGTCAGGATCCCGTGATAATACGCTGTGTGTCATCAGCATAAAATGATATTTAATCCCATATCCTGCGCAATGATCCCAAGAGGACGGGTATACATTGTGAAAACCAGAGGACCAAGAACTGAACCCTGTGGTACACCAGATAACAAAAACTGAATGTCAGATAAAATACCATGAACAGACACTCTCTGGGAGCGTTGTTCCAGATAGGATCTAAACCATTCAAATACTTTACCTGACAGACCAAACATGTCTTTTAACCTAGAGAAAAGTACATTATGGTCAACTGTATCAAATGCAGCAGACAACCTACTCTTGTATGGCGTTGTTTATTGATTCAACTGTAATAAACATGAACAAAATATCAATTCAATACACTAACAAATACATCGATCTAATTAATTAGTACTTTTATCTGGAAGCAAATATTTCGGAGTGAGGCTTTCTGCGCGAATCGTGATCAATTTGCGGGTCTTTGATCGAGCGGGAATTTGACTTGTGGGCTTTTGTCACAGAGGGGATTTTTGTCCCGGATCCGTGGTCGATAGGTCACGCACTAGTGAAGTGAGATGACCCGATAAGACATTAGATAAGACGTAGGAAACTCAATGATTCGAACCGAGACGTGTAAAACTATATATACAGTACACTACCATCTATTCTGTGGGACCTATATGTGGTTGTATTTTTTTAACGAACGACTGCCCATAAAACGCCCCACAGTCATAACACTTAACACTGAGCTCACTCAACGAATTCCTATTTTCGCTCGCGAAATCTGCGAAATCCTTTGCTCGCTTCCTATATTCTCCGTCCAGAACGAGGCTGATCTGACCCGAAGACATTTCCGGATAGAAACGCGAGGCCTCGCCTCCTCCCAAGAGTCGTCGAGGCTTTGGACGGCCGAGAAGAATGCGGCGACAATTTGTTATAAAGGATTCGGCGGCTTCGCGGTCCCGATCTGATCGAAGTAACAAGTCCGCCGGCCGCCCCCGAGGAATACCCCCCCCCATACCACGGCAGCCCGGGGGAGAAATATCCGATGTATTGATACTGAGTAAACAGCGTGTGGTGTTTATGAAATTTACGACGGCGACTAGAAAACAGATTTTGTTTGATGGTCACGAAGGGCCATATCGGTCTTTGGTGTAGTGGTCCTGAGGAGACATCCGATTGGCGGCTAGAGCCGACATTCGGTTATGACATCATCGGTCGGCTCGGTACGCAGGCGTCAACCTCCGCACGTCGATAAAGGGGAAAACTGCTTACTGGCATCGACGTATTTATTTTCGGCATCAGCCTAACGCGTACACCCAGTGAGCATGCGCCGAGTTACGCATGCCAGCTACGAAGTCAACAAAGCATATTTAACACTCGGAAGTTTTCGATTGGTTTGGCCACGTACAAAATTGTTCGCGGGTCTGTGTGAGACATCTGTGTGTGACGTCGTCCGTGCGGACGCGTCGAGAGGCCAACGAACAGAGCAGATGGGTCATATGAGGAAGATATGCCATTCCCAAAAGTAAGATGGGTGGTGGGTGGACGGTGGGTGTCTGATCAAAGGGAATGGCCTCCTCTGTTTATAATTAATCAAATCGAGATAAATCCTAATGCAATTCATCGATCAAAGAGAGATCTACCGCCCAGAAGGTAACTACACCGCCACAATACGGAACACAATTTGGACATTCTGGGATATAATATGGACGCCCGAGAGGCGACGGACCCGAATACACCATCTGGCGAACGATACACCAGTCACGTGATCCGACGACGTTGAAAATAATGGGTCACGTGAGCCGGCGTTGTCGTTAATGCCTCGTAAGTGTATAATTAACATGTCGGCGGACTCTAAAACATGCTAATTACTTGTTTTGCCGAGGAACCACCTTGTTGTGGGCGACATTGGAAGATGGAACACATATTGTGCAACGTGTAGATGCTTAGGTTGTTGGGGGGATGGTACCAACTTGTATATAGAGATAAGTGGAAATCTCTCTCTCTCTCTCTCTCTCTCTCTCTCTGTGTGTGTGTCTGTGTGCACGTTTGTGCCTTTGTTTTAGCAGCTTTATATAAAAAGGCTCACCAGGGTACTCATTTCGGGAAAGTGTGCGTTTAGGGCTTCCTAATGAAACATAAACTGGTCTCACCATTCTTGATCTAGTCACTCGACAAATCGCCCAGAAATTATAATTACGACACGCACGCACGCACTCACGCATGCACGCACGCACACACACACACACACACACATTTTCCCAATGTGTCAGGTATGGAGTTTATTCTTGTCACTACAAACAATTACCACCAGCCGACTTAGATCAAAGGAGACTTGTAATTTTCCGATGTCTCTTCTCATATTATCAGAATCAGTAATTCCCAGTCCGTCGTCGCAAGTACTCGCCTCCCGATGTACGTCCTCGGAGAAAATTACCCACCGAACTTCCCGCGGTGACTTAGAGGAATGGCGGCTAAACAGGGTTCCGATAATTGAACTAATTGTCAGATGGTCATTATGGGTCGATTTTGTCCACTCCGAGGCTGGCGGTTCACTGCGAGCTACCGTTATAGAGCTGTAATTATATGACGATAGCATGTCCGCTTCGTGCTTCCGTAGTTCGCTCAAGACGAGCCATTTATCGTTCAGCGTAAGAGCCTCCTCCTGTTATAGGCGCCGAACGGCCACGAACTGGCTCGTCCCCCCTAGTTCCCCATCTCTCTTTTACTCGCAAATCCGCAGCTGAACACGCACGCAAACACACATACATCGCCACCAGGCTTTAATTAGGGGTACTTTTCCCGAAGGTTTCATGTTATTGCATATATATATATATATATATATATATATATATATATATTGTGTGTGTGTGTGCGTGTGTGTGCGTGTGTATGTAATGATGTGTGCGTGCACGTGCTAGCACCACACAGAATTACAAAATGTCAGGTTTATAAATTCGTTAAATTGCTGGGTGTTTGGCGATATTAACAAGAGTAATAATGACAACAACAGTAGAAAATGATAATAATAATAATAACAACAACAACAACAGCAACAACAACAACAAATTATTATTATTATTAAGATCTAAAGGTGAGAAAATAAACGAATGACAGGGATAAAGATATATTGTCTCCGATTTGTCGTTATTGATCTTATAATAATAATAATAATAATAATAATGTATATTTAATAAAGTGGTCAGTACTAGCAGGAGACATTCAAAGACTCTGCACAGTGACACCAGAAATAATATGTCAGCCAAAAACTACAATAAAACATTTATACGATAATCAGTAATTGTCGATGACCTGGATCAGGCCAGTTTGAAGAACAGATTTATACTTTTCAAGAGACGACGCATTTCTAAAATAGCCGACAAAGACAACGAATACCGGGGACTACTACTACCACTACAACAACAACAACAACAACAACAACTACTACTACTATTACTACAACTACTACTGTTATGTCTATAATTGTTAAAGGTACATAGAGTTAAAGCAGATTTAAAGGACACAGATTATACATGTTGTATATTTTGAAAACGTATACCAGACAATACATATTAAAATCATGAGTGACCCTTTAGTCAGAGTACAATATTACTTATTTCTATCGATATATGTGAAGCTGGCAATGTTTACTCATATTGGAGTAAAGCGGACCATGTTTACTAATCAGAGATATGGGAGTAAAACTACATATGTTTACTCATCATCAACATTCGTGTTGACGTACTGAGTGACCTCTAAATGTTTACGGCTGTTAATTTCCTGTCGACGGCTGGTTGATATTTATCGTTCGTGACCGTGACGATGACCTCTACACGTCTTCGGAATAGCGGCTGTCACGTCTTCCCGATCCGCGCTATAGCGTGCGACCATAGTTCGGTGTACAGAGCTTCTAAGAGACGTGTACACTATGTGTACAAAACGTGTTTCGAACGTGTTCGTAATCAATAATCAGAAATCAAAATGTTCAATGGGATTAAGGATAGGTGGCACTCCAACCAGCCGGGTCATCAGTTAGAATCCCAGTGTTACCTGTGTTTATGATTTACCAATTGACCATATGTCATTGGTGTGACACTGACTGACTGACTGACTGACTGACTGACTGACTGGCTGACTGACTGACTGACTCACTCACTCATTCACTCACTCACTCGACTCTCAAACCATACTCCCAAGAACTAAATTTTTATCCCGACCATTCCAGGAGGTATATAGGTTTTCTGTCACGTGTCCAAGGATCTGTCGTTTTTAAATTGGTAGAAAACAGGAAGACTTTTCGCACGTTTCCGAGTTCATTATGAGATCATTTTGTGTACCGGAGTGTGGATCATTCCTGACAAATACGTCCTTCATAATACGATCATTGTCGCTGAAAAGCAAGATCCGTCCATACATTTTTGCCTGGCGTGCTCTTAAATTGCTCATGAATATTCATCTTATTATGACATTCGCGTATACGCCCCTCGGGGTTTGGTGTATTAGAATGCTTTTTGTGATCAGTAAAAGGAAGTGTATTTATCAGGTCGGAATATATATACTAGAACATATTATTGGGGGCCTCCGTGATCTAGCGCTAGCGTGTTGGACCACAGATTACTACTACCCGTGTTCGAATCGTGGGCATATCTGAACGTTGTTTCATCTTTGACTTCGCTTCACTACCTTTGGAGGTCTCTCGGCCCATTTAGCCTACCATGTGCACAAAAGTGGCCGTAAAACATCAATCTTCAGCATCACCGTTATCACTAGAACATATTCTGCTTTTCCACATACTGAAAGGAGCACAGGTATGTAAGGACTAGATAAGTGCACGCATGTGTACTTAGCCGAAACTGTCGCTGTATAAACACACCTTCCCATTCTTTAAGGACTCGTGAAAACGTACGAATTTGTCGTCGTTTTGCTTACAAGGTATACTGGGCTCGTAACACATGGCTATATGGCTATACGATCGAGAAATTAATCTCTGAACTGATATCTGGGGGTTTTGACTGTCAACCTTGAATCGAATCCTTGATCCTTCAACCTTGAATCGAACACAATACCCCTAAACTCCACAAACACACCTTATTAGACTTGTGCCCCAGTTTTCCCTGATAATAAATTCCCTCCACGCTAAGAGTAACGCTAGAGGGCGCTGGTTGTAACTCCCAGTCTATGTGCCAAAAATGTTGTTGTTATAGGTGCCATAACCCACACTCTTCCGACTAATGAACAAACTGTTTAACGCACGAAAGCACAGGAGCCTGTTGGGGGATTCGAACTAACGATGCCCAGCCTTCTAACCCACTACTCTAGTGCATTGATTGTATTAAGAACGCGCGGTGACAGTTTTGAGGTTTCGCCGTTCTGACTATTTAACCATAGAAATCTACAGTCGAACTTCGATTAGCCGCCACCTATATATAGCGGCCACCAGTCTATTGGTTCTATTCCGATCAGTTGATGGGATACTGTCGGCCTAATCAGTGATAGGAGGCATCTATAATAGGGCTAGCTGGGCCACTTGTTCAATCCAATTACAATAGTGGTATCAGTTGTTTGGCCTGATTATGGAGGGTTTATTATATTAATATTGTTGCATAATGTGTCAATAACTAAATATAATAGCCTTTCGACTGAGTGAGTAATACGCGCGCGCTCGTACACATACACCACGCGCGCGCTCTTGTGTCAGTCTGCCAGTCAGTATCCATGTCTGTCTATATGGTTTGTCTCAAGATTTACCATTCTTTCTCTGTTTGTCTATCTCTCTTTTCTATTCTTTATAAATATATCTACCTACTTGTTTGTCTATCTATATGCTTTTCAACCCCCCCTCTTTCTCTGTGAGTGAACGTATTATATATATATATATATATATATGTGTGTGTGTGTGTGT
The DNA here is from genome assembly GCA_025642065.1 of Paralvinella palmiformis. Classification (NCBI taxonomy): domain Eukaryota; kingdom Metazoa; phylum Annelida; class Polychaeta; order Terebellida; family Alvinellidae; genus Paralvinella; species Paralvinella palmiformis. The sequence continues at coordinate 115,644 of JAODUP010001039.1, read as the reverse complement.
GTGCCCCTGATTTAACTGTCTGATAGTCTATCTCCTTGGCTATATAGGTGTCTGTCTATCTGTCTGTGTGTTCGTGTCTACCTTGTCTTGCGATTTTAATGGCTGCCTTCGTCGACCGACTTCCGGTAACATTTACTGCAAATATCAGGTGTTTGTCAGCGCCTTTATAGAGATGCCCGTATATAGGGATAAAACATACGATCTGTTTATTTCGGACAATTAAAGCTTTTATTTTGAAGAACCGACCAAATCCTTGACTGACCATCATACCACGTGATCAGCTCTAGCACTTCCGGCTTTTATTTCATTTCCGTCCAAACATTGAATCTCACGGACTAGTCACGTGATTAATTTGTGGGGTATTTTAAACAATGGCAGGGTCAATAGATCTAAACACACACACACACACACACACACACACACACACACAAACGCACGCACGCACAAACGCACGCAAAAACGCACATAGACACTTATCTGTAGGTGTATGTATGTGTGTATGTGTTTGTGTGTGAGATAAATTTACAGATATATGATGAGATATTTGACACCAAGAATTGGGAATTGTCAGCTTAACCTCATATATGGTCATTATAAGATGTATATATATATATATATATATATATATGTGTGTGTGTGTGTGTGTGTGATGTGTGTGTATGTTGTGTATGATGTGTGTCCCCCGCTCGTATCTGGTTTGTTTTACGTTGTACTACGCACGTCAAGTGAAATCAAGAACTAGAAATCCTACAAAACACAATGAAACCTTTCATTTCGTACGAAGTCGTGACGTGAAGGAAGAAAAAATAGAGAGAAAAAACAGCCAAAACAAACCCAGCACAACAACAAAAAATAAGAAACACAAAAAACCACAACAAAGACAAATGACATTTCCGTCTCTCGGATGTCACATGGTCATTTTTATAATTGACGTCTTAACGACGACGAACGTCGGAACGATATCGCCGAGAGTTTCTCATCCGATTAAACACATCATGCTGACGTCATCAAATCGGTGAAGTGGCCTACTTGCCGTAATGTCGTCGACAGACTGTGTCGGCGATAAGATAATCGGACAATGGGATGTTCTGTTTAATTAGATCATCCTCCCGTCATCAAAGACAGGTTGTGATGTAGTTAGTGCAGCCACCTTGATCTACCCTAGCCATACACGGCCACGTCCTGTAGCCATCGTCATCGAGATATCGTGTGTTCTGTCGCCGGCAGATGTCGCCACAGCTCGGGGAAGATTATTATTTTGGGATAAGATGATAAATATCAGGTTTAACGAGGGGGGAGGTGTGCTGTTCAATGATAAAATGCCAATAAATCCCTGTTTAAGAATAACACGTTTTGGAGAATTTGAAAAGGTTTGCATAGAAAAGAGATTTTGTTATTCTTTTGGTATGGTGACGATGATTGGGGTTTTACGGCCAGGTTTGTGCACATGGTAGGCTAAATGAGCCGAGTGACCTCCAAAGGTAATCAACCGACGTCAAAGATGAAACATCCTTCAGATATGTCCACGATTAGATTCGAACACGGGTGGTAGTGATATGTGATCCAACGCGCTACCGATTAGACCGCGATGGCGCCCTTATTTTCGTATGGAGGAGTGGAAATTGCGTGACAGGAGTTACGACATTATGAACGCATGTCTTTTGGCAGCAGCATGTAGATGTCATATTACGTTATATAGAAACGTTACGAAGTTGGCGAATTTGGGGACTGTGTTTTTTGAGGTTTTGTTTTGGAAGAATGGGATGTGGGAAGATCTAGTAAACAAACAAACAAACAAACAAACAAACAAACAAACAAACAAACAAACAAACGAACGAACGAACGAACGAACGAACGAACGAACGAACGAACGAACGAACGAACGAACGAACGAACGAACGAACGAACGAACGAACGAACGAACGAACAAAAATTACTGGCAAGGGCAAGATTTTTTGAAAAACGGCGATTTTTTTTAGCGATTAGTAGTTGTTTGCGGAATGCAAACTTTTTAAAGGAATAATGTTGAAGAATTTTTGGGGAAAATGAAAAAAAAGTTTGAGGCAATTCGATGAAACGAGCTTCCCTTTTAGGGAGCCTGGGACCGAGGGACTACTGCCTTGATAACGTGACAGTTTCAGGTTTACCTGATGGCAACTGTCGCACTTCAAAGAGACAATGACGTGACATCAAAGGCGGCCGCTCGGTGACATCAAAGAGCTGATGTAGCGCCGTATCTGTCTCGTTATGGCCAAGTGCTCCAGGTCCCGATGTTGGCCCATAACGAGCTCAATTTCGGATTTATTGCGCTTCTTATTGGCCGCCATGATCCGGATGCAGGGTGTCATGTGATGATAGCAGGTAGAGCTCTGGATCCGACGACCTCGGATTCATGACCAATTATCGCCTAGATCCGGGTGTGTGGACCGACGCCGACAATTAGCCCCCTAGAAACAATATGGCGGCCGTCGGTAACGAGGCGCTGATTACGTGTTTCCGGTACGCCCATCGCACACGCTAGATGTCGCTTTAGTCGGTGGACAAGTGCTCGTTATCGGTGATACTGTCACGAAATTACGAGACATTGATGAGAGATAACGACAGGGGGAGCCACTTGAGATAAGAGAAGATGATAGAGGCGAGCCACTCCAGATAAGAGATAACGATAGAGATGACCCTCTAACTACCTTCTCCTGCTGGACATCCTCAGTGTCACTTGTCTCTTTGATGACACGGGAATGAGTCAGCGGTTTGTATGTTTCTACGTTGGTTTGCGTCAATCTCTATGAGGCGTTTGCTCATTTATGAGGCTCTGACACTATTCTCCTCTCCCCTTCTCTCTTTAACTCTATCTATCTATAAGTCTATCCATCTACCTATCTATCTATCTATCTATCTATCTATCTATCTATCGATCTGTCACACACGGACTCGCAGATGCTTGCGCACACACATATATGTATTCCTAATCTGACGTCTTACCCCGGACAGGAAGTGACGTAACAGCCAACTCTATTGAATGAAGCCCAACACGTGACAGATAACTTCCTGTTTTGACGACTAATGGCTGTCTCAGTATTTCTAGCGAAGACAAACGAGTGGCCCTAACCGGAAGTCAACTATCACCTCTTACATATCCCCGGCGGCCGTATTACCAGCGGAAGTTACGTCATCAGCGTTGTTAGAAATTCGAAACAGGAACATGTTCATTATCCACTGGAGAGAGCGGGCGCGTGCACGCAGAAGGACGCATGTGAACGCAGGCACGCGCGAGCGTGCGCGCGCGCACACACACACACGTGTACATAAATAGGCTACTTGAGTCATCGCCCCATATAACAAAGGGTTTTAATCTAATACACTATATATATATATATATATATATATATATATATATATGGAGAGAGAGAGATAGAGAGATAGAGCTTCAAAATAATATTCCATGAAACACGTACCCAAATGAATCATTATTACATGTTAGCGTTCGTATGCGACACACGGTACTCTACGAAGGTGGTCCTTGGTGGTATCTGTACCTAGTGTACAGTTTGGTGGTATATGGTATTATTTCTATATTGTACTTGATGATATCCACGATTTTCACATCGTAACGAGGACGACTGGTAGGCGATGGTACCTACCACCCAGTGGTAAACGTTGTTACCCCTAACAACGACATCGCCACCCAAACACACTCACCTCTCTAACCGACCACCCAATAAATGTCCAATCATGTTAGTTTATTTGTCTCATCAGAGAGAGAAGGACAGGTGACGGATGAAGGTAACACCACGTCTGGATTATCTGTATGCGGACAATAATCTCGATTACCAGACAGACATTACATTACCACAAACACCTAGCCATCCGACAATCATTATCCAGAACAAGCCAAACACTTATCTGGGGGCCATCTTTACACGAACTATCTCACCTGAGCGCCGCCAGAACGTGTCAGGATCTCGGCCGGGATCTTTGCTTCTGTTGAGATCATCTTACGAAGATTTCGATTTTTCAGACTGTCCCGCAAAGCCGCCCCGGCCCCTGTCCCACCACTCCCCCCACTCCCCGGGATCGGGTCCAGGGTGTTCAGACCTCTGTCCCGGAGTGTTCCGTGTTCAATATGTCAGCGTGTGGCAGGAAACGAACGATAAGCAACCGGTTCCATCGATTTCTGCTCTCCGAGATAGAACAATGAGGAGATAAGAGGAAGAAGATGAGTGACGAAGACCCCCCCCCCCGGTAGCTGGTTGCGGGTCGAGCGGATTTAGAGAACTATTTACTTTTGTTGATTGAAATGTGGTCGAAGCTGGTCGATGAGCGCTGTAGTGTTGTTGTTATTGTTGTTATTGTTGTTGTTATTGTTGTATGCGGTGCTAAGGCCGAAAGATTAAATTAATCACATTGTTTAGTTGAATTGAGTTATTTAAAATCGGTCACACCTGGAGAGGGTTGGGGCTCATTAGGGAAACTATTCGACAGTAAGAAGCGTATAACTTCAAATTTTAAACATATGACAATGTATATATATATATATATATATATATATATAACAGTGGTGTCAGCACCTGTGGCATCGAACTGTTCTTATAAATAGCTTTCCTTTGAAACCTCATCAAATAGCTGCTGAATGTAAACTCACGTGTCAAAGTAGTTTTCTTGTATATGTACTAAATTACCATTGACCCACACGTTTACTGCAAGCTGTGGGATAGAGTATACTTTCTGTATATGCTTCCGCTTTCTGTACGAGCCTACATACAACCGTTTCCATGTGGGCGTGACATATTTGTCACGTTTGAAAAGCGAATTAGCTGGCTCCTACAGGCTGGTGAGTAGTCCATATATATATATATATATATATATATATGTTGTGTGTGTGTGTATATATATTTTGTTCCATTCATATATATTTATTTGTGTATAGATTTATGAACATATAGGATTTAAAGATGTTTAGGTGTTGATATATTTATTATAACACACACACACACATGTGCTATTGTGAGGACGTTAAACCCCAATCAACATTTACTTATCAACACCGAAACTGATTACGTCAGATGATAAAACAGCGAAGATAGTGAGGCCACTTTAAAACGTACACACGCATCAGGTGTCAAGGATCAGGTGTCAAGCATCAAGTATCAAGCATCAACTCGTCAAACTAAGGCAAACAAAGATTATTAAAGCAAAACTACACAAATCGACGAGAAGTCGAAATCAATAAAATTCTGCCCCAAAAACCGAACGCCAAACACCTGAACAAAGTCTGAAATAATATTTAAATATTGACCCAGATAACCGGAGTAGTTATGGCAATTGAATATAGTATTGATGTTTTTAGTTGGCAGCCAGGTGCTTCACTGGTAGCGCGTTACTACGTAGACGCCAAGTGTTGACCGTGTGGGTATGTGTGTGTATGTGTTTGTGTGTGTGTGTCGGGGGATGTTTCATGCACCAATAGAAAACTTCGCATTTATTATCTCATCCCCCTGTGGACTAGCTCTTCTGTGATATGTTCCAGGTTTGACCAATAATGTGAATAAAGACAGAAAATACTCGACTATTTGATTGTTTTATGACCATCTGTGGCCACTTTTTAATCCCAATGTTTTAGCCAGATCTCGGAAAGAAGGCTCTCCCTAGAATTGTAGATGAATAAGAAATGCATTAATGCGGTTTTGTGATGGCACAGTGAAACAAAAATCAGAAGGTTAAAGATTCGAATCTACCCGTCGATATTTGGTGTGCTCCGATTGATTGTTTCAGGCAGAGCCAAGTCCTGGGTCGGATGTCAATGGATTAGGATGGACTAGGCAGCCATGATAGGTGGCTAGCAACGGTATACTTTATGGGTGGTTGACGACTGTTATATAATGTATGGACCAATAGAAGGGGGTGTGGTGGTGTGAAAGGAAATTCTAGAGTAAAAGTGCAACGCTATTTCCTGTAACATATATCATTGTACACTAATAATAATAATAATAATAATAATAATAATAAAATAGTTATGATGATGATGATAATGATGACAACAACAACAACACGGAATGAAGTTTTGGTTATGCCACCCCCTCATCTTCACTCGCCCACACTCATCTCCTCATTACGCATACACGCCACAATAGATTATTATCTATTACAAGTAATTATAAGCTTGATGTTGTGGAGAAACTGGAGTAAATAACAGGACAAAATAAGTACAATAATAGGATAATAATAGGATAATAATTACACATTGATGAATGGTCATTTTGAGGAAAATGAATGGGCAATAATTGAACAATAGTAGGACAATAATAGAACAATAATAAGACAATGATGAAACAATAATAGGACAATGATAAACCAATAATAGGACAATGATAGAACAACAACAGGATGAAAATAGATTAATTATCTGAACATAACAGGACAATATCATGGAAGGGGGCAATATTTAGCTAACAATGGGATATATTAGCTAATGATAGGCAGATATACACCCGCATATATATATATATATATATATATATATAATTCCAAACGTGTATAGTATATGTCATCGCCCGCCCCCCCCCACACACACACACACAGATAGAGATAGATTTTTCGATCCTCATTAACATACGGTGTAGCTGATGCTAGCCTTAAAACAGGACAGACAGACAATATGCCCGTGTGTTAGAGGAATATAGAGATACTTGGAATAATAATATATATATATATATATATATATATATATATATATATAAACCGCTCGCATACATATATATTGATCTCTCTCTCTCTCTCTCTCTCTCTCTCTCTCTCTCTGGGCTGAGAGAAATATGTACTATTACTGATATCGTCTGAGGTATTATGATAATTACAAATTTATTTACATGTGTTTATACATGTGCTTTGTTTTCAATCGTAACTGCATTAAATCATATGTAAGAACAATATATATATATATATATATATATATATATATATATATGGTCATTTTTTGGTCACAATTCTATAATATTTATAAACATCACGAAAACCTGAGCCCACGCCTTTATTACATGTAACACACACACAAGCACACACACACACACACACACACACACACACACACACACACACACACAGTTCGGTTCTCTATGCTGATGTCACGTGACATGTAGCCAATCCGCCATTTTCCCCATCATCCTCCGGTGTCGAAGTTCACAATTCTCCGGCGAAGTCTACCCACAACGGAGTAATTTACAGCGCGATTAAACGCATTATTACATGCAACGGCACAATAAAGCACAAAGTTTGGGGTCCTACCCCCTGATGAGTCCAGTATTTGTTGCCCGACATCCCTAACACGGAGGTTACAATATAGATTGTCCCAAGTAACGATTTTCTGTTCTTTTTCGCGGCTAAAGTGGCGTCCATAGACGAACGCTAACAAATAAAAGCAAGCCTTATCAATAATATAGGCTCTCTTGATGGCTCAATATTAGAGCGCTAGCGAAAAAAACGGAGTATCCCGGTTCGAAATTCTGATTTCTGTTGTTTTCTGATTGGTTGATTCTACCATAACTGAACACTTATTTGCCGGTTGTTGTAGACTTTTACGGATTGTGCACTAATAATTGGGGGGGGGGGGGAGGGGGGGGGTCGATATCATAAGTCGGATATTTTGTACTGTTTTGATGACTGTAGAATATTATACAGGTTAGTTTGCTTAACCTCGGCGCTGATCACGCCTCGGACAAACACATACGTGACTCGGATTCGACCCCGAAGCCTGGACCACCCAATTTCCATATCGAAAATATCTACTGTCCCTAGCACTAAGTAGGATGTCAAATTACTACATCAGAGGGGGTGAGCTTCAATGGCGTAGCTGATGTCGCGGTTTCCCACAGACCTCTAGCACTCGGTTTTACCGGATGCAGAACTCGTGGCCGCAAAATAATCACATGAACGTTTACATTGGCTTATTATCTGGATTTGTATTCATGAATCAATGAAATATTACGGTGACAGCTAATGCGCTCTAGACGTAGACTTTAGTAGGAAGTCATGTCTAAAAGGGAATAGATCCACATCTCAGTTATGTGTCCTAGTATCGAATCTTCCTATAACCTGTTGGATCTTTCATCCATCAGCAAAATGTTTCGGTCTGATGATCTCATTTCTCGACTATATATCACTCACTCGGATTTAATGTGTGATTATATATATATATATATATATATATATATATATATATATATGTGTGTGTGTGTGTGTGTGTGTGTGTGTGTGCACTTGACTGCTTATAATCTTAGATAAAAAACGTTTTGATTAGATTGATTAGAGGATTGTCTCATTATATTATAATGTTTATATACAATTATAGCTAATCAAGGAGAAATTAAAATACAAAAATATCTAACATAAAAAAAATTAACTCTAATAAATCGTAGTTTCTATAATACAGTCAAATCCCGATTAGCCAACTCTCAATTAACCGGAGTTTACAGTTACCGAGTAATAAGTATTTCCTAGAATCTAGATGTTGTTGATAGATAGTTAAATTTTACACAAAACTTGTACTCGTAAATTTAGAATGCCTTGTAGGTTATACGATGCTAATTATACTAAGTGAGAATCACTATTGATTATTATTGGGTGTTTAATTATATATCTTTTGTACAAAATATAGAATAGTATATTGATTTAAAACAGGTATTTGGGTGTTTAAGTATTTTTTTTTAGGTATTGAATATAGAATTATTTTAATTTAAAATAGTTATTTTGTGCCGTATTTAAGCCGTCGATTAAAGATATCGTCGTTCAACATAAGGGACGACATTTATACCCAATGATACATAAATATTAACATTTTTCTAGATATGTTCATTCTATGTGTCGTCGATGTTCATCACGTCGTCAAGAAGTATGATGCTCCAACCTAGATGTTGTCAATTGTTTAGGTGAACGTTTGTATCCGTTTGTATCAGGCAAATGTTATAGGAAGTCAGCGTGTAAATGTCGGAAAAGGGCAAAGGGAGGTGGGTGGGGGACTATATCCCCCTCGAACAACGACGGGCGAGTAGATATAGCCCTATTACTTCCCCATGATTGGTTGTCTGAGGAATACATGTATTTGCTTTTTATCCGTTAGCTTACATCTGTGTAGAACGTTGGCTTGTCTATTTCGGTTGTTTGACATCAATTTGTTCACCAATGTATAAATGATGTGCTGGTATTTATCTAATAAGGTCGGTCACTGGTCTAATCCGACCATAGCGGCCAACTGACTCGAACTATCTGATTATAGAGGTTCCACTGTATTTACAAACGGTTGTCAGACCCATACAGCATCCACAGCGTGAAAACAGAGTTCCCTCTACAGGTCCTGGCTTCTTATTATTCACATCATGGATTATCGTCTCTGGCACCAATCTCCCGGACTCCTCTTCGCTTCTGTTCCGGAGCAGAAGCGGTCTGGATCGAGGACAAATTCTCGCCGTGTCCGGACAATCGTCGACGCCCGAACACAATGGGCTCCGATCGGGCCAGATGTCGAGAATCAAACTGGTCGCAATCTTTTCACGGATAACCCCCCCGTCAATTTCCGCCTACAATACCCCCCAATTTCCGCACCAGTTCCGTCTACGCTCATCCTAAATACCGCCATCCATAAGCGAGCTGGGCGCCGCCATCTTAGAATTCGGTCACGACGCCGTCTGCCGTTAGTTATGCGATATCCCGGTCTCTGGATACACCAAATCCGGGTTCCGCGATTTAATTTTTCCAGCGAATGGATGGTCAGTCACTGAGGGAGAAGATCCACTGGCTGTAAGAGCTAATATCGTAACTCGAATAGGTCTAATCGGGTAAGGACATTATAAGGATTATTTATATATATATATATATATATATATATATATATATATTGAGAGAGAGAGAGATGAGAGAGAGAGAGAGAGAGAGCGAGTGAGATAAAGATAAATATATAAACATATTTTTTTAATCTATATTTAGATATATGCGTAAAACTGAGCATTTATCACGTATAGTCTTCTAATTTATATTTCAAGATGATGATTGATGTTTTACGGCCACTTTATATTTCAATATATATATATATATATATATATATATATATATATACATATATATGTGTGTGTGTGTGTGCGCGCGTGCGTGCGTGCGTGCGTGAGAGCGAGAGAGAGTGTGTGTGTCTGTTTACTTATACGATGAGCTGAGCAATAATTAATTAATTAAGCTCCGTTGCAGCACGTTGCCGATAACACCCGACAGGTGGCGTTCTATTTGCATAATATTATTCCGAGTCAGAGCTCCGAGATATAACGGGATCTTAAGACGTCGGTTGATCATTTCTTAACCGGATCTTGTATATTTTAACGCATCCTTATTTATCAACCACACTGTACACGTGAAATCGACACCAGGAGATCACATTTTTGCTCTAAGACCAAGTGCAGCAAACGAGTTACGGTGGTAGTTTTCTTTAGACGGGTGGTCTCATAAGGCGGATGGTCGTTGGGAGAGGTTTTACTCTTATCGAATAGCAACACCTTCTCGTGTCTTTTTGTGGAACAATAAACTAGCGACTAGCCAATCAGATGGAAAAATATTATCTTATAGGTTAGAGCACGATAAGGATATAATCGACTTAATTATCGTTAAAGTATTGTTGCTTTAAAGCTACCTTTGAGAATATTATACGCCGAATGAGCCAAACAATCTCGGAAAACTTCGAAGATAATTGAAAGATGAAACACCCTTCAGACTTAGACCAATGGGAATTCCGACCGATATCTCGGGTTTGTTGTCAACTGCGCAGCCAGTTCGGTTAAGGAGATCCTGTCGTTATACGGATTAGATGACGTCATAGATGTAGCGTGATCAGATCATCCCTTTGTCCACTAGCAGCGCCACCTAACGTACGATTGCGCGTTACCTTATTAGAAACGGACCGGAAGTGAAATATACGTAAATAAATATTGGATAAATGTCATTTTTCGTTGAGCGATGTCATTGGTCGTCGGATGTTGTGACTGATGACGGATGTGCAAATCTGCCGACTGGCGCGTTTTATCCGACGAAGTCACGTGATTACAATCAAGAAAATGGCGTCTCTCTATTCGGCGATTAACCTCCAGTGTATTCGCTTCGCCTTGGCTGCGGAATGCGAGCGGAATGCGTTAGGTGCGTGTCTGGATCGGCGGAGAGGGATCCCGGAGCTCATGTTCCCGAGGTCGCGCGCTGAGAAAAGAGTAATTACTTTACGATGGCGGCAGGGGGCACTTGGTGACGGGTTCTCGAGCAGTGCCACCAGTAGACGGCATACTACGGTCACATTGTCTCAGAACAGTGCCCATAACCGCATTACTTCACAGAAAACCTCTATAATACGATCATCCATTCTAATCAGAGTACAGTAAAACCCATATAACACGATTGGGCAGATGGCGTATGGTATTTATAGTGAAATCTCATTAATCCGACCGGCAATCTCCTTACAGCGCAGCTAAACCCAGTCAACCAGTCGACTTGTGCTAACAACCTCATATTAGACACATTTGACGACATTCAAATCTACCCCGACCACCACCTGTCTTGAAGGACTATCGACGTTAGATGACCATTAGCAACTTTCTCTACGATGCCGCCCATAAGCATCTATCCCATTTGAAATACTTCTCAAACTGTAAACTATCAGGGGTTATTAGTTTTAAATTGGATACTCACCACAATTATAGCAGGCACAGGAATCAAAGTCAACTTACATCAAGTAGCCACTTATGGTGAATTTTTTAACGATTGATTTGGTTAATTAATTAATTAACTCGAAGAAAATAATTCGAAATGTGAAGAATGTTAAAAGCTCAGAACGAAGACATCATCTATAATAGAATACGCTGTTGTAACAGTTTCCTGGCGTTCTTCTCGAAGGAACATTTTTTATTCGGCTCTGTTGACCGCCATCTTTGTATTTATCCGACGCTCCACCTATCGGACGCTTGTTAATCTGTTATTTCCAGTCGTCTGTCGTACACGTATTGTGTTAAATATTGCCGTCAAATATCTTTTCGACGACGAACTGATCTAATGGCGGAGATATCTTTTGAATACTTAGTAATGCAGCCGTTCATGTTCCGTCTCTGGATGCGCTCCGGGATGTTCCCCACCAAAGACTTTTCGCCACTGGGGCCTTTTCCCAACTGGAGCCTTTTCACCATCGGGGCTTTTGCCATTGTTAGCCGCGTATATTCGCCCCACACAATCGCTGTGACGTAATTTGTAATGATTACTGATCACTGACGAGTGGTTCACTGTGAAATGGTACTGGACGAGTTATTGTTAATTGCAAACAATAACATCGAACAAAACTGCGTACCAAACATTTCCGTGCGATCTACGGGTTCAAGTTAGTAACACAGGATAGGGAATTTCACTTGCTAGGATCAGCTTATTGTCATTAAATTTCCCGGTTTAAATGTTTCCTATTTTTACACAAATTTAATTATTATTTTGGGGATATGATAATCTAACGGATAAAATTCAGAACGGTTACTGAATTTTGCAGTTTTAAATACCCGATGAAACTCTGTACGTACGTGATCAGTTTCAGTAACTTTGTCGGGGCTAGTGACACTTGCGACATATGGCGAAAGACGATTCTCTAGGAACCCCCCCCACCCACAAAGGCCATATAACTTTATCCGATTCGAACCTTTGTCTTTAGGTTACAATGCAGCACCCTAACCACTGCGCCATAGCGACCGTGCCATGGGAAGTTACTGTAGCGCGAAAATTAAATCGTTTGCGCCAGAGTTCCTTTTTGGTGCTCGATACCATTAGATTAAGTACTTGCAGCTGATCTGCTAGTTATTGTTGGTCATACATTCATATATTCATCTTTCTTTCTTTCATTCTTTCTTTTTAAATTATCAGTTAGGATAATAAAACAGATGTCGCCAGCAGATCGATGTTAATAGATGTTAAGTTCGATACGACTAATAATTAATGCCGTTGCATCGCAGCGACACTCAGCGGGTTATTCTCATTTAACTATCCGTGTTCGGTTAAATAGGATAAAAATTGGATTTTTAGTGTCATCTCTGAGTAAAGATAAGGTTTAATATAATGTATATATCAATAGATGGAACAGACAAATATGGAATAGATTAATGTGCGTTTTGAACAGGTTGCCGTCGGCTAAACTTTCACTGTAATTGTCGGTGAGGAAGCTGGTGGGGGAGGGGGTTCTTGTGTGAGTGTGTGTGTGAGTGTGTGTGTGTGAGTGTGTGTGTGCGTGTGAGTGAATCGCCCTCTAATAGCCCGGGCCCTTTAATATTGCATCGACTCAAATGGCGGAAAAATCGGACGAAAAGCAGACGATCAGATAATGTTTCCGAAGGTTTCTCCCACGAAATTATACTGTTATATCGATGTGTTTAAGAAGAAGAAGAACCTTAGGCGATACTTTGGACACCGACATCAGAGGAGTGGGAAGAGAGAAAGGGAGAGAGAGAGAGAGAGAGAGAGAGAGAGAGAGAGAGAAGAAAAAGTGCAGGAGTTGGCAGGAAATGAATTTCTGAATTATTGCTATTGGCCCGGGGCCGATATTAAAATAAAGTGGGTGACTAGAGTGTGATTTTGTTGTCGTAGTGACTTGGGAGTCGGTGACTGGTGTGTGACTGGGGGGATTTAGCGTTGTAATGTGTTTATGTGATAAAATCTTATCTCTTATCTTCCTGATCTATTTCTCCCTCTCTCTCCTCACCCATGTCTATCTATCTATCTATCTATCTATCTATCTATCTATCTATCTATCTATCTATCTATCTAGCTATCAACCATACGCCATTATTTTCCAACCTCCCTATTCTATCTAACCACACTCTCTCATTGTCTAGCTATATGTCAGTCAATAATTCAGTCAGACAGTAACCCCCCCCCCCCATGTCGCTTAAATCCTTCCCATTTAGCCGTTGTTTCTCCTAATATTCGTTTCCTCATTTCTCCTTTTCGGTTTCCTCATTTCTTCTCCCTGATTCCACCACCACCGTTACCTCTCCCACACCTCTTCCTTTTCTCCTTTTACCAGTTCCTACTTCTATTACCTTTCCATTATCCCTTTCCATTCTCCCCCCGCCAGAGAGATCGATCCAGCTTACCGTATCATTTACACGTCACAACGTACACCTCTATGACGTCATATAATCCGATGTTTTCTGAAGGTCACGTGGTATAACAAAGATCGTTTTAGTTTCTTCTTGCCATAATGACGTTCGATTTTTGTCTAATCTTCCCTGGACACTGTGTTTGTATGGCACCACGACAGTAGACAGTAACAGTAGACATTGACAGTGACAGTAGACAGTGGGATTAGACGAGAAGAGTAGACAGTAGACTTAACACGGAAAGTAAACGTAAAGAGATACAGTAAATAATAACAGTAGACAGTAAAAGTATTGGATCATGATATACGATAATATTAAACAGTAACAGTAGACAGTAACGATAGACAACAACAACAACAACAACAACAACAACAAAAACAACAACAATAATAACAACAACAACACATAACGACAGACACTAACGACACATAGTAACAACAAACAACCTTTAGATGACATGAAAAAGAGTAACAATAGACAGTAATAACATACAGTAGTTGTGGGCGGTAATGACGTGAATGAAGAAGGGAGTAACGAAATAAACAAACAGTAGACAGTAACAACATAAACAAACAATGGACACTGAGAAAATAAACAGACAGTAGACAGTAACAACATAAACAAACAATGGACACTGAGAAAATAAACAGACAGTAGACAGTAACAACATAAACAAACAATGGACACTGAGAAAATAAACAGACAGTAGACAGTAACAACATAAACAAACAATGGACATGAGAAATAAACAGAACAGTAGACAGTAACAACATAAACAAACAATGGACACTGAGAAAATAAACAGACAGTAGACAGTAGCAACAAAATAAACAATGGACACTGAGGAAATAAATACACAGTAGACAGTAGCAACATAATAAACAATGGACACTGAGGAAATAAACAGACAGTAGACAGTAACAACATAAACAAACAATGGACACTGAGGAAATAAACAGACAGTAGACAGTAACAACATAAACAAACAATGGACACTGAGAAAATAAACAGACAGTAGACAGTAACAACATAAACAAACAATGGACACTGAGGAAAATAAACAGACAGTAGACAGTAACAACATAAACAAACAATGGACACTGAGGAAATAAACAGACAGTAGACAGTAACAACATAAACAAACAATGGACACTGAGAAAATAAACAGACAGTAGACAGTAGCAACATAATAAACAATGGACACTGAGGAAATAAATACACAGTAGACAGTAGCAACATAATAAACAATGGACACTGAGGAAATAAACAGACAGTAGTCAGTAACAACATAAACAAACAATGGACACTGAGGAAATAAAAACAGTAGACAGTAGCAACATAATAAACAATGGACACTGAGGAAATAAACAGACAGTAGACAGTAACAACATAAACAAACAATGGACACTGAGAAAATAAACAGACAGTAGACAGTAACAACATAAACAAACAATGGACACTGAGGAAATAAACAGACAGTAGACAGTAACAACATAAACAAACAATGGACACTGGGGAAAATAAACAGACAGTAGACAGTAACAACAAAAAAACAAAAAAGGGAAAAAAACACTAAAAGAAAATAAAAAAAAGGACAGGGAAAAAAAGACAGTAGCAAAAAATAAAAAACAATGGACACTGAGGAAATAAATACACAGTAGACAGTAGCAACATAATAAACAATGGACACTGAGGAAATAAACAGACAGTAGACAGTAACAACATAAACAAACAATGGACACTGAGAAATAAACGACAGTAGACAGAAACAACATAACAAACAATGGACACTGAGGAAATAAACAGACAGTAGCAGTAACAACATAAACAAACAATGGACACTGGGGAAAATAAAAACAGTAGACAGTAGCAACATAATAAACAATGGACACTGAGGAAATAAAAACAGTAGACAGAAACAACATAAAAAACAATGGACACTGAGAAATAAACAGACAGTAGACAGAAACAACATAAACAAACAATGGACACTGAGGAAATAAATACACAGTAGACAGTAGCAACATAATAAACAATGGACACTGAGGAAATAAACAGACAGTAGACAGTAACAACATAAACAAACAATGGACACTGAGGAAATAAACACACAGTAGACAGTAACAACATAATAAACAATGGACACTGAGGAAATAAACAGACAGTAGTCAGTAACAACATAAACAAACAATGGACACTGAGGAAATAAATACACAGTAGACAGTAGCAACATAATAAACAATGGACACTGAGGAAATAAACAGACAGTAGACAGTAACAACATAAACAAACAATGGACACTGAGAAAATAAACAGACAGTAGACAGTAACAACATAAACAAACAATGGACACTGAGGAAATAAACAGACAGTAGACAGTAACAACATAAACAAACAATGGACACTGAGAAAATAAACAGACAGTAGACAGTAGCAACATAATAAACAATGGACACTGAGGAAATAAATACACAGTAGACAGTAGCAACATAATAAACAATGGACACTGAGGAAATAAACAGACAGTAGTCAGTAACAACATAAACAAACAATGGACACTGAGGAAATAAATACACAGTAGACAGTAGCAACATAATAAACAATGGACACTGAGGAAATAAACAGACAGTAGACAGTAACAACATAAACAAACAATGGACACTGAGGAAATAAACAGACAGTAGTCAGTAACAACATAAACATACAATAGACACTGAGGAAAGAAACAGACAGTAGTCAGTAACAACATAAACATACAATAGACACTGAGGAAATAAATACACAGTAGACAGTAGCAACATAATAAACAATGGACACTGAGGAAATAAACAGACAGTAGACAGTAACAACATAAACAAACAATGGACACTGAGGAAATAAACAGACAGTAGACAGTAACAACATAAACACACAATGGACACTGAGGAAATAAACAGACAGTAGTCAGTAACAACATAAACACACAATGGACACTGAGGAAATAAACAGACAGTAGACAGTAACAACATAAACAAACAATGGACACTGAGGAAATAAACAGACAGTAGACAGTAACACCATAAACACACAATGGACACTGAGGAAATAAACAGACAGTAGTCAGTAACAACATAAACATACAATAGACACTGAGGAAATAAATACACAGTAGACAGTAGCAACATAATAAACAATGGACACTGAGGAAATAAACAGACAGTAGACAGTAACAACATACACAAGCAATAGACACTGAGGAAATAAACAAACAGTAGACAGTAACAACATAAACAAACAATGGACACTGAGGAAATAAACAAACAGTAGACAGTAACAACATAAACAAACAATGGACACTGAGAAAATAAACAGACAGTAGTCAGTAACAACATAATCAAACAATGTACACTTGGGAAATAAACAAACAGTAGACAGTAACAACATAAACAAATAATGGACACAGGAAATTAACAAACAGAAGACAGTAACGACTTAAACAAACAATGGACACTGATGAAATAAACAGACAGTAGACAGTAACAACATAAACAAACAATGGACAATGAGAAAATAAACAAACAGTAGACAGTAACAAACATTGGACACTAAGGACATACATAAATATAAGACTGTCATAGTAGAGATTAATTAACAGATAGCAGTAGTATATAGTAACGCTTCACAGTAACAACATACAACAACAAATGACAGTATCAAAAGGAAGCAGCCTTTGATAATAACGACAAATCTGAGTAACATGGATCAGAAATTGGCTGGAATACATATCGACAGTAAACAGTATAACAGTAATAACTGAGAGTAGAGACAAGTCGTAGCCGGAAACAGTATAAGGTATCAGTTAATAATAATAACTGAAACAACCCGTACCAATAGACAGTGACAATAGACATTAACCCTAGACAGTAAGAAAGACAGTAAAGTCAGATGGTAACTAACAGCAGACAGTAACAATAAACATGCAGTACACGTAGCTGGTCGATGATAGTACACATATAACAGTCGGCAGTAACAGCTGCGAATGTCAGTAGACGGTAGCGACACACTATGATAATAGACAGTAGACAGTAGACAGTAATAAGCCTGGACTATAGGATTATCAGATCATCGGATTTTGGCTATAATAGGATGTCTTTAAGATGACAACAAAAAGCCTTCGATTCTCTCTGTAATCCGTCTTAACGTACTCTATACAATCGTCCCTAGATAATCCAGCGAAACCCATCTATATGGACAACTGCATAGATAAACCACCTTTCTTAGAGACCAGTAAATGGACGGTCTAATATCCTTAAGGGGGAGCTGCTGGAAACAGTAGGATATCCATTAGGTGGAACCAGGCTGTGTTAAATATCACAAAAGTGGTCTTTTAGTACAGAGTTCACTGTAGACGTGATGCGTTACGGGACTACTTAATACTTTAACAATAAAATATGGATTCATAGACGTCTCATGGGATCTCTCGGGTTTATCAGTAAGTCAGGTTTCGCTTGGTTTTTTAAACAGATGGTCATCTAAGCAGGTTTTATACTGCATTGGGTCAACCGCGGACTTGATATAGGCATTGTGATCAGATGACTACTAATACGCGCTTTGGGTGTTTATATCTATCTGGATATTGTCACGTGGCCTCATGGTATCCGGAACACATTAGTGGATTACACTAGAGGTCAATGTGACAAGAAAAATATCGTCTGCTTGTTTGTGTGTCTGTCTGTCTGTCTGTCTTTTATGTCATGACCTTGATAGGCTACAGGCATATATATATATATATATATATATATATATATGTGTGTGTGTGTGTGTGTGTTTGTGTGTGTGTGTCTGTTTGCGTACATACATGCATCCATTCATACATACTTACATACATACATACGTACATAAAATGAAATGTTTATATACTAAGCTTGTTAATAATGAAAATTAAGCTTACAATTAAATCTATTCCACCCCCCCTTCTCTCTCTCTCTCTCTACACACACACACACACACACACACACAATGGTAATACACTGATGGCGAGGCATTTCCATGCTTAATGCGATTACAATAAACATAAATCACTGTTTATATACTTGAAAGTATCAAATTACGCAATCAGTGAAATTCGATCTTACTATCGCTAGCTTTATTGATGATCGACCTTTCGTTGTTGAAGTCAATGACAATATGATATCGATGATTGAAGTGAATCTTCCTTTCGGTTGAAGCAATTATTGGTTGAAGTCTTGAGAATAGGAATGTCCGTCATACTGAGAGATAAACACTCTGACACAGAATCATGTAATCGTTTTAATAATTAAACACAATTATATTAAATACAGACCTAATGTATTGGTGTATCATTCGTCACTGTGAAGATAATGTGAAGATGACGGCCGGGTTACACCCCCCCTCAGTACAACAATATAGACGAAATAGACACCCGTGTTAGATGATGACGATGATTAATGTTTTACGGCCACTTTTGTGCACTTGGTAGGCTAAATGGGCCGAGCGACCTCCAAAGGTAATGAGGCGAAGCGAAAGACGAAACAACCTTCGAGTATGCCCACGCCGGGATTCGAACACGGGTGGTAGTGATCCGTGGTCCAACACGCTACCGCTAGACCACGGAGTCGCCCACACCCATGTTAGCAGTATCAATCAAATATGAAATAACGTGATCGGTTGTTGACTTCTGTAAAGATTCCTCTATCTACAAATATCTTTACTAAATATAAATTATCACATCTAATAAATGAGAACTCAGTGGAATAATTAAACTGAAAATATCAAAGTCGTATCACGTAATTACTATCTATTTAACAGCTGTTATCGAGTAATTGATAACAGCTGGATTCACTCTACAACCTATACGGTAACTAACTGTGAGCGAGTGAGTGAGTGAGTGAGTGAGTAAGTAAGTTTTACTCATTGACAATTACAAGTTAGAATGAATGCAAAATAACCCAAGTTGATGATGTGCATAACAATCTGTGGTGTCTAAATCACACACACACACACACACACACACACACACACACACACACACACACACACACACACACACACACAAGTGTATGTGGTGCTGGTGAGGGGGGGTGACCCGATGATAATCCTGGTCAATACTTTACCTTATTTACCTTTGACTATTGGCATAGAATATTTAAGGTGGGCGTGGGAGTGGTAAATTATACCTAATTGAGGATGAATGGTAGTTGAACTTCGGAAGCTGATATGGGTCTGGCGTCACACAGCACCTTGATATATAGATGTCGTTTGTTAGTCGGATATAAACATATTGTGTATATGTATTGTTTTTTGGGATCGCGTGGCCAATTGACTAATGGACCGGCTGACTGACTATTGGCAAATATATATATATATATATATATATATATATATATATAAAGAAAGAGAGAAAGAGAGAATAAGAGAGAGATTGGATGACTAACTGACTTTATCAATAACTGACTGACTGACTGACTGATTGACTCACTCACTCACTCACTCACCCACTCACTCACTCAGCACATTATGGTAATAAATTCACTTATAAAGGATGATTAGCAAAAACTATTTTTGCTAACTGACTCACATCTTGTTGTCTGTGTTGAAGAATAATTAGATTTCATAATAAATCACTTCAAACGTTTGGTTGTACGGGATGACCTTTGGAAGCTGCTCTCGTAGGCAATAACTTCCTTTGATCATCGATGTCAAATCTGACACATGTCAGTAAACCTGTCACTCAGTCACACCGCTGATGAAAGTACAGGTAATCTGTTATGTATCAACCGGGTCTCGACTGGTCTCTGGCATCTGTTCCCTGACAGATGTCAGAAGTGTTCAGGGTGGCCCTACACGACATATGTCAGGGTCACTTGTTGATTATTGTTTGTCTATTTGTTAAGTCTGTAGAGTCTTTGACAATATTGCTATACTGTTGGTCGAGGTGACCTGCTTACTTCGAATAAATTAATGAATCGAATGGTGGATAATTCGACGGATTTGTTTCTTTTTGTAGATTCGATTTATAGCACACACACACACACACACACACACACACGTTTATCTGTTATTGTTGGTTTTATTACTGTTGTTGTTACTATTCTTGTTGTTCTTATATTAGTTGATATGGTTGTCTATCACGGTGTAGATAACACATTATCTAGAGAGGGTGGTGGGGGTGAGCGTGAATGAGATGATGGTTTGTTAATTTCGGTAATGGTCAAACTTGGGATATATGGCGATAATATCCCAGAAACAGATCATAAAGATAACAATGGGATTCGAATCCAGAGCTGCAGGTCTACAGCGAAATGCACTATCAACTGTTCTTTCTACAGCAACGTGTCGTATTAAGCAATGGCCGGGCTCCTATAGGTTTTTAGGTATTTTCGGCTCCTCTCCGTTACTATATATATATATATATATATATATATATATATATATATATAATGATGATAATGACTGACCGTTGTACAAAACTCGACGTGGTCATATCTGAAGCGTGTTTCATCTTTGACTTCGCCTAATTACCTTTGGGGGTTGCTCGGCCCATTTAGCCTACACGGTGGTAACGATCTGTGATCAACCTCGCCGAGTACAAAGTGCCTTTAACCGTGGAAGCCCTAAGGCTCTGGTAACAATGCCGCAGGAAAACAAAAAATGACGAGTTCTAAGTCATCGCGAGTCCCCTAGGGCTTCAGCCTAGATAGCTCTATGGGTAATACTTGGCTTGTTGTTTGTGTGTATCGCGCGTGCGCAGTGTGTGTATGTGTAAATGTTGCTGTTTTATCGGTAATTTTGTACATGTGGTTAACTAAATGGGTTGAGCGATCTTCACACGTAATGACGTAATGTGAAAGATGAAACAGCCTTTAGGTGTCGTCCAGCCGGGGTTTGATCCCAGATGCTTGAGATCTATGGCTATCCTACAATGACGACGCTTTATATATTTTTTGTATGTGTGTAGCTATTTATATGTTCATGCCTATACCTATACTTATAGAAGCTATGCCTATGCCTATGACGTCCTCACTTTAACATGACAGAAACACAATGCGCCGTAGCCACTTTTCATTTAGTGTCCCTAGTTACCATTGTCTAAACGACATACCTTCGGGAGCTTCTCTGATAAAAAGCGTTTAACTAATGGTGATAGTGTTACCATCCTGTCAGACATGATGGCTCGGTGGTTACAGTGACAGACATAATACCATAGGTTCCCGGTTCGAACCGCTTTATTTCATGCTAACCTTGATTAGTTTTGCCGTGAAATGGGTACCAGTCACTTGGCTAACTAGGTTAGATGGATGATTGATGATTGATGTTTTACGGCCACTTTTGTGCGAAACGAAGTCAAAGATGAAGCACCTTTCAGATATGCCGACGTCGAGATTCGAACTCAGGTGGTAGTGACCAGTATTCCAAAGCACTACCAACTAAACCACGGAGGGGCAGGTTAGATGGAAGAATTGATGATGACAGTATAAAGTCAATTGTGGTACGATGTGGTAGCGTGGTATAGATTCAAGTATTAATTGGAAAATGAAGGCTTTATAACGTATGAACCGCGGTATAAAACATTAGTTTCTTCGTGATGAAATAAAGTCATAATCATATTGGGTTTTGTATATATATATATATATATATATATATATATATATATATATATATATATATATATAATATATATATATATATATATATATATATATATATATGACAATGTGACCTGATTAGAAAAGTGACCAGATCAGACAGACATTTTGCCATCTTTGAGATGTTGTTGGTTTAGATAGGTGCCGATTAAGCCAGGTTCTACTGTAAGTCACTTAACTGCTCTCAAACCCTTATGTATGTTAAATGCTCTACACTGTGCACGCTTCCTTTTAGAATCCACACTCACTCACCCACTCTCTCACTCTCTGGTCATAAGGACACATTTAGACATCGTTCAGGTCTGACACAGAGCACGTACTGTGTAGCTAGACGTAGTAATAATTAGAGACACCGTTACAGTCAGTCTTCAGTATGGTTCACTAATTATAACGCGCCTGACTCTCTCTCTCCAGAGCGTCGCCCGCTGAGAACATACAATATTAAAGGTCTGCTCAGAACGCCCGTATGATTGGTGATCGATTGCCGTGTACTTTGATGACGGAGACACCGAGGTCTCACTGTGTAACCCTATAATATTAAAATGTTTGGTCCTATCTGTATAACTGTAGGTTAATCGGAGGCTGAGGTCAGTATGTATAACACTATGGTAGTCGGGCAATGTACTGGTTAAGCGCTGATCCGTTCCTGTACAGTGAGTGAGTGAGTGAGTGAGTGAGTGAATGGTTCGTTTAGCCTTAACACTGGTCAAACCTGTGATACGTAGTTCACGGGCGACTCCCTAGGGCAACATCCCACAAACACAGGTATGGGTAGCATTCGACTCTACAACCTGAAGGTTTTCAGCGCTCACTTCCTGTATAAGCTGATTTGAGTTGATTTGAGTCGTTTATCCTCGGCGCTAGTTACACTAGTAACATATGGCCAAGAGGCGACTGACTCCCGACGGGAACATAATAAGATAATGTGTTAAATGTCTTATAAGTCTACACGAGGACAGGTTTAGACCTTTCTCTATAAGCCACATCATAGCCACATGCCAGTCTGTTCATATATATATATATATATATATATATATATATATGTGTGTGTGTGTGTGTGTTTGTGTGTGTTTGTGTGTGTGTGTGGAGTCCTCACTTTATAACCTCAACAAAGCATTACGTTAATATACACCTTCCATAAAATATTGAGGCTCATTGTATTACGATATTTGAGGGAAAAAACGAGTATTTACTGTACAGCACAGGTCTAGTCAAATACAAGTGGTTCTGTTGGTAACCACGTCTCCCCATGTACAGGTCTTTACTGTATTACTCAGTTCTGATAACATACATTGTGTAGCTCAATAACCTCACTGTATTACCTGTCCCAAAAATATATGCAAACCTGGCCTTACTGTATGACATACTGAATTAGCGGAGGCTTCACCGTATTGCTGCATGCTGCATCATATACGGAGGCTTCACTGTATTACGAGGTTTCAATAGCATACCAGAACATCATTGTTTTACGTCCATTTTTTTCCGACTCACACACACACACATACACACTTAAGGCTTCACTGTTTTACCAGCCCCGGTCTATTACGGATGCCTCACCGTGATGCCCCCTTTCCCGTCATATACCTTAGTCTCACTATATTACGCTGTCTCTAAAACATCCAAAGACCTCACTGTTTTAGCCCCATCCTCGGCGACACACACACACACAGAGACAGGAGGAGGCCTTGCTGTATTTTCCGGCCCTCGCCTCATCCCGTTTATATTATAGGAGGCGGTCCTGTCTACAGCCAGTCAGCTGAGAGCTGATTGGTTAACGCCGATGCCCTCAATAGTGACGTGTGTTGAGGCGACACAGATACTGAGGCCTGTTTGAGGATTAACACACATGCACACGCACAGGCACTAGCAAAGCTACACACACACACACACACACACACACCGACACTGGCATATCGACACACTGACGGACGCACACCACACAGTGCTCCCTGGGCTGTGGCTCAAGCAACAGGAATATAGCACGAGGTTCGATATTATCGTATTGGGTGGTGCCGAAGGATGGCGCTGTGGATGGCGTGTTGTTGAGTGGTGCTCGTTGTGGTGCACTAATGGTGGGTGCATTTTGGTGGCGCACGGTGGTGCCGTTCGGATATATCACTCACTCACTCACCCAATCACTCCCTCGGTGGTGCGATGCTTTGTTCTGGCGATCCGACCGAATGGAGTGTTTGTTGACGTGCAAGGTAAGGGAGAACTATCTAGCATCTGGATCGTGGGCGACAAGTGACGATTCGTTTTGGTTACGAAATGAGGCGGGCGAGTTATCCTTTGTTGGTGATATGTGAGCTAAAGTTAACTGAAATCTGTGGCTGTGTGTGAGATAGGTTATCTGAGCTGTGCGATATGTGAGATAAGGCAGCTGCTATCTGAAATGGGCATGAGATAAAGCATCGTAAATCTGTTATATGTGAGATAGTTTCTCTCAGACTTGTAATACATGTCTGTTTATGTTCTATGCTAGATGAACCATGTTCGGTCTGGCGTAGTACCTGTGCGTGCGATATAATTAATGCAATAGTAGTATGCGAAATATATTATCTCAGATATGCTATATTGTGAGATAACGCATATTAAATTTACGATATATGAGATATTACGTTCCTGATCCCGATAAAACATCTCCGGACCTGTTTTGATATAGCCTACGATCCGTTATAAGGTTGTACGTCGGTGAACATCATCACATTTACAGCATCTCACATCTTCTCACATTATCTCGCACCTCCGATCTTCTGCTCACCGCCCCTTCCTTCCTAGATTTAACACCGAAAATAATTATTATATTGCTACCAAACCGATATATGCTTATTATAAGAAAAGGGCAAGTACGATTACTGGGAACTCATAATGATATGCAACTAGGTCACGGCGAATATGAATAATCTAATTTATTAAATCATATTTAAGTTAGATATGTAACAAGGCCAGTTCAATACTAATTAGCAGACGATAGCAGCTGTTGGTGATGGCGGGTGGTCGTGGTGGTGTTAGCAGTGAATTATTATCATTACAAAGTGTCGATGTTATTGTAATTCAATTACAACATGTTCGTGTTTTAGGTTAGCTTTAGTAATAATCCGCGTTAATCGTTAATGTTATACGGATTTGCCGAAGGCTTGAGCGTATGTGAGATCTGTTGCATTGATGATTGGGTGGCTAGGTGATTCAGTGGCTCGGCGATTGGGTGGCTCGCGGGTTAGGCGATTATATAGCTTCGTGATTTGGTGGCTGGGTGATTGAACGGTTTGATGATTGAGTGGTTGGGTGTTATTCGGCTCGATGAATGGTTGAATTGGATTGTTATGTGGTTGGGTGGCTTGGCGATTGAGCTGTTGGGTGATTTGGTTGCTTAGTGATTAAGTGATTGGGTGATTGGTTGGGTAGTTCGGTGGTTTAGTAGATGGGTGATTGTTTGGGTGACTGGGTGGTTGGGTGTGTGAATGTCTAGTGGTTTAGTGATTATTTCATCGGTCGGGGTGTTTCATTTGACTGAGTGATCCGGTGAGTGGATCGTACGATCGCTGGGTGATTGGATCACTTGATGATTCGCTATTTGGGTGGTTGAACGGTTCGCTGAATGTTTGTTTGGCGGATTCTAGATAGTTGGATGACTCTTGGTTTCATTTAGGGTAAGCAGTTCGATTAGTCTGAACTAGTTGGTTGGGTGGCTAGCTGTGTGGGTGGATGTATAAATGGTGATGGTTAAGTGGGTACTTTGTAGGTTTTATACTTGGGTGATTTTTAGTGGAGAGAAGTGGGTGAATGGGCAGTTTGATGGTTCGGTGGATTGATGGATTGGTTAGTTGATGGATTGATAGATGGTTCATATGGTAGATTGGTGGATTAGGGGATTAATGAAATGATAGATTGATGGGTGGATGGATGGATGGATGATTGGATCGATGGATTAATGATTGGAGGGCCGAGTTCGTACCTAGTATCTGTTGATATCTCCGTCCGTCAAAGGTCACGGGGGTCAAACAATCTCTTGTTTCGGGACCACTCTCATCCTCCGCCAGATGTCGCCAATGGTAACTAGATCCGGTACATTATAGCGGATCTAGAGATTGGTTGTAACGGTAACAGTAGCTAAGGGAAGCCGTACTGTAACCAGACAGGAAGACTAGCATCTGCTAAGTCTTTATTGATGAATACCGGCTTCTAGCATGACATACATATAAATGACTCGAGTACCGGATACCCGTCTCTCTCTCTCTCTCTCTCTCTCTCTCAGTCAGATATCAGAGAGATTGATTAAGCTGGCGCTTTACTAGATTGTAATCAACACCCCCCCCTCTCTCTCTCTCTCTATCTCTCTATATATATATATATATATATATATATATGGGGGAGATAATTATGTGTGCGTCCGTCCGTGTGGTTCTAGGAATGTCTACGTATGGTTGAAATATGGTCGTATACAGATTTCTACTAAATTAATTAGAAGTATCTTTCAAGTGACGCACACGCACGCACACACACACACACACACACACACACACACACACACACACACACACACACACATCTCTCTCGCTCGCTCGCTCTCTCTGGATATCGCCTATCTGTATTTGAAAATTGCCTATGAACCATTTGATCAGTGATCCAGACGGAGGAGTTTGCCGTATCGTTTACATCAAAGTGGGGAACGTCACAATGCAAAAGTGTTTACGTCATCAGTTTTGTCGCATTGCGATGAATTAGGTGCGATAGACTTGTGCCGGAGTTAATGGAGGCCGATTTTTGTTGATCGTGTGTCTAAATGGGAACCTGACAGCACTGGGAAAAGGTATCCCCCTAAAGAGCTGAGATTGACGCCGTATTGTACAGATCCATATGTCTTGTATCAAGTTGAATTCCTTAGAGCATTTCTACTCATGGCAGGGTGGGTGGAGACTGCAAGCTGTAGCTTTGATATTTGACGATTAATGGTTTGGTATTGCGTAAATGTTTGCTTGGAAACGGGATCTGCTCCTGTTATATTTCAGCCATTTTGTTTTATTTGTCAGTCAGTCGGTCAGTCTGTCGGCGAGTGAGTACGTTAGTCAGTCAGTCAGTCAGCCAATTAGTTTCCCAGTGAGTCAATAAGTGAGGCAATCACGATGCCAGTGAGTGGGTGGGCACATTAACGAGTGAGTGAGGAAGTCAGTCACTCAGTCAATCAATCAGTCAGGCAATCTCGTCATTCGGACAGTCAGTTATTCCATCAGTCAATCACTTAATAAAACAGTTGGCCAGTCAATTAGGCAGTCTATCAATAAGAAAATCAGTCAACAAGTAAGTTAAACAATCAGTTACACAGTCTCTCAGTGAGTGAGTTAGTCAGTGAGTTAGTGAGTTAGTCAATCATTTAGTTAATCAGTCAGTAAGTCGGTCAGTCAATGAACGATTTAATTAATCAGTCAGTCAGTCAGTCAATCAGTTATACAGCCATCTGGCACAGCTGTCTCTCTTAATAAATCAATCATATTAAAATTGTTGATTTAATGATTTATTTACCAAGATATCGTCGTATCACCTTACATAAGCTTACCGCAGTCTCGCGATCTATAACTGTTTTTCGCCCGGTCATGACGTAATAAACAAAGTGGCGCCAGATAATCTGATGCTTTTGTCGTCATTATCGCACGATGACCTTGTTAGTGTAATTCGTCTACAAATTTTAATTAAAGCTCCGATCATATAGCGAGATAATCCCGCTGTGACGTCATAAGGTGGCGCGTGTCACCAAGCATCGGTTCGTGGCGTGCGAATACGACGAACGCAGGTCGCAGCTGATCAGTCCAGCTGTAAGACTGGCAGCTGGGCTTTGGAATGCCGGCAGCGTTTAGATGCGCGTCGAACTCGGCCGACCTAATTAGGACGGAATTCAATTGGTCGATCGCCGATGACCGACTCGAAGCGTCCCAGTTTTCGCTTGTGACGTCACCACCGACGAGAGCGCCGTCTAGTAATGAATGTTTCGAGCAGCTGTCGTTGATCGAGCGCGAAGTAATGACTGAGTAATGCTGTAATGTACTCCATGGCAGCCATCTAATCACAGAGTAAAATAATCAATTACTCCTCAGAACGAGCGGGGAAGCTGGGCCGCGCAGTAATACACCGTGTTTGTGCGCTGGGACGTGTAACAAGGGTAACCTGTCGCCGGCGATATAGTCCGTCCTCCATAACTATCGGGTGGCATTAGGACGACTGGATTGCAGGATGGCGACGATATATTGCGGGATTTTTACGGATTTAACGGCGGAAAGAATTGAATTTGGTTTTCGGAGACTCGATTTGTTGTTGCTTTGATTAAACCTACGGAGAAACGACATCTGGGGACAAGGCATGTGAAAGAATGACTACACAGCGGGTGTCTCAATCTTTCTATCTCTCTCTCTCTCTCTCTCTCTCTCTATGTGAATGTGTGTGTATGTGCTTTGTGAGTGTGTGTGTGTGTGTTCAAGTAGTCCGTGAAAATCACTGGCACAAAGAATCATGATTGTGACATTTGAACGATTCATAATGTTGCTATATCCAGAATAGCTTTGGTCGTACTAAGACGCATAATACATCATTAGTGTTTGCGTGCATGTGCATTTATATATTTATGTATACATGAGTGTTTCCGTGTCCGTGTATGCGTGAATGGCAGAGAAAGAAAGAGAGAGAGAGGTCTGGTATTCGACATGTCATCACTCCATGGTACAGCTATAACACGTCCTGTCCTCTATCATCGCCAGTTTCAATATCCCGATCAATCCTCGTTACTTACACTCCGTTGGTGTTCTGGATTCTCCTCATATATGACATCACTTCCGGATCGTTGTTTCCACGTGAGCGACCTATGACCTCTGACTGGTTTCGATTAGCTTCCTGTGCACCGTCGAGCTAACGCGGTCACGTGTGGCCATCGGTCACGTGATCAAACGGAGGACAGCGATCCTTTGAAGAAGATACGGGGCTGATCACGTGACCTCGGCGCATCGTCTGCTGCCCGTGTCAGCGTCGATGCCATTGTCAGGGTCTGTGTCTTTGTCGTAGCGGAGCGTTATGTCACCAGCCTAACAACAGGGCAGAGCCGTATGATCACGTGGTCTGTGAGAATGATGAACGAAGGTCACGTAGTTTCTTTATCTTTTCTACAGAGAGCGTGATATATAGCCGGCCACGTGACCAAGATAGCGACCTCACATAGAGATGTGAGATTATGCTGGCATAGGTCATTAACCCCAATAATTAGTCTCTATGTAGAGGGGTAAGATTATAGTGGGATAGGATATCAACCTTGACACGATCCCCTCCTATATTGATGGGTAAGATTAAGATAGGATAGGACACCAACCGTCATAACCCTTGTACATTTCGGGGGTGGGATAAATTGAGATAGGACACCAATTTTCATAATCCTTACTGTATTTTGGTGGTGAGATTAAAGTGGAATAGGACACCAACTTTCATAATCCCCTCTCTATTTTGGGGGTTAGATTAAATCGAGA
This sequence comes from Paralvinella palmiformis, assembly GCA_025642065.1. Lineage (NCBI taxonomy): Eukaryota > Metazoa > Annelida > Polychaeta > Terebellida > Alvinellidae > Paralvinella > Paralvinella palmiformis. The sequence goes on along the minus strand of JAODUP010001039.1, from coordinate 85,350 downwards.
TAGGACACCAACTTTCATAAACTTTTCTGTATTTTGGGGGTGAGATTAAATTGATATAGGACACCAACTTTGATAACCCCTTCTGTATTTTGAGGATGAGATTAAACTTGGATTGAACTCCAACGTTAATGCCGTTTCTATATTTGTGGGTTGAGATTAAATTAGGATAGGACAATAAACTTTATAAATATCCTCTCTAGGCGGGATCGATTTTATACAGAGATAGGACACCAACTTTCATAACCTAGTCTATATTGAGAGGGTTCCGATTAAATTAGGATAGGACAAGAACCTTGCCTAACACCCTCTCTGTTAATAGGCGAGATTATGCTGGGATGAGACACCAATATTCATCGATACCCTCATGCAGGTAGGATTTATATTACACTGAGATAGGACACCGACCTTCACAACCAACCTTTGTATTGAAACGTTAGATTATACTGTGATAGGACACCAACCTTCAGAACTACTCTCTGTATTAAGGAACCAGGTTATACTGGGATAGGACACCAACCTTCACCGTCTGTATTCAGATTAGAATCAGACAAGGAGCGTGTATCAATCCTATATACCGGGATGAGATCATTCCCAGTCAGGACGCCAATCCTCACTATCACGCTTCGTATCACTCTATATCACCATGCCATATACCACCGCTTATATCACCAAAATATCGTACGGATATCACCGGCATATCATACCTGTATCACTTCTATGCAAGCCAGATAACGATTTTCTTACAACGCTGATATTGCTTTAAAGGGTATGAGTACTCCATTCCAGTCCGTAAGCATTTAAGTAGGTAAATATATAAGTCTATACGTATATACATACATGTAAGGAAGTATACCAGACTGAGCTTCATTATGCTAAGTGTATGTCACGTTTACAAGTGACGCAATAAACTTGCGGTCAATAAATGACGTCATAAAATTAGTAATAAATACGCGATGTTATAAATCGTGTAGTAAACAACTGTGTCCTAAAAAATTACTAAGCTTGTTTGTGCCGTGTGCAGATGTACCAGGACTGTGTTTATCATATATGTTTGGGCCAGGTCAGTCAGTACTATGGCTGTGTGATATATATGTATAGGTCACGTCTGTCGCTATCGTGGCCGTTTGTCATGTATGTATAGGCCGGGTTTGCCTTCCTCATGGCTGTGTTTCATATATGTATGGCCGAACCTGTCTGTATCGGGACCGTGTGCATATATGTATAGCCGATTTTGTCTGTATCAGGGCCGTGTGACATATATGTATAGCTGAGTCTGTCTGTATCAGGACCGTGTGTCATATATGTATAGCCGATTTTGTCTGTATCAGGGCCTTGTGACATATATGTATAGCGGAGTCTGTCTGTATCAGGACCGTGTGTCATATATGTATAGCCGATTTTGTCTGTATCAGGGCCTTGTGACATATGTGTATAGCGGAGTCTGTCTGTATCATGGCCGTATGACATATGTGTATAGTCCAGACCTGTCTGTATCATGCATATATCCAAAAGTCACGTATCTCTGTATCACGTGCATTTATAAAATATACACTATAACACCCCTCTTTGTGTGTGTACCGTCTATTTACCAAATCTATATGTTGCATATCTGTATGTGTGTGTACCGGGTACTTATGTAAAAAAGTTTGTCTGTGGTATGCCTATCTGTGTGTTTGTACCGTGTAGGTATATACATAATTTAGCTCTAATATATATGTATATATATATATATATATATATATATATATATATATGTGCATCGTGTACATAGGTACCAAATTAATCTGTTGTGTGTCTGTCCATATATTATCATTAATAACTCTTATTTACTCTCATATTTACAGACCACCCCCACCACAATACGCCAGACTGTCGTGATCTGTCCAAACAGTGATCCGATGACATAGCTCAAGTCTGGATTCGAAAGATGGTTATGGTTTACATTATTTGTTCAGCGTACAACACACGTAATGCATACCACGATTGCCTGCTGATCACACGATTTATCTTATCATCGTCGATGTTAGCCAATCAGAGAACAGTGGTGGATCCTGAACTATGGAATATGGACTGCATTTCCCTCGTTTATTCTGAGTAAAGGAAATACGAATAGTGAATACAGAAAGGGAAAGAAATTCTGCATACACATATCCACAGTTTAAAAAACCCACTCATATAACGAGATATGACATGATTATGCTCATTTTTACGACAATGTGATGTTGACGTCATTAGTCTTGTATGTGTGCCACCAATTCCATGAGACCAGTTTTCCAGATAAACACGTTAAGCCAAACACTCGGATGTTGATAACTGGATTCAGATGAAACGGAACTAGGGCGATTTCTGGATTTCGTAGATACACTTATTCAGGATACTAGGATTATTTCCCAGGCGAATAAGACAAGTACCAGTATAACGGCGTGTAAATACGTAATCCGGATACGCGATGTCAAGGCCAGATCCCGGTTGATTAATCAACGATCCAGATTTATACCCCGGGAATCAGCTGCCAACAGTGACATTAATATCTAGGTCAGGTGACGGATCAATCATGGCCCAAGAAGCGTTTTTTTCATTCGTTCTGAAGACGTTTCGGATCCAGATGTTTCTGTTGATACTTGCTCAGGATACAGGTAAATAGATTTTTTTTATCCCTTTGTTTGTTTACTGTTCGGCATCTCCGATGTGATGTGTGGTTTGACGGCACTTGAGGTTAATGCTGTCTATCATCTTTTATAATATGTCAATCATTCTATAACCCCCCCCGCAACACCCACTTTATAACAGTCATGGGGAAGATTCCCGGAGTTTGTGGGATGTTTCCCTACGAAGTCAATCCTCGACGTTGTTTCCCAGATGTTACCAGTTTTGAGGATAAACTCACTCACTCACTCACTCACTCACTCACTCACTCACTCACTCACTCACTCACTCACTCACTCACTCATAACAGTCACATAGGTATCACATAACTAGGTTAGTTTTCACCGTCGGGAGATAATTCAAACGAGGTCCGACCCTTAATTAACAGATTGCAGTCCTTTGTCGGTCGAGGTACGCTACCTGTTCTGGAACATGTTAGTAATCAGTTTATTTGAACAAATTTCTTCCACATAATGTAAAACATTCTATACCAGATCTGAACTCTATAAATAGTGGCATAAAATAGCTGGTGTGCCCCCCCCCCAATTTTGGTCTGGAACCTAGGATCGTTTATATCCCGAAAGGTACAAAGGATTTGTTTGGAATCGGCTACAATTCTAAAGTTTCGCTCACTGCTTACTAAATATATTTTGATATTCACATGCAGATGTATCTCCTATTTGGCCGAATTTAAATTTCTAACTGTGATTGGTAAAGAACTGTAAAATAGACACACTTCTATTAAACTACGTCGATTTCTGGGAACGGCCATTTTGTAGCTAGACAGGCTAGACAGAAGTAAACATGTTCTTTAAACACACACACACACACACACACACACACACACACACACACACACACACACACACACACACACACACACACACACACACACACACACACACATATATATATATAGTTAGATGGATAGATAGACGAAAATATCCGAACAAATGTTAGCTATACATAAATAGCAGACATATCACCGAATAACTTCGAGCATCTTGTTGAATGTATACGCACTATTCGAGATCTGCCTGAAATCCGCTCATCTTGATTATAGGTCTAAATTGCATATACTTAAGGACGCTGATGAACGTTCACTAAGTTATGAACGGAAACATATAAGGATTAGCTGTTAGGTTTGAGTATATCATAGTATACCAGGATAGAAGGGATATGTTGTTCTAATCGCTGCTTCCATATGTAGGTAGTGTACATCTTATCACGTGTTCAACATACTGTAATGTTGGTTATCGGACCGATAACGTTTTAATCAGGTTAGAGAACAACTTGTGACGCCACACCATTCGGACGTTTGTACAGTCCATATAGGTAGGATTTGTTAAACGATTCGAACTCAGAATAAAGCTAAGGTCAACATTTGGGGTATCGAACTGTTCTATCTATAGGTTTCTTTTGAACCACAAAAATACTTTATCGGGGACATTTTATATTTATATTGATGTTTGTAGAGTTTTATTTATGTATAGATTTATGGAGGTATACGTCTCCAAGGATGTTTAAATGTTGTTATTCTGAGCCAGTGCCAGTATAAATGTACCCTAATCACACACACACACACACACACACACACACACACACACACACACACACACACACACACACACACACACACACACAAACATTCACGTGCATTGATACATTCATGCATAATTAACAGTAACTCCCGTATTATTATTTCACGGTAAATCAATTAACAAAGAACAGTAAAGTTAGGTAACTTTTACTGATCTTTGTAAGTGGCAAAAAGGCGTCGGAGGCGAAAATCCACGGAGCTTAACCGGACATGCCATATCAATATCTCCATTATGAAGAATTCGTAAAATGTCTGCGCCCATGAAGCATATGACAGAAACACTTAATACGATATGTTTGTATGTTTGTGTATTTGTGTGTGTGTGTGTTTGTGGTACTGTGTATGTGTGTGTATGTGTGTTTATTCGTGTGTGTGTGTATGTTATTCGACTGAACATAGCTCAGTAACAAAGTGTGCTATACGTACTGGAAACTGTTACAAAGGCTATGAGTATTATATATTATAGATTGTCCGAAAGGTACACAAAAAGTTTTTGTCATATAGTACAAACAAATTGTTTTTATGCGGGTGTGTGTCTTTAATAACCTTGGTATTGTTTCGGTATCTGGATACACAACATACCGCCGCCTGGTGATTTAAGGACGCACAATGTTTGAAGTAGGTCGGTGCAGGTCGAATCGCTAGCGAGGTTGCCCATTGACCTCCAGATCTTCGGATCAAACTAAGGCCGAACGATATGCTACGGATGTTTAAAACAGCAACAGAAAGTGTTTTTTTTTATAACCTCCGATGACGTAATACGGGTTGCTGGTACTTTACCAGACAAGAGTTTGTTAGCAAACCGTCGATTACTGAGTATTAATTTATCATTACTAATGACCAACCAAGGGGATTGAGTAATATAGAAATTTACGATAACATCGTCCATACGATACTCTGCCCTTATTGTGTACTCACCTAGTCAATTCGAGTTTAAGAACATTACAGTTATCGGGGATGATGCTGTAAAATTATTCAGCAATTACATTTAAACTACATATTTCATGGAACCCAATACTCGGCAAATTAAATATAGCTGTGTATTGTTATACTTCGGGCATTTCTTCAGTTCCCCATCGCAGGGGCTCAGCGACGCCAACATATCACTAAAACACTTTGTAACTTATTGTCGCTTGACTTTGGCAATCGAAGGTTGGGCATTTAAAAACCAACAACGTTATTGAATTTATACAAATTATGATTCATTGATTCCATTATCCCCACTGAACAATGTTGATTCGTAGGGATACAGTTTTTCATATAATTGGTATGTATTCTTACGAGAATGGCTAAAACTGTGCTGGAAACATCCGGGAGGGGGGGGGGGCGTCGCATTCGAATCGGGTTAATACCCGTGTTTGTAGGATTGATCTTTCTTGTGAATTGTTCCTCGACCTTATGTAATAGATTATTAGATGTGACTCAAATAAATTTGAGTTAATCATAGTAAATGTGTTATATGCCGGCTAATCCTAATCAGCATCGATAACCTTTCTTTTGATTACAAGGAACTGTCTTCATACAATGAAGAGTTGAATTGTTGAGCTTCGGCCCTGGACAGACTTGGGACATGTGGCAACTTTATTGGGAAATAGACACATCCCACAAACACACATATTAACCAGATTTCAACCCAGAATCTAGAATTTTGTGACGCTATGCTCTACCGATTGGGCCATCGGAACCTTCCCATACGACGGGTGGCTGAATGCGTTGTTAATTTCAAAACTCTGATAACGGAGTGTTTTTTTATCGGCGGAGATATATGCGGGGTGATGTCGGAAGAATCAAAGACTCATCAAACATGGTATATCGGATTGTCCGAGAAACCTGCCACGGGTATACAGCGCCGTTATGCTGAAGATATTGTGTCGGTGTCATTAGCTCAACGATTGGTCTACACACACTGGCGCACGCACTCACACACACGCGCGCGCACACGCACGCGCAAACACACATATAGACAAACACGCACACACATACACACACACAATGCTTTGTGAATGTTAAAGAGGATCGGGGTGTGAAGGGAGGGAGCGATCGATCGCTTTATTTGACCTTGACCTAGACCAGACCTTACGCATATGGCCAAAGGCCTACTGTTATCAAGAAACCGATATAATCAGACCGGCGACTTTTATTAATGGATGAAGCATCCCCCACACACTCAGATAACGCTGGGATTTGTTATCAAGACCTGGACGTCACTAACGGCTCTTCCATTATATATTCCACTTCATACATTATGACTGTGTGTGTGTTTCTGTGTGTGTGTGTGTGTGTTTGTTTGTGTGTCTGTGTCGGTGTAATTACGGTTATAATATAGAATGTGTCACTGGTGGTCTTCATGTTATGACATCAGTCTAATAACAGGTTCACATCAATATAGCACCAATACGGCGTTCATATAACATCAATAAACTATCAATATAATACTGATACGGTAACATATGTATGACATCAATATAACAGTAATATGGCACCAGTATAATATTGATACGGTGTCAGACATGTAAGCTAATATAACACCGATATGGCATCAATATAACATTTGTATGACATGAGTGCATAACTTCAGCATATATCAATACTGGTATTACATCACTATAACATGAGCATGACACCGGAGGTTGCACTGAGCGTAGAGTTCGAATCCCAGTGTTAGTTGTGTTTGTGAAATATTTTTCTAGGAAGATGTTCATTTGTTATTTGTCAAAAGTACGTCCATCACGGCGGCTTATCAAAACATTGACTGACTGACTGACTGATTGGCTTACTGAATCACTGATTAGCAGACTGTCTAAGTGACTGACTGATTGACTGACTGACAAATCGACCGACCGACCAACGACTGACTGGCTAACTGACGTACTGACCGACTGACTGACTGACTGACTGTCTGACTGTCTGACTGTCTGACTGACTGACTGACTGACTGACTGACTGACTCACTCACTCACTCACTCACTCACTCACTTCCCTTGGTAACAACAATAAGAAGCTAGCATAACACTTATATTGACATTAGATTAACGTCACACTTACCATAACTCGACTGCAGTATGATGTTATATCTACTGTTATATTGCTATTCGATAAAGCCCTTGTATTTGGTAATCTTTATCGACCCAGTAATACCTCATACGGTCCTCAACCCCTCTCAGTCCGAATCTCATTCTCTTTCTCTCCCCACTCTCTCTTTCCCTTCACTCGGTCTCTGTCTCTGTCTATCTAATCTATCTATCTATCTATCTATCTATCTATCTATCTATCTATCTATCTATCTATCTATCTATCTATCTCTTCATCTCTCTGCGATCGTCTCCCTTAATCATTCCTTTTCAAATATATCTTTCTCCCACCCCATCATTATCCTTAGCTCCCCATTTCTACATCAACCTTCCCAGTCCATCTCATCACAGACCCCCCCCCCAGTCTACCCCCTTCCAATAACCGAGTCCCGTTCGGAGCTTATTGATACATCAATGTATCGAGATCTTATCACCGCTTAATGTTGGCAGCCATTAAGATAAATCTGATATATTATAGTCGTTTATCTCTCTCTCTCTCTCTCTCTCTCTCTCTCTCTCTCTCTCTCTCTCTC
>JAODUP010001039.1:0-72500 GCA_025642065.1 Paralvinella palmiformis | reverse complement strand
GATATGAATAATGTCAGAACTGTATAATGAATTTCAACTGTTTTTGGTGACATGATTATCAGCTGATATAATAGCATGATTATTGGCCGATATAAAAACATGATTATCGACCGACATGAAAACATGAACATTAGCTGATATAGCAACATGATTATCGGCTGATATAACAGCGTGGTTTCAGCTTATAATAACGTGCATATAAGGTAGCTGAGAATAAACTGAATATCAGCTGGTAATAATATGATATATCCACCTCCAGTAGCATGAATATTAGTTCAAAGAAAGGGCGAGTTCCGTGTTATATATATATATATATATATATATATATATATATATATATAAGCACTTCATACGTAGCGTATTTGTGTCTGTGTATGTTTATGTATTTATATGCATGTATCCATGAGTGTATGATGCCTTACATGTCCTGGTAGCAAAATTAGGTAAGGTACAGTGGAAAGGTGTACTGTTGAATCGACCAAATATTATGAATCTTTCTATTCTCTGTGTTGCAGCCTCTTCAGCTTTTGCTAAAATTGACACCTAAACCTAGGCATACATTCAATCTCGTTTACTCGCTCGGGCACAAACATAGAGGCAAATACACATGCACGCACGCACTCACACAAACGAGCACATGCATACACCCATGAACAAATCACTACCAGCACCAGCACCACAATCTAACACAATAAGGTAAACATATTCCAAGAACTAACTAGTCCTATATATTATAACCTTGGATAATGTTTTGATATACAGCCGCCCCATTGTGTCATATATTATAAGCTATAGACCAGGCTTCTGTCAGACAATAACGTGTCCTTTATAATAATAAAGTGTTATCATCTATAAGCTAAAGCTGTACTTAGAGAGGGGGTTGGAGACTGGTAGGAACTAGGTCTGATGGGAAAACCTCACCAGTAGTGGCTGTGAAGGTATATATATATATATATATATATATATATATATATATATATATATGTGTGTGTGTGTGTACGTGTATGTATGTATTATTATTATTATTATTATTATTAGTTGTAGTAGTAGTGGTATGATATAATAATAAATGTTATTACTATCTTACAACTACTACTTTGTGTACTATTATTACCACTACCATTATTGTTATCACAGCCACCACGACCACCACAACAATAACTACTATTAATAGTACTATTTATCGTAATGGTACTACTACAATTAATACTAGTACTACCCTTACTACTAGTAATATTCTCTCATCTGGACAGTTGTTTTTAGTGTCTTTTGTATATTAATCTCGAACCCAGAATATTTAATACAAACAACTGAATTCTTCCGCTAAAATAAATAATTCTCTGACCCTACCTCCCCGATCTAACCCGAATATCATCCCCAAACACGCCGTAAACAGAAATATTACCCCACGATCTAACCCGAATATCATCCCCAAACACGCCGTAAACAGAAATATTACCCCACCCCGCCCTACCTCCACCCCCATAACCGGACAATGAGACGTACTTTGTCATTACGTCAAACGATTTAATATTTTATTATTTTTCAGCGAGAGATGGCACGCTAACTAAGTTAGCTGGAGGAGGGGAATGTCAGGTGAAAAGATATGTACAATTTACACACCTCTGTACCGTTAACAACTACGTACCGAGTACGGACTACTGCTGCTGTGCGCATGACCGGAAGATACTCTGCTGCCGATATCACTACGACTGGAACTACTTCCGGTGTGCGGAGGGCGAAGATGTCATCGACACGATGTGAGTTAACCGCCGTCGACGTGGCACTGTTATCAATTTAATAAGTTGATACGTTCTTTAAATAAGCGGCACATTTTATTCGTAACCACAGTTTTCGACAATAAATTTCCAAACTAACATTCCTAACAATAGTTTGTAATTATAATTTATAATTCGGATTTAATTTTGAATTTTATTCCGAAACCATAAATCAGTGTTATAGTTCGACGACATAATTTGGAATAATAATTTAGAAATTTCAATTGGTATCGATTTTACAATCCCGTTTTGTTATTTTCGGATCCATTGAAAGTGTGGCCCCTATTTTCCTCTACACATCATTAAGCCATTATTTTATACATTTATCTGTCTTTTCACCGCTCTATTATTTGCCAACTAACCAACTCAATCACCTATCAACTCATCTACTCATACACTCACCCCGGACACGCTATGTCCTAATTAGAGGCTCCCAAATTAATTAGTTGATGTTATTGTCGGAATGATAAATGTTGACAGCTTTACAGCTAGATGGCGAGCCGTAATGTACCAGATATTAATACGGCTCTGTCTGTGATGCCAAATTTATTGTTGAATTATTAATATTTAATCATTACCATTAGCAACGGCAGTAGCAGCAGCAGCAACAGCAGCAGCAACAACAACAACAAGTTGAACAACGACGACAACACTAAATTACCTGACAACGTAGTCTGTATAACACACACACACACACACACACACACACACACACACACACACACACACACACACACACACACACACACACACACACACACACACACACACACACACACATATATATATATACACGCATACACATATACACGTACATACATCACACACACGCACGCACGCACACACACACACACACACACATATATATATATATATATATATATACACGCACGCACGCACTCAGGCATTATCATCATTATATCACCATTACTAATTTACTAAATATCTCCTCACTATTATTGTTATTTTATCATCTTAGTCATTATTACCATCATTATCATCATCATCATCATTATCTTCAGCATTAATATTTAATTTTGCCAAACCACAAACATTGTGCAAAAATTCTCAGAGCATGTTTTGTTTGCATAAGCAAGTTATTTAGACACACACGCGCGCACACGCATACAGACCGGCCTCATGATTATAACATGATTGACGAGACCTATATAATACATTATATATATATATATATATATATATATATATATATATATATATATATATTCTGCTGAGCTATCGTAGCAAATGGAATATGCAATTGATAAAACTTATTTTATCTGTGGAGTCACACGCTCATTGATCGGTGTGATTGGGCTCATTAGCATAAATGTAGTCAATAAAATTAATCGGCATTAATTAAAATCTGCACTAAATGGTTATCAGCGTCCACTCTCAATATTTCTGAGGCATGAAAACGAAATGTAAAACAGTTTTTTTTTTCAAATTACTTAAAAAAAGGGGAAAAAACATATTTCGGAATGATTTAACGGAAAATTCTATGTAACAACATTTAGGGTCAATGAGCCTGAGGTTATACTGACTTTATAAAGTTGGCATGACAATAATTGAACTGCACCTCTATAGTTATATATTGATCGATTTATATGTCTGTCTGTCTGTCTGTCTGTCTGTGTCGGTCTATATACGTCTTTCCCTACTCATTGACCCCCCCCACATACCCAAACACAAATACGTAGACACACACCTACACAGATCGAGCTATAATAAGCTATATCTATATATAATTAATCAAGCCTGAAGGTGTCCTGTCACAAATATAATAATTTATTTATCAAAACATAATATAGACCGGACGAATGTCTTTAGGTGTCATCATTTGTTATGTTGTTATTATTGAAGTGGTGTTATTGTGTTGGTCTCGTTGTCACGACGTTACTACATCAATATTATGGTGTTGGTGTTATTACGTTGGTGTTATTATGTTAGTGTTGTTATGTTAGGGTTATTACGTCGGTGGTACTGCATTGGTGTTATTACGATGTTGCTATTATATTGGTGTTATTTCGTTAATGTTATTTTGTTGGAGTATTATTGTGTTGGTATTATTACGTTATGTGTTATTTTGTCTATAACATTATGTTGGTGTTGTTGTGTAGGCGTTGTTATATTAATGGTATTGTGTTCATTGTGTTTAGTGTTATTATGATTAATGTCAATACATTACCGTTGTTGTATTAGTGTTATTACAATTGTGTTGCTGTTGTTGCTGTATTATGTATGCTACACTGTGCCGCGTTTTCATAACAACATTTTTCCAGCACATTTTTATCAAGTTGTCAGCTACATTTCATGCCAGATTCCTCATCACATTCACCTAACATATTATTTAACATCACTACTCCCCTCACCATATTCCTCATCACAATTAGGACCATATTCCTCACCGGATTCCTAAACATATTCCTCACTACAAACCCGTACCCTATTCATTATTACGATCCTCACAACATTCTCCATCATATTCTTAATCGTTGATCATTATTCTAAGCACATTCCTTATTAATGACCTTAACCACAAAATAACTCTTACACATCCCTCACCATGACTGTCACTATATTCTTCATTATGACCCTAACCGCATTACTCACTCTGACCATCGTCAAATTCCTCACCAACGCACTCTCCAGATATATCACCATCACCCTCACACTACAATCGTCACCACGACCCTGACCGCATTCCTCATCCAGACCCTAACCATATTCTTCACCACGACCCTCACCAGATTACTCACCACGACCTCACCGGATTACTCACCATGACCCTGACCACATTCCTGACCACATCTCTAACCACCACTACTCATTATTTTCTATTTTTAGAGCCGACTCCGCCTTACCACAAGAGTTACTCCTCACCGCCATATTGGTTCCAACAGCAGCTGCACTATGCTGTATTATCTGCTGTATACGCTGTCTTTGTTGCCGTGACGACGAGGATGAAAGCTGTAGTTGCTCAAAGTGCAGACGATGTTAGTATGGCGGGTATTATCATATATATATATATATATATATATATATATATATATATATATATAATAAAAGTTAATTAGGTTGTCTAAAGGATAATATTCGACTGGCGAAATTAATATCAGCTGTTTGGAAAGGATTTTCCTTCCATGGATGAAGGCGATGATGATTAAAATGACGATGTTATTGCCAAAACAACAACAACAACAACAACAACAATAATAATAATAATACTCCGCATACGTCAAATATTGCGTACCCTGTGTAACAAAACCGTCAAAAGTCTATTTATAATCTTTAATAAGCGCACATTCTTTTAAGTCGACTGAACTATTGACTAACCTCAGGTTGAAGAAACCATCGGCGGTTTATTTATGTTAACGCCATCGTTAAGTGAATAAAAACCATTTATTTGATCTTCTAAATCATCTTATTAAGTAAAATTGAACCTAAAAATCTTTTATAAACTATTTTCTACATCTTTGAACTCTCTGCTTACGTTTTTGTATTGTTTTATGTATGATTTGTTTATGAACTTGACCCGTTTTATGCACCAGGTATGTTTTTATTTATACAGTTCAGGTAATAAAGTCATTCGTTCATTCATTCATTCACTATATTATGTGTAGCCGACAAATACCGTTCTATCCTGTCGTTAAAATGATCTATTCGTAATAAGAGGCTTAGATTTTTATTTGGGTTCGATGACTGACAAATTATCACGTGAAATGACTAAATAACATCTGACCCGTAATAGATTGCCCGGAAAAGTTAGTAATCACGTTCAATAAGTGGTATGTGCGCTTATTAGGGAATGTCAGCTAAATACAAAATGTGTGATGATAATAATAATAATAATAATAATAATAATAATAATTGACAGAGAAATAATAACTGGTTAATAATGATGTAAATATAATTGACTGTAGTATGCTTTCCTGGATACTGAGTATATCCTGGGATTGTACAGTTCCACAAACCTATCTGGAGCTCAACCATACAGTTCTCCAATACATGACCTATTAATAATTATCTTTCAGGTGGCGAGAAGGAGACATCAGAGAAGTATGCAGTGGGATCTAGCAGACGATACGATGACGTCAAAATGCCGCTAAAAACGCAAACCGACGCCTCTAAGCAACCACTTCCGGAACACAGGTACGACAACGTCAGAGATTGCATGTTGACGTCATCGCTGCCAAACGGTGCTGTGCCGCCGTCCGTGCCTTCCGCTCCGCCGCTAGAAGACGCCGCTCAGCTACTGCCGCGCCCGACTTCCGGTTCCGGATCGTCAGGATTTCTGCTGCACTACGTCCCCGTTCAGCACGGACAGCCAATGGCGGCACACAGTGCGCTAATCGAGTGCCCCTATCGCGAGCTATGCCCCAATCAGCGACCGGACAACACATATCACGTGGCCACTGCCCGCCTCGCTGATTCGCTGAACTGTTGTCACGTGACGCAAAGTCAGACCTTGCTCGGGATCCTCAGCCATCCCGACGGCAAGCCGATACTCGCCGAGCACACGACAGCGCCACCTAGCGACCCTCCGCCGGCCTACGACGATTCAGGCTCCGACGTCGTCAAGACGCAATCGGACTCAAATACCGGAATTGGATGCTGAACCGTCGTTAACCTTAGACCTTTGACTTCACCGACCTTCATCATTTGACCTGGTCTCCGTGTGACGAGGAATTAGATGATCGCATAGAAAGCTGTATTGTTCTCTGGTTTGAAGTCGTTGGTATATATATATATATATATATATATATATATATATATATATATATATAATATGTCTATTACACCTGTCTGTCACCTATCTGTCACCTGTCTGTCATCCGGCCATCAAGTGTCTATCATCAGCTGATTATCTGCCTGTCACCCTTTTATATAAGCCGTCTATTATATAAGCCGTCTATCATTTATCTGTCACATATCTATCAACTACCATCTCTCATCTTATTAACAGCACATCATTCGTCTATCACCTGCCATTCAACCACATCACCCGCGTATCACCTACCTGTCATCTTTCTCTGATTTGTCATCCTTTCGTCATCTGCTCATCACCTGTCTATCGTCTGTCTGTTCATCCGCTTACTCGCTGCCTATCACCTTCCTGCTATCTATCCGCCACCTATTTGTCACCTGTCAATCAACTGTCATTAGCCTTTCATCATCTGTAATTGTCGTTAAGATGGCAGGTGTCTGACACAGCTAATAAATACAATTACTGAACAATGCCAAACGCATTATTCAATTGATTAAATCGTTGTGTTATTGCTATTCAACTTTGTTATTGTTATTGAGAATATGATGCTGTATAACATTCCAATAACGTTATCTTACAAGATAGCCTCTTTATAAATACCCCAACCCCCGTTGTACACAACAGTATAGCTTCAGACGAACTTATCGCCCTACACATACACCAGTCACGTGATTGGACCTTCTCCCCCCTTGGGCCAATGAAATTTAATTATTTTATTTCCGAATTACGAAGATAATATTATCAGATATAGAACTATATTTATAACGGAAAATTAAAACAATGGAGACACCTCCTAGATATACACAAATGATTAATAAACAGGTAAAGCGTTTATTGATAAATATAATTAATTACAGGTGTGATGTATACTCCATGCAGCAAATGTTTACATGTTCTTTGCATACGAAGATGTGCACGTTATATTTTCGTATCGGGATCCGGCCTCGTCTAGGTCGGATCGATGTCTCGTTATTGGGTGTATCACTGGCTTTATGCTAATTGTCCATCGTCTAAATGAATATATGTAAATAACGGAACATAACATAACGACATGTCAAGTGCTGAATATCGTCTACTGTCATTCTGTGATACAGAATAAATATTTCAGCTATTTTATCTTTATTATTATTGTTGTTGTTGTTGTTTTTTTTGTTGTTGTTGTTTTGTTGTTGTTGCGGCGGCGAGTGTTTTCGGCCTGTTATTTCGTAGGCTACACATTTAATACTAGATATTTGCCTCGTCTCGAAGCACTTTGCATTAATTCCACATAGAAATATCATTAGAAATGGCTAATGACAAAAACACGAACACGATGGCATTTTCGTATTTTCAATTCGCTTTCCGACAGACATATATAATATCACATCAACGGAATAAATTGACGAAGAACGATAAACCATTTGGTTGTCAAAGCCCGTGTAAGGAATTATGACTTCGTTTGAGGCCGAAATAAACCTGTCCGCGCCTTGTAGATCACAATTAGAATGACTCTCTCCAAGAACGGTGCGCACAAGAAATAGTCCTAATTCATTCGTAGTTTTTACCTCTTCAGATTAAAGGGCTGGGTTCTTAAACAAACAAACAAACAAACAAACAAACAAACAAACAAACAAACAAACAAACATGAGCCGTTCTAATGTCGTTGCTTAATTCAATAAGATAACGGTGAGATTTAAGGCAGCGATGTCTTTAGATCCCCCTCTAAAACAACCACAACATCAAAAGCAATGTCTGGATCAATCTATGACATTTTGAGACTGGAATGGGAACTCCCGAACTTTGAATTAAGTATATATATATATATATATATATATGTATACATGTGTGTGTGTGTGTGTGTGTGTGTGGCCTGCTTTGCGTCTTGACAACTGGAGTTAGAACAATTTGACAACTTTAGTTCGGTCTTATGCTGAAAGTGACCTGTTAAATTTGTAAACTTCAATCATTTAAAATGTATACTTTGTCGATTTTGTCCGTACCTTACGGATCTGTTTAAAATAGATGATCTGGATTAACGTATGCAATGAGTACAAATTGTAATCAATTATACTGTAGACGTAATCCGTATTCGCCGATAACTTTCGCCATTACAGAGGCTGTTCGATTATTTACAATATCATGCCAAATAATAAACAAATAAAACATCCTTATGACAATTAGGTTCTATCTTTTTTCTTCCTTTGTTTGATAATTGTACTTCTAGAAGTATCCATTATTTATTTATTAGTGATATTAGTAATCGAGTGACTGACATTCATCGTATTATTATTTTGGGCGATATACGTTGTAATCGTGATTAAAATGACGATTACCTTACGTCGTAATCGTAATCGATTAGAATAATTAAAAATGCAATCGTAAACGTAATCGTTATCGTTATATATTGTCCAGTAATCAAGATGGTAATTGATGGCGTTGATCCTGTAATCGCCTAATATCCGCTGTATACAATGATAAATCAGAAGTCTGGATTTATCGGCTACAAGCTGTTTTATTGATAGACCGTATAATGTTTACCGAGTCCATTATCACGATACTGGACTTAAATGTCAGTCTAGATTACACTGACACTTGATCGCCCTACGGCAGTGTCACTCGATCTGGATGGATTAGATCGATCGTTTGAGTTACTTGAAACAAACTTACCGGATTGGTCGATCCGGTTTGTTGATGAAGATTTTATGAACCCTTATCTCATTCAAGCTCGGTGAGTCATCGTTCCTGGATGATTTTTTTTGACATTTGGGTCGGTTTTTATTTCCTTCTCTTTCTGGTGTGCCATATGTCACTTGTATTTTTCGGTATTAGTAGATGCGGGTATTTCGTGTTTAAGCGACGCAGATGTTAAAATCATGAAGCATATTTTAATACAAACGGAGTGGGTTATATTTTTTAAATGTTAAACCTGATCTCTCTGCTCACCTGTGCAATATTGTTTTATTTAAATGAATAATATCAGTCGATTCAATTTGTTCAATTAAGTTTTCGGCGATTCATATTGCGGGTCTTGACTGTGCAGACCATTTGAATGGCTGCTGGTAATAAGGACGCTTTATTAAATACACGTATTAAATATTATTTGTGTGTCTATATTACAAGATTTGGGAGCCTAAACATTTCCTCGTCGTGACTTCTTTAATAACGTACAAAAGTAACTTAATTTCATGTCGGATTGAATACTTGTTCGACATCAAGCGGACTTCCAGGATGTGATGAGCTCCCATTTTAATATATATGTGCGCAAGTAAATAGTGTCAGAATCATTATTTGGATTCATGCTCGAAATAACTGTAAACTATTGCAAATGAAAATCTATGACGAATAAGCATTTGAAGCAACTGAGTATTCGGAATTTATCAAAACGTAACAGGATCCTCTCTCCTTTATAATATATAAGAAGGAGCCTCGAAAGGGGTTATTTCTTTGTTCTATAGAAAATAGTTTAGATTAAGGAAGACCTTGAAAATATTGAAAAATATGGGCGACACAAAGTGGAGATATGTTAAATACATTCGATCAGTGTGAGTGAGTGAATCAGTGTGTGGGTGAGTGAGTGAGTGAGTGAGTTAGTTAATTAGTGAGTCACTCAGACATACAGTAAGTCAGTCAATCAGTCAAACAGTCAGTTACCATTCAGCCAATGTTCATCCAGCATGGTACAGTTTTCATAATCTATTATGACCTGTTCAATGATAGAGTTCGTCGATATCCAGACGGTGTTAAAGAGTCGATGACAATAGTCTGGCCTAACTCGGGTGATGACACGTGAAATATTAATAGCAACATCCGTAGGTTTAAATGGTTATCATTTGGCGATTTGGTCACATATCGTCCATCACACGAGATCCCGGAAAAAATCGAATCTCCGGATTAGTTCTAGTTGCTGGTTCTCCACACCACGACCATATACTCTGTATTGATTAATTCAGAATCTGGATTTGATGGAGAAACTCTATTGCCGAGATCCCGGGCTTATCTATCAGTGCCGAGTATACACCGTTATCGGATACCTCTAGTTGGGCTATATTTACTTTTCACCAATTGAATTGGCTGTTTGATTTACTTGAGTTAAACAAAATGAATCTCACCGACTTATTGTTTTTATCCCGATTTCACAAATCATTCTGTGCCTTGTTTCTTTTTTTCTTCTTTTTCGGTGAAAACAATGAGCTATATAGTCCGTTGTTTATTTCTAATTTTGAGCCGTTTATTTTTAGTTATCGAGTTCTGCTGGGGTCAGGTGAGAATAAAGATAATGGACTATTGCCATATGTTGTCGGAGAAGATTAGGTGTGCTTCCTGTCTTGAACAGATTTAATTAATTCTTAAGAATGGCCTGTTTCACACCACCTTGAACATTTATATACCTGATATGATCACTTTATTAAATATGCATTATTATTATTACTATTATTATTATTATTATTATTATTATTATTATTATTATTATTATTATTATAATCTTTATTATTATTATTATAACAATACATGTGTGGATTATATATTAATAAGTTTTGTAAATAAAGCATTACCTAAGCATATATTTTGTTATAAAGTGAAATATAACTTAATCTTACGTCTTTCCAACATTTTACATTAAATGAGATAAAATATTTAATTTACTACAAAAACTATCCGTATTTGGTATTAGTCTATAATAATTGAATAATCAGGGATCTTCTTACCCCTTCCCCATCTCTCTCTTTCCTTATCCCCCTCCCTCTTTCTTTCTTTCTTTCTATCTCTCCCCCTTGAACAACACCAGTTTTATTCCTTAACATTCCGGAGCCAATACGTCAAGTTGAATATCGGACACAATCTGGATCGCGGCTACGCCACCACAATTCAGTACCGAACTGCTAGCTACCCGGATTTCCAACACCCTCGTTCTAGGTCAAACTCTCTCGATCTCCTCCAATCAGGTTGGCTTTTGCTAGGATCCGGACATTCGATCATCTCGAGTCAACTTTCCACACAAAAGACCCCGTTTCTCGATTTCTCTCCCGGGAGCTGGGTTATGACGTCAGTCGGAAATCACGGCTGGCTCTGATCCCGAAGAGAGACCCGACTCGCTGTATACGAGATGTTCCGGAGACCGAGAATTAACCAACAACGACCACGTTAAAACGTCCAGCAACGGGACTCTAAGGGATAATAGCATGTCCGGAAAGAAGTAATTTCTCGCCTACAAAGACCCGATCCAGAAGGGCTGACTGAGTACTTTGTGAGGTGTTAAGTGCTAAGTGCGGTTGGTAATGCTCCGCGGTGTCTTCATGTTCCGGAGATAGGGCTAGTTATATGGGAAGTTTCCCCCCTCCCTCCACCACCCAGCCACCCAACCATCTCTCTATGTATGTATACTATAGAATTAATCAGGGTTCTGATGGCTTGGGTGCTGCTAAGTCGTGCCCCAGGGAGAGGGGCCATCAATGGCGGCCATAGAAAAACGGTTTGATAATGCCAACATAGAGCCCGGACCGGTTTGTAACACGGCTATGGACTCTATATAATCAAGTGGTAATCAATGGGGGGAAAGGGTAGGGGAATGGGGATTCTAGTTATTGAAAATAGGGGACATTTCATCTATAAACCGACTTAATTTACGTTTCGATCCGTACGCTTCATTTTGTCGTTTGTGACCTAGAAATGCGACCCGAATCGCATAGAATGAGTAAAGAGGGACGGAGATGTGAGGGGGGGGGATTCTGATCGTAGGAGAACAATGAACACACCTGGTGGGATTAATAATGTAGGATCTTCTCTCTCTCTCTCTCTCTCTCTCTCTCTCTCTCTATATATATATATATATATATATATATATATATATATATATATATATATATATATATATATTCAGGGTTGTTTGTGTTTGAGTATGATTGGGGTGGGAATGAGGGTGGGACAATATATATCTCATGCTTCAAATGTTATATTATTATTGAGGAGGGTGAATCACGCCTCCCCCCAAGATTATTCAGCCATGTACATTACACGTGATTATGACGTGGTAGGAGCAGAACGTACCACCCCTGTATCTAACATGTGATTTACAAGTGGTTGGATTACCATCACTCAGCCCCTTGACTCAATGTCACTCTATATACCAGGCCATTTAGAGGTTGTTTATCACACCTCTGCCACTCAAGAGTCAACCAGAAAGTTTTGCTAGTGTAGTGGTATAGAGCGGTGCTACAACTTTAAGGTCAGTGTTCGATTCCGTATAATACCTGTGTTTGTGAGATATGTTTCACTAGGCCATATGTTCGAGGTGTGACTAGCGCTTTGACTAAAGATAAAACTGACTGACTGACTGACTCACCCGTTCACTCAGTAACCTCTTGACTGACTCACCGATTCACTTTCTGACTTCCTGACTGACATCCTGACTGACTTACTGACTGACTTCATGACTTATATTTTTGACTTCCTGACTGACTTCCTGACTGACTTCCTGACTGACTCCCTGACTTCTTGATTGACTTCCTGACTGACTTCCTGACTTCCTGACTGACTGTCTGACTGACTTCCTGGCTGACTGACTTCCTGACTGACTGTGTGACTGACTGAGTGACTGAATGACTGACTGATTGACTGACTCACTCATTCACTCACTCTAAGGTTTACGCCCCTCACTATATATAATAAGTGAGCACGAGGCCATTAGGGATGATCAACTCTACTCTCATAATATACGCCCCTGTTGCTCTGACGTAGTTGCATCATGTGCTACAAAATTCGTAATATTATATCGTATTGCATACTATCGGCATATCCAAGGGTCACGAAATATATTGAGACCCTTAACCCCATTCCGAAACCGCTGCTGACGTGAGAGGATCATGTGGTGGGTATGACGTCATTTCGCGCTTTAAGATTCAATCAAAATTTGTAACTCGCGGAAATGGTACCAACATGTAACCCCATCAAAGATGTCGTCATATTCAGCCGACACCAATTACTCAACCACCTCGGGAGCATGTTGAATTATTGATTACCTTATAAAATATGAATAAAGATGGGGGCGAGAGAGAGAATATGAATCTTGGCGAAAACAAGTACAGCTAGCACAAACAGAGGGCAATCTGAAGTTGCTACGAACTGTCACGTACCATTCTCGATGACCGCTACCTGAAGGTCACAAGTCATTAATCAGCGCCCAATCCCGAAAGCATTCCCAATCCTCAATATTATTGCGGTATACGACATTCCTCAGATACGTCATCATTGTTCAGGAGTCACATGAAAATAGGTGGCTCTCACATCGCCAGGTTCTGTGATTAACCCCGGGTGAGAGGTTATGTGATCACGTGGTCTGCTGAGCTTCCGGTTGCGCCACTAATCAATGAGTAATCATTTTGTCAGCATTTAGGATCGGACTGAGGCGGAACCTGACGGTGTTTGTTCTATATGGAAGAATTATATAGGATACTGTTGTATGGCTGTCCGTCTTATTGTTTGTCTGTCTTAGCTATCTAGTTATCTGTGTGTCTGTATATATGCCTGGCTATCCCTATCTTTATCCTTATTTCTATCTGTTGACCCGTATAATTGTATAATTATTTATTATTTGTCTCTTTGTTTATTTGTTTTCCCATCCGGCTATCACTATCCCCGACAGTCAACTTGTCTACCTGTATCTCTCTGTGTGTGTTTAGGAAGATACTTAGTGTAAGATTCATGCATCAGTATATATATATATATATATATATATATATATATATATATATATATTAGTATATAAATGTATCTACCTGTCTATCCGTCATGTCTGTCTGTCTTGTTCTAGTTTCAGTATCTAGCTGCCTGTCTGCCTGTCTGCCTATTTGGTAAGATGCCTGTTTATCAAGTTGTTTATTTTATTGATAATTGGAAAGAGAATGCAAATGACCAAATATTGGTTCCTAAAAATAATAAAGTAGCAGAAAGTTCTTTGCGACGCATCCTCATTGAAAGGAAATGTGTGTGTGTGTGTGTGTTTGGGAGTGGGGGGATACGGGCGATATCAGTTTCATTATGCTACAATACATTTCCCATGTTGTTGTTGTTGTTAAATTTGTCCGGGGTTATCGTGATATAATTTGTGAACGTAGACGGATCGTGGCATTTGTCCGAAAAAGATGCCCACTCTCATCGAGTCTGAGTGCCATTTAAGGACACAACACGTGTACTAGGCCGGATAATACGAAATGTAAACAAGGCTGAAAAATGACGAGTACTATGCCAGTTGTTGGAACGACAAGACTTCAATCTGCAACACCTTTCTCTGGATCACTCCCATGTATACTATAAGCTACCGTCTCTAAAATGGCAAAGTTGCACTGAAAATAACACCGAGACTAATAGGTGGGAGAACGGTGGGTGGGGCAATGGGTGGGAAACTGGTGACAGTCTTGTTACAAGTTGATAACTGCCACATTAAGTACTAGAAGCTTACTATATACGTGTCATTGTAGTGTCATAGTCTAATGAATGTTGTTTTATAGGCTGAAGACTGTAATGTTGTAGATTGATGACTATAGTCTCATAGACTGATAACTATATTCTTATAGACTGATGACTGTGGTGTTATAGACTTGTTATAGACTGAAAACTGTGGTGTTATAGTTTGATGACTGTGGTGTTATAGTTTGATGACTGTGGTGTTATAGTTTGATGACTGTGGTGTTATAGGCTTATCACAATGGTGTTTGCTGTTGACTATGGTATTATAAGCTGATGACTATAGTGTTACTGGCTGATGACTGTAGTGTTACAGGCTGATGACTTTGTTGTTACAGGCTGATGACTATACTGCTATAGGCTGATGACTGTGCTGTTACTGGCTGATGACTGTGTTGTTATAGGTTGATGACTGTACTGTTATAGGCTGATGACTGTGTTGTTATAGGTTGATGACGGTGCTGTTATAGGTGAATGACTGTGCTGTTATAGGTTGATGACTGTGATGTAATAGAGGAATGATTGTTACAGGAAAAAGGCCAATTATTGAGCCTAATTCAAGGTTAATACAATTTGTTCTAGATGGCTGTTCCTTAAGACTAAGGAATGTCACAAGCTGTGACATGGCGGACTCCAGGCAGGGATGTCACTACACAAAACACACACACAAGACACACACACACACACACACACACACACACACACACACATATATTGTTGTCCTCTTATGTGGTCTGGCGAAACGACCTATTAATTCATACAATGCTGCTTGATGGATTTATACTCCTGGAGTCGTTTGTTACTCCGGCAGGCATCTCCATGGGTATTAAGCTGCGGACAGAGTTTTTTCCCATATTATGAGTAATTAGATTACACTGATATAGGAAATTTGTTAAATGTATAGCTATTATAATCCCGACGTGTCATTCGCAGTATCGGAGATCTGCCTGAAATCCGCTGTTCTCGACCATGGGTCAAATAGATCAAGTGGATAGGCGCTTTAATTTAGATCCCACCACACCTAACTGCATATACTTAGGGACGCTAAATTAAGCGTGAATGAACGTTCCCTTAGTGATGAACGGAAACGTATGAGGGTTAGCTGTTAGGTTTGAGTAAATCATAGTATTTACTCAGGTTTGAACGATATTTCGTTTTAGTCCAGTAATAATCCATTGTGCGGTATTGCTACTTTGTTTATATTTTAGTTAATCGCTTCAGTGAGTCCATACTGAGTTAGTGTACATTCTCTTTGTTATGGACAAACTGTAATATTTGTTAACACGCTGAGGGCTTGAATTTTCACTTAGGTTAGAGAAGAACTTCGACGCCAGACCAGTCGGACGTGTATTGATACATGGTTCATATAGGTAGGATTTATTCAGTTATTCGAACCCAGAATAAAGCTGAGGTCAGCATCTGAGGTGTCGAAATGCTTTATATACAGGTACACACACACGCATACACATACACACTCAAATACACACACATAGACACACACGCACATATACACATATATACACTGATATGCCTGCATGTTCACATATATCCAGTAATAAAGGTACACGTCCATAAATCATGATACGATTATTAAGTGTATATTCAACAATCTACCCGCAGGCTGTCCTGCAAGTACCATAACTAAATACCTGTAACATGACACCAGAAGCTGGTATAAACAACGTTTACCTGTATGCCAACGATAAACTGACCTATATCCCAAAATATGAACCCACCTATGTAATCAAGTTAGTGAATAGTTTGATTTAGGATCGAGCAAGGCACACCTGGCACATATGACCTCAAACCTATTTTATGTCCCATATTCAACCCGGCACAACCTGGAGGTTTGCAGCACATTGTTATAACCGCGGCCCCGTCACAACGCACCATGCTATAGTCGAACAGCCAAACACTACAGAATGGAAATCTCGATATTATCCCAGATTGGGAAATTTTAATAATTTTGACTGTTTCAATGTTATTGACGAAGGTACATTATCTATCCCTCAGACTGAACTCAGACACCAGCGAAGATTTGAACATAATTATAATTAACTGTGAAGACATCACCGAGACATTCAACGTGCAAACAGAAATGCTATATATGTTCAGCCGCGTCCCATTTTAGCTTTGCGATTTTTATGCAGTTAGAAATTGTTGATAAGCTACGTGTAGTCCTTTATTTCTAATCAAGAACACCTGATGTTAGACAGGTATTTGGTAAAACTGTCAATGTCGGATAGAGGGAGTCTACTGCCAATGATGGATAGAGGGAGTCTACTGCCAACGATGGGTAGAGGCAGTCTACTGTCAATGACAGATAGAGAGAGTCTACTGCCAATGGCCGGTAGAGGGAGTCTCCTGTCAATGACGGCTAGAGGGAGCATACTGTCAATGACGGGTAGAGGGAGCATACTGTCAATGACGGGTAGAGGTAGTCTACTGCCATTGGTGGGTAGAGTGAGTCTACTGTCAATGACGGGTAGAGGGAGTCTACTGCTATTGGCGGGTAGAGGTAGTCTATTGCCATTGACGGGTAGAGGGGGTCTACTGCCATTGGCCGGTAGAGGGAGTCTACTGTGAATGAAGGGTAGGGGGAGTCTACTGTCAATGACGGGTAGAAGGAGCATACTGTCAATGACGGGTAGAGGGAGTCTACTGCCATTGGCGGGTAGAGGTAGTCTACTGCCATTGGCGGGTAGAGGGGGTTTACTGCCATTGGCGGGTAGAGGGGGTCTACTGTGAATGAAGGGTAGGGGGAGTCTACTGTCAATGACGGGTAGAAGGAGCATACTGTCAATGACGGGTAGAAGGAGCATACTGTCAATGACGGGTAGAGGGTGTCTACTGTCAATGATGGGTAGAGGGAGTATACTGTCAATGGCGGGTAGAGGGAGTCTACTAGTTGGATATTGAAATAAATTTCCATAACTAATTTTCAGAACGCAGTTTAGTAGTTTTTGGATGACATTGCCTTCAGCTGAATAAACATGAGGCTGTATATGATATATATATATATATATATATATATATATATATATATATATATATACGTGTGTGTGTGTATGTGTGTATGTGTATGTATGTATGTGTCTATGAGTGCTGAGATGCACGATTTCGTATATATGCTGCAGTGATTTACCCACGTGTGGACGTGCTTCTAGATTAAAAGACAACCAAACACATATAGAGGGGGGGGGGGTGGAACAGGCATCATTACACACGGGATATATGTGACGTCTCATTGTAATGTAATGGCGAGCTATATAATTGCTGCCATGTTAAGACGGCACCTTGTGTTAAGAGGCCACTAAACCCGGCGGCTTTATTCTATTGATGAAATCTGGATTTGTGGACTGAAACCTACCTATTGAAACCACCTTTAATATCAGAGCCATCTGACGAGGACAGGCCGGGGAGGTGTGGTAGAGTGAAAGTCGGTGTCCTTAGACGGGTTTCGTCGTATATACAGAACACCAGCTAACGGTTAGCTATATAATCCGATTAACATTGACTTATACGTCATTGTTATATCCGACAAGACGATCTGTCTACTGACATTTACTGTAATGCTGCCACAAACTTGCCGCCTTCCCGAAAGATCTCCGCCGAGCGGCTTGAGCCTTACCAGGCGCGCATTCACTCAGCCTCATCAATCCGGACATTCGCCAGAGGGAGCCACGAGGAGAGTGAGTCCGCATCAGAAAACGCCGACCGGCTGCTAATCGGGGCCTCGTAATAAACGCATAATGGCAGCGGGCGTGTGTGGGACGCTTTTAATGGCATTCCGTTTCGGCCATTAGCGGCCATTTCTGTCTCTATATCAAGTCCGGATAGCGGCCGTTCTAATTCCCGACACGACTCCGGTCACGGAGAAGTGAGCCATTTCGGCCCACTTGTATTCGTTCCACGCGCCCGCCTTCAGATAAACTGGCCCGCTCGTACTTCGCCGTTGCTTAAATTCAACAACAAATTGATTTGTTGTCGGTAAATAGAAGCAATGAGGCGAGTAAATAATCGCGAGACATTTTTTTCTTTATCGTTTCTCTTCTCCCTTCTTCTCGTCGCGAACTCACGAAGTCCGCCATAATGGAGAAACAGAGGTCAAAGGTGAAGGTGAGAGATAAGAGCCCGCGAGTGGTAATGGTCGTTGTAATATTTGTTGTAGTAGCGATATAGAGTAGTGAGGATATTATCTATAGTAGTGATTCTGTATAGAGTAGTGGTGATACTACATATAGTATAGTAGTGATTTGGTATAACGGTAATGATGCAATGCAAAGTAGTGGTATTGGGTATAGTATTGATGCTATTGGTTATAGTACTGATATTTTGTATATCAGAGATAGTGTATATAGTTGTGGTAAGGTCTATTATAGTGATACTGTGTATAGATATGTTAATTGATATTGCAGTGATACTTCATAAAGTAGTTTATGTATCAGGAAGTGTAATAAACGTTAATGCTAGAAATAGGAATAGGATGACCACTTCTGTTATTAGGAATATTTATTTGCAAAAGTAGTAGTAGTAGTAGTAGTGGTAGTACTAGTAGCACTACTAGAACTACAAGTGGTAGCATACAGTAAATAGTAAATTGTAGTAGTCGTAACCCAACAACAATAATAACAACAGCAATTACAATAACAACAACAACTATTATTATTAGTAGTAGTAGTAGTACTAGTAGTAGTAGTAGTAGTAGTACTAATAATAGCAGTAATAGTAGTAGTAGTAATAGTAGTAATAATAGTAATAGTAGTAATAGTAGTAATAGTAGTAGTAGTAGTACTAGTAGTAATAGTAGTAGTAGTAGTAGTAGTTGTTGTAGTAATAGTAGTAGCACTACTAGTACCACTAGTAGGAGCATACAGGAAGTAGTAAACTGTAGTAGTCGTAATACAACAACAACAACAATAATAATAACAACAATAACAACAACAATAATAACAATTACTATTATTATTATTATTATTACTACTTCTACCGCTGCTGATAATAACATGGCTTAAAATTTTAAACACTTACTAATATCAATATTACATTTACTGTAGTACTTGTTTAATCAGTAGTGGTAGAAATGGCGGACGTCGTCGTAGTAATAGTGATATTATTATAGGTTAATATTTATGTTGTCATATTTCCTGTTATAAGTCCTGTCAGATGTGTCCTTACATAAACCCGATCAAGTCGATGACGTATGTAAGACCACGTGACTTGGTTACCCGTTTATCGCATACTTTATGCACGTCTACACACAAATATGACACCTGTGACGTCATATCCTGTTGGTGACACGTGACCTCCGTGGGACGCAAAACCTGAAGCATTTGACATTTAATTAAGAGTTTTCCTCGCACTAATCGATTGTCAATAAATCGTCTCTTTCCATTCCCGCTTCTGGATAGCTTGATCCCGAATTAAAAAGAACGCCAGGCGTCGGCATCCGTCAAAGATGACGTCATGTTCTGGATTATGCCTGATCCTGATAGCAGCTAGTGACCGGAAATGACCTTGTCCACGTTTTCTAACCACGTGATGAAAGCAAAGATACGTGCCCATTGACATTATAGCGTTGGATGAGTACTCTAAGGACTTAGCATCAGCATATATTCGGTGTACAACTCGCTCCAGATGATCCTTAGTCGTGGGCTAAATACCGCGTATTGGACTTGTTTTAACGCTATACACTAACGTTTTGAGGAGCGCTGGCATTCAATGATATAGGGACGGACACCAAAACAATAGTTTCAAGGTTCTAATCCTCTAATTATCTCGTGATCTTTGATGTTCTCCGAGTATTTGGCTCAGCTTTAGATAAGATCATGATCGATCCTGATAATAGAATTACAATTGTCAGGTAAAAACCGTATGCTCCGCGATAAATTGAAGCTTTGCTGGATTGTACCGATCACAACCAGTGAGTGAGTGAGTGAGTGAGAGTTAGTGAGTGAGTGATGAATAAGTCATGAGTGAGTGAAATGAATGAGTGAGTGAAGATGCGAGTGAATCAGTGTGTCGCCGAGGAAGTGGGTGAGCGATTTAATGTCCTAGAACATTCAAATTACAAAAGTAATTTATGATGAGTCTAATCTGATAGAATAATGTATTACTGACGAATGTTCTTCTGACATTTTCATATTAATATTATAATAGTTTACATTTATTACTTATAACTGCCTGATATTGGATAAATACACGTGGAGATTGAAGCAGTTTGGTGATATTGTGGAAGGTTTGGAATGTCTTGTAGTGTTGAATCTGAGAGAAAAGCTTCGATTGTATGCGCGTATGCTGACTACTGAATCGTGAATTCAGGCTATGGACGATTCATCAGCGTACTGATTCCAATGAGGAGACTTTTGATGTGTGCGTGCATTTGTGCGAGAGTGTCTGCGCGCGTCTGTGTGTGTCTCTGTGGGAGTGAGTAAGTGAGTGAGTGAGTGAGTGAGTAAGTGAATGAGTGTGTATATGTATGTGTTTTATCCAAGTTTTCCACTAGGATTACACACAAAAAACCAGACCGGCCCAAAACATTCGATCAAAATCCCCCGTACACCAACAGATCCAGAAGATCCCCCACCCCTCCGTCAAAGCATCTTTGTTATGATCTATCAGAGAGTTGACATTTCCATTACTGTCTACTTAAAGTTGCTGTCTATCAACAAACTCAACATACTAGTCACCGGGTCTATAGCTGATAGAAACATGGCACAATATCATCAGCCTTCTGGATAGCTTCATATATCTGGCCTGGCTCCGGAAGACAAGAAGGCTCTCTCTCTCTCTCTCCTTTAATAGTAGTTGTAGAAATAGAAGTATTAGTATTAGAAGGAGTGGTAGTGGTACAAGTAGTTGTATTTTACTATTATTATTATTATTATTATTATTATTATTATTATTATGCATATTATAACACTTTCAGGGAATATGGTGTAGAACATCATACAATTATTGTTTAATAATAATAATAATAATAATAATAATTTACCTTAGACAAAATGTTTATTGCTAACAGGAGCCGTAAAAGTCGCTTTAAAGTAAAACTCTAAAAGTGGCTTATTTATAATCCAGTTCATATAAGTTTACTGATCGATTTTTATTTATCTGAGAAACCATATTTGAACAAGTGAGTTATATGAACATGTTTAAACTTATCAACGAATGATGATGTACTTCTGATCTCATTCAGCAACCCGTTCTACAAAGTCTGGGATGTTACTCATAAAGGTACAAGTCGCCAAATGACTTGATCCAGGATACGAGTGCTTGGTAGTAAAATCCTGAAATGAGTAACGTAGTTACTGTAGCTTTTGAAGTCAAAATATAATATCTGTCAATAGTTTGTTAGTGTTTTGTATTTTAGCTATGGTCTAGATTATGTTGTATGTAAATAGCATCATAATATTATTATAGGTTACAACGAAGCTGGGATGTTAGAGCTGTTAGTTGTCTTATTGATAATGAATAAATCAACCCCCCCCCCATGACTGCTCATCTTGACAACTATGTATGGCAAAATTAACATCTTATTAATACAATGTTTGTTTATAAAATATAAGTAAATACTTCATATAACCATATATATGACAGCAGTCAGGGAACTTCGAAGTTGTTATGTACTTACTTGTTCATGACATATGAAACTCTTATTAACTTGTAAAGTTCTTATATATAGTAGTTTATTGGAATATCATCATATAAAGGAACCTTTTTGTCCTTAATAATTAAAGAAAAATATTATTTACATATTCTACGTTAAGTAGACGTAATTGAAACATAATTACTTGTACTAGAATCCTTAACATAATTAAAATTGAAATTGTTTATTTACAAGTTTTTAAAGTTTTAGTACATTTCTAGTCACTTTTATAATATTGATATCTTATTGAGTAATACTAATTGCTAACATCAATCGGATTAATTATCATACTGTAATCACATTTGATAAAGTAACTGATATATTTAAAATTATATATATATATATATATATATATATATATATATATATATATATATATATATATCTTTTTTGCTCTTAGTATTTCATATTTGTTCTTCAACAAAGAATACGTGACGTAAAATGAACCGATAATCAGAATTATTTACAATTCTACATTTAATATTTATTTACTGGTAATATTGCTGGTGCAGTTAATAACAACCCAGAATAACAAACATTTCTGATGTACTGTTTCTTTTCTGGTAGAAGACTTGCCTGGAATGTGCTAGTCGATAATGTCTGAGCTCAAATAACCTGACAGGAAATAGAATATCCTGTGCTCGGCTATATAATCTCGCCAGTCAAGCAATAATTGATTAGTACGGGTCATGTTAATTCAGTTATAGGTGTTGGTCAGATGACGTCATGTCACGGAAGTCAAACGAACTAAACTTTTAGGTACAAATCGTTTGATTTCTCATTCTATAAGTCTTGAAACGCTTGTCATTTAAAGAGTTCGAATGTCAGCTGCCAGCGATCGATGTTATTGCGTACTTGTATTTTGTATTATTGTGTTATTGTGTACTTGTGTATTGTATTATTGTGTTATTATGTACTCGTGAAATTCTTCTCCATTTCTAGCCACAATGAAATATCGTCTTCTATCTTTGGGCTATATCTTACTTCTAGTGGGCGGACACAATAAATATCTCTACTGAAGTTGGCAGTTAAAGACCACCCAAAGAAGTAAACCATACTCTGTCTGAGATCTTTGTTAGATAATGTTTTGTGCCCAGTTTATCTGCTGGGCTACTATCAGCCTACGTAATCCCGTAGTCAATTTAGTAGCACAGCGCGCTGCAGACATGGAAGAGTGGGTTGGGAACTAAATGTTTAAATAGTCTGTGGTATTCTCATCTGGTCATGTCATTGCCATAAGGCGTAACCTGTCAGTCATAATGTCCCGGGAGTGTGAACAGCCCCCGCCTCTCCGGTGCTGTGCAAATCATACACATCTTCCGTTATCTGCTTCTGAGGACGGTACAAACGGAAATAAAATGTATTAGACATATGCACAAACGTTTTCATACACAACTGGGGAGTGCTTTTGGTGTCTGACCGAAGGGAACCACTGTATATCGGTAGAAATACATAACCTCCCGTGGGCGGCAATTCACATACAATGCTGGGCGTTGAGTTGATGTACGGTTGTGGACTTTAGTCAGGGAAGTACGGAATAAAACATCGTAATAAAACGAAAGTTTGTGTGTCAGTGAGGTTAGAGCACGTCATGTTCCTTGACAAACAACAACAACAACAACAACAACAACAACACTACAACTACTACTACTAGTAATCATTTTGCCCTAGGAACTTTCAGCCTGTGGCCAAACAAGACAAGAACATAAAACGTACATTTACGCACTCACATTTACGAGATATCATAACATATTGTTCTACACGCATGTTATCCTGGATTGTTCTTAACTGCAAGAGCAATATTACGAGTAAATACATATTAAATGTAGAATTGTAAGTAATTCTGATTATCGGTGCATTTTGCGTCAGCCATTCTTTTGTCAAGAACAAATATTAAATACATAAATGTTTCTAACTGGATCCTACCTTAATGCGAAGATTGCTTTGATGAGAAAACGATGAATTCTGTCTTGTCCTCATTCAATTTCAGCATGTTGCTTTTGATCCAAGTACTTATGTCTGCATTTGTCCCGTAAATGTTGATAATGTAGTATTCAAAATTGAATCAATGTCAAATGTTTCATAAACTGATTTCAAAATATGTGCAGCCGAATCCTGAAATTTTAAAATTAATCTTATCTGGCAAAGAAAAAAGTTAGATAAGAGTGTTTAAATAGATAAGGCTATGCTTAAATATATATAAAAAAATGTTATGAGGAAAAAAGTATAATGTCCATTGAGTGTCCTAAGCCGCTTATAAAAATAAAAATAAAAAGTATGACAAAATTAAATCGTTTGACAGCCTTATATTATCCTCTATTAATTATTATCCATTGTTCTAGTGCATCAGATATGAAGTTAATAAAATCAATTAGAAACGACCGTTCTATTATGTGTTTTCTAAATAATGGAAAGGTAAAAAAAGTTGTTTCTTGAATTTGATTAGAGCTAAGTTAAGTTGATATATATATATATATATATATATATATATATATAGAGGTATGTATAACAGGCACATAAAGAGGACAACCTATCCTGAAAAAGTCCACATTCGGTAGACAATTTGTTACAGAGGACATATGCGATGTGCTCGGTTACTTTGCGATTTGATTTAAAAGTAATTCGCTGGTATTTCTTGGCTGTATTGAAACTTTTATTATAATCTTGTTATTATTGATTAAGTTTTGGAAACTAAATAATACCATGACGAATTATTAATGCACTACAATGTTCTAAGTTTTGCCTTTAGAAGTTTCCCCCTGTGCCAAACAAGAAAATAAAAATTACCTTTACGCACCGACATTTACGGGATGTCATTAAATATTGTTTTACACGCTACGTCCCCCGTATACGGTCACCGCTCTTAAAGCGATCGGACTTACAAATATAGACGTCATTTGTTGTCTCGTTAATCATCCGTGTTTACGTCATTCGGACAAGGTAAATGCTTCAATAACCGACGGAATATAATAGCCATGACAACGCGACGCCGTAACCAAGTAACGGTCGTGTTCGATCGAGCGTCGCTGTTAGAACTAATAACGGAAGAGTGATGTTTGTTATAAAAGCTGTCTTCGTCAAGAGTTCGCGTTTATCATGGTGACAACTTGTCAAAGGTCAAACGGGTCGGGACAAATGACTTTCACGTTAATGATGCCTTCACCGGGTATCTAATTGATTTATACAATGAGATGATGTTCGTCAGAGAGATAATGACTTTGGCTGCGGCCTCATCCCCGATAAGAACCGATAAGATAAATCTTAATCACAATTAATTGCCGAACACCTGTTCGATTTTTTCTAGGTGGACGTGTGTTATAGATTAACAACAATCTAACGAAGCTATAGATCACCTTTTCTGCTGTATGAAAGGCGAGGTTTGCCTTAAAACGGTGCTCCTCAGACATATTATTGAAATAGGCTGTTATCTCGCTTAATAATAATAATAATGTGTAACATTTATATAGCGCCCTATTCAGCTAGAAGCTGCTCTAAGGAGCTTTACAACATTATTATCCCTGACTCAGACCTGTTTCGACCCAGCACACATCTCAATTCCCAAGGGTGCATACAACACATGCTGCCATTATAGGCGAAAAGCGTTACTCAAACACATAGCCATCGGGTCCCGTCAAGTACTCATTTTATGGATAAGTGAAGTACAAGACAACATTGCAGCTCACGGAGCTTTGAATCGAACCCACGACCGTTTGGCTACGAGTCCTACGCTCTAACTGACTGCGCTATCAGTACTCGAATATGGCTTACGCTAAAACATATTTCTAAATGAATATGATGAGGCAGGTAAAACATGCTATAGGTATCCGAAGTTTAAATACCCGACGGGTGACGTATTTTGTTTTCCATTTTAGGCGCTATACGCACGTATGGGTTGTCTGCTGCAATTTAATTTAGTGGGGCGGCATGGTTCAACATACCAAACCAAATGTTCATTTTGTGATACAAGCACCAACTTTGGCATATGCGTTCATATATAACTGGATATTGGGCCATCGGTAATTCGCTCCCTGGTCGTCGTGGCAGCCATTTTTCAAAGTGGCCACCTGTGATGAGTCAAAACTTTCTAAATTATTGAAGTCGCACGAAATAATAAACATAATTGATATTCTAATAACCCTAGAGACAAATATTTACTTACTCATAATTCTGTGGAACGTTTCAAAGTAATTTGTCATTTCATGATATTATAATTTTATTATATAGTGCCATGAATTATTAAAAACTGTTCTCGGAGTATTATTTTGTCAGATGGTAGATGTTACAGCAAACATTTTTGTTTCTTAAAAAAAGTACAGTAGCAAAACTTGTGCAAAATGTTCATGTATCATTGCTAAAAAGTATCTTATTGCTTCCAACTAGCGTAATCTTTAGCTTTGATCCCTTGCTAATTTGTTTATATCAGTCTGCTAATTAATAACTGCAACTTCGAATGTCATAAAGGTGTTGGGTTTAGTTTACGAGTGCTTCAAGGTATAACATTTTTTTTCGTGAGATTGAACGATAATTAATGTATTTCAGTTTCATTAACCTATGCCTATTCCGGGCTAATGTGGGGAATATGGGATGATCCCTTTTTGCATAGAGATGATAACTGTTGACCAGCGGACATTTTAAGTGTGTAACGTCTGTGAAAAAATGGTTGTATGCCATAGGCTGTACATTCATATCGGTTTCCCAAATCAGATCTATAGTATTGATATATCAGGCTCTTCCTTGCAGCATATGATGCTCGTATCAGACGTGCCCACCAAGTAAAGATGGCGGCATTGTATATACTACATTATCGGGTTTACAACAACTGTGACACAGGTACAGAAGATGAGCTCTTGGGCTTTAATGAATGGTGCTCAAAGAGGGAAGAGTGTTGCCTTCAATTCCAGTATTGGACAACAGTTTTGTCATTGGAGCTGTGTTTACTGGTCTTTGTGCGGTTCCAGCGGCAGTCCTGCTTCAGCTCTATGCTCTGACAGAACTGGTCACCTGGTTCTTTGCTCTGGATCACATTAACTTTGCCAGCTGGATCCCAGTTCATCTCCGTGACATTACTGAACTACCAACGAGACCAACGCAGATGTGGCCAGATAATTTTATGCTGGCAATTTCACGATTCAGACCAACCGGTTCCTCTAGGCGATCCCCATCGATCAAACATATGAGCTGAATGATGCTTGGATCAAGAGTGATGGAGGGGTGGTAGGTCTCATATACAACTCTATTGCCCCCCCCCCAGCGGCGGATGGTAGCTGGCTCTGAGGTTGTTGAGCTGATTGAGGACTTTGAAGATGCATACCAACAAAAAGACGAAATGAGGTGCTTTACCATGACTAGACAGCAAGCGTGCAGAATGCACCTAGGAAAGACGTCTATTCACTCGTCAATGTAATGGAAAAACTGAGCAACCCACTCGAAGAGGTGAGCTAAGACCTACTTGTCCTTGACAGCAACGAGATTGCGGATCCATCGGCAGTCGAGGTTGTTAAGAAGGCACAGAAGATTGGCCAACAATAGTTTCAAACATTCACAAAGGAATGTCTTGTGGATAGAACAAAGCTCATTGATGACACAATCTACCGCAACCGGTTGAAATTGTTTGTTGACTCGACGGAGGAATATTATGACTTGGTACATTATGACATGCCTGGAAGTCCTGTATCCATCTCAGACTAATACTCCTGATGCTACTTGTATAGTTTTTCATGGAGCTGCCATCATTGAGATGATGAAGTAGCAGCTGCCAAGACATTTGATTAAAATGCATATATTTCTTCTCAGCTGCGCAGTGTGTTACGTGTGGACCTCGTTTGGAATACAAGGATGACTCACAAGAGTCAAGCGTGGAAAGGGTGTAAGGAGACTTATAGTTGGGAAGGCTGTGATACCAGGAAACTGGCAGAAACTTCTGAGGGTTGACAGCAAGAAGACTGTAAGGAAGACAAGGATGTTATTCACACCGATTGGGGGGGGGGGGATTCGGCACACAGCCATCATAGGATGTCCACAATAAGCTGATAGTCGTATGCTACTGTACGTATCACACGCTGCACAATATTGCCACCACTAGATGCTCATTCGTACTGTTGAACAGATGTTGTGGTCCTGCCTGTGTTTGCCATAAATCAGGGGAACTGGCAAGAATATTTCGCTACCTGGCAGCTCACGAAATAGCTGCGAGCCTTGGAACAGAGATGTCATGTGCCCTATCAAAGTTCCATGCCTTGACAGGCTGCAACACTGCATCCAGTTTTATTGGAAAGAAGACAGTATGATCAACATGGACGTTACTGCCGGAATGGACAGATACACTATCGATGCTTGCAAATGGACCATGCAATGTACATGATGGTTTGTCATACATGCAATGAACATGAATATTTGTCATGCTTTTGTTTGACAGAACCAGCACTTGCACCAAGGAGGACCGTGCAAGAAGGAAGCTCTTTCCACGAAAAAAACCCCAGTATAGCAAATCCTGCCTGCCCGATCTGTTCTAGATGAGCATGCCAAGAGAGAAGTCTACCAGGGTGGTCACACCTGGGCGAAGACCATGCTACCGGACCATGTTTTGCCATCACCAAATAACTGGGGTGGGTAAAAAGGACATACGAGGCCCACTGGTCACATTGCCAAAAACATCAAATTCATGCCACGAACTGATCTCTTGTGCCTGCAATAGTGGTCGCAGAAAGCGCCACAAGTGCAAGAAGGCTGCAATTCGGTGCACAGGCGTTTACTTCAGTGAGGGAGAATGTGCCAGCTGACTCTAAGACCGCTCATTTACCCAAACATTAAAGTGCCACGCCATGATCCATGGGAAGTTATCAAGTTGTCACATGATCAAGATGTGCTAAAAGAATGATTTAAATAGTATTCAGCAATAATATTGGTATTCTCAAACAATTTAAACTGCATAGTTAATAGCTTCAGTACATTCACTGAACATTGTAACTGTATTTGCTACGGCTACAGTTTAATCAAGTTATCACTATAACATGGAGAGATAATCTCACCATTTTCTTTCATTTACATGGTAATAAACATATTTTGCACCGTAGCTTGTATGTAAATAACACTTATTGTCCTGAAAACATTTAAACAGCATCTTGGTGGTGGCAACAATGTTCAATGCCAATAGACGTGTTATCAAGATGAGAATAATTTGTAATGGCCCATTATCAAGATTTCCGCTAAATCAATAATATGTTAGCTATGTCGTCACACTAATTGTTAAACAAACATATTTTGTTTAAATCATCGTTTCGTGCCTTCACCTCAAGCATTTGGTATAACCTGTCTCGTCGGTTCTGGCAGATTGAAACATTTTATATGTGAGTTTCTATACGACGACATTAAAACGTCGTAATATATCGGCATTTGTGCTCCTGAGATAATATTTACATGTCATGAATACAACTTCTTGTCTCTTTTATTTAAAACAAAATTCACTTCGGCTTATGTAAGTTGATCGAGTACTACCAGGGGCACCTCACTCATCAACTAGCTCAGCAATTAGATTTTAACTTCTTGTTCATTTTTTCGAGAGAATATAGAGAGTGTCTCCGTCGCCGAACTGGTAGGACAGTTGACAACATAATTCGAGATATGGGATTCTAATCTGTTTGAAGGGTGCTTCATCCTTGACTTCGCCCCATTAGCGTTGGAAACTTTTCGATCCTTTTAGTCTAACGGGTACATAAAAGTGGCAAAAGTTGTTAAACGAAACGGAAGAACCCATAATGGTGACTTGCTGAGCGAAAATTGGATATCTCGGTGTTAATTTGGCAAAATTAACTTTGAATAAATAAAACTTTGGTATACATTTCCAATCCTCTTACCAACAAAATAAAACATTTTGACGTCATTCTGTTGTTAAAAAGTAGAAAGAATAAAAACCCGATATAATATTATGATATAGTATTTCGACAAATACGTAATGTTAAGGGATATATAAACGGCATCAAAATCGTGCTATCTTAATATAAAGTAAAACTAGTTTCATCTACTGATTGAAGTACATTTTTAATTATAACAATGGACAATAACACGATAAGAGAAATCTATAGTCACCGAGATAGACGACGTACAGAGTTGACCAGTAACTCGGTTGAAACTGTATTCACTTAGAAACTAAATTATTTATAAAGTTTATGATGTTTTATGTTTACACTGGTAAACAATACGCGCAAAATACAGTGAATTAATAAACATATATTTATTCTGTATAAACGAGGGGTCACAGATATATAGCATCTGAGCTGAAACTATGGCCGGGCTGTGTTTGAAGGATGTTTCATCTTTCACTTGGCTTCATTACGCTTGGAGGTTGCGCTCGACCCATTTAGCTTACCGTGTGCAGAAAATGGCCGTAAAATAGCAACACCAACATCTTGTATAAATCTTGTTTAAAACATCGTCAGATTAAGTTTTTGTTATTAATTTGTGATTCTGTCACTGATATATTATATTACCTGTACAAACGCTCATCATCAGGCAAAAAACTAATAATAATCTCCATGCATTTCTTACAAGCTATTTTATTTAAAGAATAATCTTCGCATATTTTGTGCAGATAATTAATTAAGAATAAAGTTTGAAATAATATTACTTTGAGCATTGTAAAAGTAATGTAGATTGAAAAATGCCAACGGCAGAAGAAACAAACGGGAACCGTTGAAAAATAAAACCACATTATGGATATTTTGACTACTTATATCATCACAGGATTACATCATTATCATGTACTATAAAATATTATGGCATTAGTATTAACGACTATAATGTTAAATATACTGGAACATATTATTGCATACTAAAGCATACTACGAAACATATTAAAATACACTACTACTCATGGTATTAAGAAACAAAACATCTTCTGAAACGCAACAACATGTTGCGAAAAACTAGTAGATGCTATAACCTGTTATAATGTCCAAGTGGCTAACTGGATGTAGTTAATTCATGTAATTTAGTTGAAATGTATTTCAATTCTTAATTTTAAGTTA
Organism: Paralvinella palmiformis; assembly: GCA_025642065.1. Lineage (NCBI taxonomy): Eukaryota > Metazoa > Annelida > Polychaeta > Terebellida > Alvinellidae > Paralvinella > Paralvinella palmiformis. Next base: position 40,847 of record JAODUP010001039.1, on the reverse strand, counting down.
TTAAATTTTGTGCCTTTTGTTTTGGATGTGAAACGACAGATGAGAATGTCAAATGTCAATTACTCGTATCATTTAATGCTAATCGACACGGTTTGTGTTTTCCTTTTACAACTTCTGAAAATAGCAAATCAGACCCAATACTAGTCTAATGTGTCTCTTAAATATTTACGATAGAAAAGGCGCCTTTGAATTATTTGTTAATGTGATTATTCCGCCTTTTGGTGAATTATTAAATAATTATAAAGGAAATGTATCGTGACAGACAAATATTTTGTAACGTTGCATAGTAGTATATGAAGTGTAGTCCTTTTGTTTGAAGCCCCTTCACCCAGGCGAATTCCCCAGCATTACTCACAGAATCCTCCCCTTTCATTGACATCCTTGTCTGAAGTGAGTCCTGTCATGGCTTGTGACATCCATCTGTGTTTACAAACGCCCATCTAGGACAACTCGTATTAACCTTGAATTAGCCTCAATAATTGGACTTGTCTTGTAATAGTTTCTACACTGTGATATCACAGTCTCAAATGAATTACACCACAGTGACCACAGTATGGTCAAGGAAAAGTATATCTTGCATTTTCTATCAAGAAATCTACCAACAAACAAATCAATATAACTATCTATCTATCTATCTATCTATCTATCTATCTATCTATCTATCTATCTATCTATCTATCTATCTATGCATCCATTTAAGGGGCGGCAAGGTATTTGTCAGATTATAGCATTCTAAAATACAGCATGTTGCTACTGATGACACTCACTCACTCACTCACTCACTCACTCACTCACTCACTCACTCACTCACTCACTCACTCACTCACTCACTCACTCACTCACTCACTCACTCACTCACTCACTCACCACTCACCACTCACTCACTCACTCACTCACTCACTCTCCAACGACTATTACTAGCATAATAATAATAATAATAATAATAATAATAATAATAATAATAATAAATAATATGTTTCATTGTTTGTCTATTGCTGTTACTTTTGTGGTTGTTGTTATTGTTGTTATTTTTCTTGTTGCTGTTGATGGGATGGCTATTGATGATGTTCTTGTAATTATCACTATCGGATCGTGTGGTTATCTTATAACCGAGAAGAATTAACTTTATTTATAATACTAACACTAGTTTTAGGCCATTTTCTAATAAGCAGCGGTTCGTACCTTAGGTAATATCGCCCACGCTACACTTCGGTAACACTTCACATATGGCCACAACTAGGCAGGTAGCCAAGGTAGGAAATTAGATAAATAGACAGAGTAGGCTGGTAAATAGTAAGAACGGAAAGGTGGGCAATGAGGTAGACGGGCAGGCAGTGAGGTAGTCAGGCAGGTACAGAGTCAGATAGCGTCTATATCTATGTTACAGTTAATCTGTATTTTCTGAAATTTTCAGGTAATACGTCTATTGCTGACTGAACTTTAATACAGATTAACTGAAAATTTCAGGTTATACACCTATTACCTGATTACACAGATTAACTGCATATATCAATTGCAAGTTAAATTAAGTGGAATTTCTTTCATTTCGCGGGGAATTTTGTTTGTGTTTGATATATTGCAATAGATCAATGACATGGTTAAAGATGGGCGTCAGTGTGCACAAAATTATGATCCAGCCGATGATATCTCGAGAAACCTATCTCAAACGTCGACTGTGGAGGTTGATCCAGAACGGGAAATTAAGTTATACACTTTGTACATTTGAGAACTGGGTGATACTAATAATGGCCAGAACCACATTTTCCCCGTAGAAGAGTCATAACACCGTCTTCTGTCAATATGTAAACAAGAGATAACACATGTTTATCGCTGCTCTTCAGGTGGAGAAGCAAACACTAGTCATGAGGAGTAGAAAGAAACACTAGTCATGTGGAGTAGAAACAGGCACTAGTCATGTGGAGTAGAAACAGGCACTAGTCATATGGAGTGCCCCTTCACAGCTAATGTTGATGTATTTATTATGACAAGTAGTTAGCTTAGAGCAAGTATGGCAGTGTAAACACTGTCTGATTGTAGAGACACCGTCGTCTGACTGCATGAATGCTGTTGTGTGCCTGTGTGGAGGCTCCCCTGTGTAGACGCTGTCTGATTGTAAAAAAACGCTGTCGTCTGGCTGTGTGTACACTGTTTGAGTCTATAGACACTTGGCTGGCTGTGTGTACACTAATTGGTGGTGAACGCGCCAACTTCTGGCTAATCGGGTAGACACTGGTTTGTGGCTGTGTGTACACCGTTTGGGTCTATAGACACTGTTGGGTGGCCGTGTGTACACTATCTGGTGATGAACGCACCAATTTATGGCTATATAGAAAGTATCTGATTGTATAGATACTTGTTTGTGACTGTGTGTACATTGTTTGGCTGCGTGTGCAATGTTGTATGGGTCCGTGTACACCGCTTAATTTTAAAGATACTGACTTCTGGCTGTATAGACAGTATTTGATTGTGTAGACGACGTTGTATGGATGTTTGCACACGGTTTAGCTGTGTAGGGTCTGTTTTGTGGAAGCGTGTACACTGCCAGGCGGTGAAGATACTGGCCACTGGTTGTATAGCAAGTATCTGATCGTGTACACACTGTTGCATAGATGTACATACAGGTCTGACTGTGTGACACAGGCACCTGACTATGTGTTATTATATACTCCTGGCTATTTGAGCATTGTCTCTGTGTGTAAATACTCTTGTATAATTGTTACATATAATATGTGTATACACTACGTACATACACTGTCTCCCAAGTGCTTAGACGTTCTATAAACGGTGTAAATATTGCTAGCCTCCATGTTGTTGGTTTATATTCGGGTCATTCCTGTAATTGTGAGATGTTTCACCAGAGAGTAGCTACTCGGCCATATGTCCCTAGTGTGATTAACACCGAGAGTACATACATCAACTAACCAACACTACCACAATATCAATAACGTGCAAAACTGTATCATCATCACCGTGTTATCAACACTCCATCATCACTTCTTCATCACCATGATCTCATCACCACCTCACTATAACTACTACATCATCAAACATTCATCGGCGTACTCCATCAGGACTCCATCACTGTTAATCCACCACTGCCGCTCCATAACTAACACTCTACAATCAAAATCCCATCACCAACATGCAAACACCAAGACTCCCTCACCGAAACTCCATCACCAGTAGTCCATCGCCAACCCCCCATCATCAATACTACATTGCCGAAAGACGCCTGCGAGTTAGTCAGTCCCATATCATTACGATCGTTGAATCTGTCATGAAAAGTCTATCACGAATACTCTAACACGTCACATTATCACCACTTCAATACAATTCCATTACTTCTCCATCACTACTCTATCAACACTCCACCAAAACTGAGTTCGACATGAAGCCCAATCCACGTGAAATGGCTTAATTAACAAAAATAAGTGTAAATGCTGTATGTGGGTGTCATTTATCAATATACATCTATCTATCTATCTATCTATCTATCTATCTATCTATCTATCTATCTATCTATCTTTATCAATTAATAATAAATAAATAAATACATAAATCAGTCAATGAATGAATGAATGAATGAATGAATGAATGAATGAATGAATGAATGAATCAATCAATCAATCAATCAACCAATCTCTCTCCTCTCTCTCTCTCTCTCTCTCTCTCTTTATATATATATATATAATGTGTGTGTGTGTGTTTGTATGTGTATGTGTGTATAGGTATGTGTGTTATTATGTGTTGTAATCTGTGTGTGTTATTATGTGTATCTGTGTATGTATGTAGGTATATATATGTGTGTGTTTGTGTGTTTGTTATATATAAAAAGATACTTGTGTAGATTATCAGCCTTGAGTATTACAACAAATAAATGACGTCTTTATATGGTCTGTATATATTGTCGTGTGTGTGTGTGTGTGGTGTGCGTATGCGTGTGTGTGTGTGTTTAGAAATGATATAGTTTGGGCATAATGTGGTGTGGGTATATTGTGGTGTGGTTAAACGGTAGTAAAGGTTTATTATATCTACATTTATTATTATTATTATTATTATTATTATTATTATTATTATCATAGTAATAGTAGTATTGGTAGTTCTAGTAGTAGTGGTAGTATTTTTACTAGGTGATGTGGGCATAATGTGGCATCGGTATAATATGATTTGATTACTTTGCATTTAATTTTTTAAATTTTTGGTTAAAGTACATAATAACCTAATTATAAAACATTTATTCATGCAACTATTCTAAATGGGTACAATATATCTGGGAAAACAACATAAAAAGAAAACTGAAATTTTCTGGCCCTAAATTCAAGCATGAATTATTTAATGAAAGGTGAAACAAAATGTTACAATATTGAATTGTACACAATGGAAACCGGCCGTTACGCTTATGGTGTATATTATTTAATTTGTGTATATTTTATCAACTTCAACAAAAAGATAAAAAACTTAATTTGATTTATCATCATCCAAGATAAAGCATTGGAAACTGAAAAACAAATCGTTTTTATATCGATCTGGTTTCGAGCTACAATATGTATCGCGTTTATTGTGTGTGAATATTGAAAGTTATTCGATTATTAACTTTTCTTCATCAATATCAGCGTCAAAGCCTCACTGCCTGACCTTCATCATGTAAAATATTAAACAGTCTTACACGATACAGTTTAGTTGCATGTGGGACACACTTGTTTACGATGTGTGCATCAATGCCACTATTTAATCTAGATTAGTGGCATGGGGAGTACAAGTGTGTGTACAAGTGTATCAACATAAAGTTCAATGTTATTGATTATATTTATTTATGATTTTGAATTATGAATTTTATTTGAAAATAATGTTGTCATTGGTATAATGCATTGTTTGAATAACATTTTATTTTAAATAATGTGATACGGGTGTATTATGATGAAACACAATATGACGTACAAGTAAAGTTATATGGAGATCTAGTTCCGTAAATATATTATTATGTGGATGCGTATATAATGTTTGTGTCATTAGATCTATATAGTGTGCTATGTGTCTAGGTATAATGTTATTTAGATGTAGTTATTGTTATGCGGTTGTAGATCCAATGTTGTGGAGATGTAGCTATAACGTTGTGCAGCTGTGGATATAATGTGTAGAGATCGATATAATGATTTGCTTTAGTAAATCTAATTTGAGTTGTTTTGTAATGTTGTTTTATGATATATATATATATATATATATATATATATATATATATATATATATATATAACATGTTGTGTACCTTGATCTAATGTTGTGTATAAGAATAATGTTACATGGATGCTGGTACATTATGGATGTGGCTAGTAACCGTTCGCTTCAGAGATGTTACGCCCCCATAAGAAGCCCCTTTATTGTATCAGCTATTGGCCAGTAAATATTGATGACCCTAGGGACTAGTGTGTTATATCTGAAGACCAGATAGCTTGGGGTCATCAGAAGAGAATTATCTGTTTATGACGGAGACGGTCTATATTGTTATCAATGGCTAGATAACACTCTATATAATATCATGTTTATAAAATAGAAATATGTAGTAGTGGGAAATTCTTATAGTCACTATTCTGTAACGTTTGTGTGTGTATGTATATGTGTGGGTATATGTGTATGTGTATGTGCATATATATATATATATATATATATATATGTTTCTCTATTGTTTGTGTGTTTTGTCTGTATATAGGTGTGTGTTTGTGTGCGCGCGTGTGCATGCGTGCATGTTTGTCTGTGTGTATGTATGTATGTTTAAACCACAAACTACCCAAAACCTATTATTAAATAAATGTATTTATACATGGATCTAAACACACAAAAACCTACGCTTCCACATATCTATACATACGTATATATATATATATATATATATATATAGAGAGAGAGAGAGAGATAGAGAGAGATTGAGAGAGAGACCATAAACATTTATAATAAATATAGGTTACTAATCAACCTGTATCACCCAACTAATCTGTCTTTCGTACGACGGAAATGTGTTAGACCCAAAGCGAAGAGGTTGTACGTAAACTACGTACAGAAAGCCGAAGAACATACAAAAATACTATTTGATCCTCCCCCCCCAGTTCGTAGTTCGAAGTTGTGGTTCTATGATAAGTTAATACATTACAATATAACTACTTTGACACGATTACTTAAATTCAGCAGTAATTTAATGTGGTTCAAAACAAACCTATGGATGGTGACCGTATCTTCAGTCTGGATTCGAATAGCTAAACAATCCTACTTATATAAACCGTATGGACAGAGGTCCGACAAATCCCGCGTTGTAAGTTGTAGCGTGACCATGGTGAAAAGTTAGGCTCTTTTGTGTGTTTGTGTGTGATATGGTGTTAGACGATGACAGCATGTCACACTGCCTGTGTCACTGTGTGACGGTTAAGTGACCTAACAGAAAGCACGTTTTCCACCGTTAACCCTGTCTAAGTCTGGCTAATTCAAAGCAGCATGATGAAGTACACATTTTCGTGGTCTATTACTTTATCAGCTGCCTAATTAGACACGAACTCAAGCTGGATACCGTTGTTCTTTACTTGTCTAATTAGCCATCGGTTAACACGCTCCTCGATTACTCACTGTTGAAGATAACGCCATCAATGTCCATATAGACGTCTAACATGTTTAGATTATAGTAATACAGTCATATCACTTGCTCACGATTGAAATGATATTATATAGACCGTGTAAACTAAACAGAGTTATCCGAATAGTCAGACAGTTTGGGATGTTATGATTAAAAGATGTATTATACCCTTTGAGAGTATACCACAACACTCACCGCCATATGTGAGTATACCACAACACTCACACCGCCATATGTGAGTATACCACAACACTCACACCGCCATATGTGAGTATACCACAACACTCACACCGCCATATGTGAGTATACCACAACACTCACACCGCCATATGTGAGTATACCACAACACTCACACCGCCATATGTGAGTATACCACAACACTCACACCGCCATATGTGAGTATACCACAACACTCACACCGCCATATGTGAGTATACCACAACACTCACACCGCCATATGTGAGTATACCACAACACTCACACCGCCATATGTGAGTATACCACAACACTCACACCGCCATATATGGTTAGACGCTTACCTGGGGAATCGCTTCACAATAAAAACGATGCAATTGTAATAGGAGCTGATAAATAGTATATGATACATATTTCTAAAATCTTGCTTTGTTCTTCCATAATTGAGTTGTGGTTAGTGACACCTGAACGAGAAGATGATCATTATTTAAGCGATGTTCCTTGTGATGATTTATGTCGTTGTTAATTATATCTAAGATGATATAAAATAAGGAACCAAGTAATGGGAACAAAGGGAAATATAGGAAAACTTTGTTTGTTTGTTTGTTTGTTTGTGAGGTTGTTGGTGATATATACATTATAAGCCAATATGTCATAAAATGCAAATTTGAACGTTCTTTGTCCTACAATATTCTTAAAAGATTATTATGATTGATAGACAATTTAGATGATAAATATGATATTAGACAGCAGTTACGACAGACAAATATTACAACAGACATATATTAGCACATATATACACATTACCAAATACACATGTTACCACGCACACATGTTACCATAAAAATACGTTACCACAGATACACGTTACCACAGACTCACGTTCCGACAGATACACTTTATTACAGACACACGTTACTACAGACACATATTACTGACATCTCTGTACTTATAAATGACATTAGGATGACCATACGCAGACCCTACTTCAGAGTATCACCAGTATGTGGTGCCATCTAGTGTAAGTAGCCAATATAATTGACTTAAACAGAAAACATATCTAATTGCATCCAGTTATATTTTATAGAAAACTTGTTTAATCATTAACCTGAAACAAAATATCAGCCATATGTTTCCAAATAAAAATCGCCGAAACTTTGATTAAACGAAATGGGGAAATATCACGGAAAACACCATTAGAAAAAAACCTAGACAACAACAACAACAATATATATATATATATATATATATTTGCTATTAATTAATTGTCAGTAATTAATTAATTAATTAATTAATTAATAATAATGATAATAATAGTATTTTATATAGCGCCTTATTCAAGTTGAATTGCTCTAAGGCGCTATAGATTATACGCATAAATGAAGCATATTCTGAGCTCATATAGCACAAATACATTTCATACATAATAAACTGGTTTAATATTAGAAATACGCCAATTTAAACAAGTGGGTTTTAAGAACATCATAAAATATTTCTTTACTTGCTGCGAGTTTAGTATGGTTTGGTAAATTATTACACAGCCTGGTAGCTGATGCTCGGAAGGATTTCACTCCGTAAATTGCTGTATGGTTTATTGGTACTCTCAAAGGTGATTAGGACTGAGATCGGAGCATTCTCACTGGCATATAGTTTTGGATCAGATCGCTTAGATACATGGTATTGTTCCAGTCAGTACTTTTAATGTATGAAACAGGACTTGTACTGTGATCTGAAACGTACAGGAAGCCAGGGCAGCTGGAACAAAACTGGTGTTATATGTTCCCTTTTGTGAGTGCATAATAATAATAATAATAATAATAATAATAATAATAATAGTAATAGTAATACTAATAATATAACAACAACAAGAACAGATTACATTAATATATAAGATAGAGCAAGATATAGAAGAAATAGAGAGCTTAGCTTCAGGATACGGAGACACAGTTTCAAAATAATAATATCGATCACCGAATTGATATGTTCTTTTTAGAGGTACCACCAAGGTATGAAAATCATAACATACCTGAGATCCGCCTGATACATGTATCGACAGAAGGTCGTAATATAATATGTTCTTATAATAACATTGGTAATACCAGTATCAAAAATAGGAAGTTTTTTGGGTGTATCAGGTGCATTATCAAATCATGGTAGCGAACAAATATTATAATGTTTTACGTTTATCTAGGACAACATTGAAAGTTCGTTTCCTAATTTTCCTCAGATAATCCGTTTACTAATTATTAGCCATAACTCAATTATTTATTTTTGATAGCCTGTTATTGAAGTCGTTCAGTGATATAGATCTGGCATTAAACCATAATTGATTTGAATTTTTTAGCCTCGGAGAAGGTCACATCTATAACATATGGCCAAGGTGCGACTCCCCATTGAAACCTATTCTACAAACACAGTCGTGAGCTGGTTTTGAACTCACAACCTGGAGGTTTGCTTCGCAGTGGTCTAATCGCTGTGCCGCCGGAACGTCCATATTAAATACATAGCCATCGCCATAATAACACGACCACGTGTCAATTAGTATCGTGTTGATGTTTGTGGCGTCTCGAGTAGTTCCTGAAGATACGAATTTTGTGTCTCATTCATCTTATATCTTATCAGCATCGGGCATACATTCGTGATACTCGTTGGTGCAGTTGGTAAAGATTCAGATCGTGCACATTGAATCCAATTTTGATCTATGATAGTGGCGTATTTCATTTTTATCACCACATCCGCATATCAGATAGCCATGTAATGTGTTGACATTTATATCATATTTCTTAGGCACACGTTCAGGATACTTCCTTGCTGGAATTGGTAATGCACTTTCTCGCCGTGATCCAGGTCGTGCATATGTGAGAGGTTCCGTTTTTTAAACAATCGATCATCATTTGAATGTTTTAAAAGGCATCAAAATTGTCCTTTTGACATATTTCTCCCTACTCGGGTTCAGTGATAGCGCAATTTAAAACATTTAGGCCACAGGTTGAACCCCTATGATATCTGTGATTGTAAGATGTTTCTATAGGAAGTGGTCGCTTTTCCGGATGATCCAGATGTAACCAGTGCTAAATATAAACCAATAATGATTCACTCTTCTGTTTCAATTTCATAAAACATATTTTCCTCTTTTCTGTTGCTGGTATCAAGTGATTCCGTTTAAATTTTCTTTTTTAATTTTTAAAAAAAACCCGTCCTAAAACCTTTCGCCTTTAGTTCAATCGCCCGTTTTTTATTTAACAGTAACTAAGACCTTTTAAAACTCACCCGTGTCTTATATCTTTATTATGAATATGAAAAGTTGTAGTAAATAATTTTACATATATAATATGATGAAAAATGTAAAACATTTATTTGACAAATTACAGTCTGAGAGCAAAAGTGATGGCGTCTGTTTTGTTTTATATATTCCTATTTACATTTCTATTATTATAAATCTTGTAAATACAGACTAAAGGATTATTGAAGAACCGCCAATTTGTTGACGATTTTAATATTTTGATTTAACCAAGTTTGTTTACTAAAATATTTCAGTTTACTTCTAAATTATTTTGTTTCTTATTTTTCTCGTCTCCAACCAACCGATGCTAGTAAATATAAGTTATTTTCAATGAATGTAGACTCACTATTATGTTATATCGTATTCTAGATGTAAATTTCTTGTATGATAATTAATATTAGAAACATGTTGGAGTATTAACAACAGAAACTTCAATAAAATGGAACTATATTTCCTCAATATTGTCTAAGTTCAACCAACTTGCTGTTATATACTTCCTTTATTACAATACCAATATGATGTTCTGTTATTTAATTTTGTGTCCTCAGTAATTTTGTTTACGTTATAAGGTATGAGAATCAGTTAAATAAATAAAGTTTTTTACATGATGATACAGGTGTTATATATCTGTAACCGATCAAATAGCATTGACCTTCATATATAATTCATATCTATGAATCACATATATAGTAGCAATATATATATATATGATAACACATGTACTATAATGCTTCACATATATGTATATATGCTGTTATGTGTGTTATTAAGTGATAATGGATTAGGCCATTAAGAAATCCTATATTGTATTTATGTACCATAATACTTGTATGATATATATTGAGTAAAACGATTGACAAACGGCCTAGATTGATATAATTATTTATGACAGACAGACAGACAGACAGACAGACAGACAGACAGACAGACAGACAGACAGACAGACAGACAGACAGACAGACAGACAGACAGACAGACAGACAGACATATAATGCACACACGCACGTGGGCACTCACGTACACACAACATGTTTACAACAATTAGAGGACAGTTATGAATGTACCAGGTCATATACACATATTTTTCCAGTTTTGTTACACAACGACGTTTGGGACTAATGAGACAATAAGGTAAATAAGCATAAAAATTCGTTACTCTAGAATGACTACCTAATGAATCTTCCAGAGGCCCTATTAATGATTAGCGATTGTTTGTTTATTTTTGATTTTACGGTGGGTTCATATATATATATATATATATATATATATATATATATATATATATATATATATATATACGAAAAAAAATTTATAAATTCTTATCAAAAAACAAGATAAGAAAATATTAACTCTTAAATACGCCTAAAATATAATCAATTATTTTTGTTTTCTAATAAAATGGATGATATTATATACGGATGATCCTGTATCCAGATGGTATCACAGGTTATTTGGTATTTCTTTAATTATAGATGGCACCCAGAAAATATTATCCTCGGGATACCTCAAATATTTTATGATGGTTCATATTATCATGTGATGTCACCTCGTTCATAACGTAAAGTCATATAGATCACACTCTTATGTGTACCTACCATGTGGCACGGAGTATATACTTTATTTGTACACTATTAAACGCAGCACCACAAAGTGTATCCATCTAATTTCTACATTGGAATAATGATGATTTTATTATATTTTAAATGTTTGGTGACTGTGACTGTATCTCTAGTGTCATACTTGCTAAATGAAATGGAATTGTCATAACTATTATTGTCATAGACTGTCGTCCTGGATAATACAAGAGGAACTGGTTTTGAATAAGAAATGAAAAGAAACAGAGTGGTGGACAACGGCAGGTATGGATATTTATAGGCTTGTAGAAACGGTGTAGTATCTTAGATGATATCCCCAAAAAAATATATATATATATATATATATATATATATATATATATATATATATATATATATATTTTTATGGGGTGTTTAGTCCAGTTATACCATTGGCAAGGTATTTCCAGCGAATAGGTATTCCGAATTATCAATTAATTTAGAATTAATCTTCATCTGGAATATATAATTTTAGGCCATTAAGTTATTGTTACGAAGAACACAAATATTAGGTATCCAAAGTGATTTACATATCACGTATTTATTATAGATAAATACATACCGTTGCGACCTATCTGATCTTATTTATGTTATGTCCATTCACCTTAGGAGAGGATCCATCCATTATAGAAAACATAGCTTTAACTGAAATGTGGCTGAAAAATGATGTGGGTGCCAGTATGAGAAAGGAATTTGAGATGACCTATGTATATCGCACAATTCACGCATTTAAATATATTATCTGTCGTGTATTGATCACTACTCTATATATATATATATATATATATATATATATATATATATATATAATATATATTTATGGACTCTTCCAAGGCAAATAATCTGAAAAGCGGGATTAATGTAAATATGGGATTAATATATGGACTGTTTCGTTGAAAATCGGGATGTTATATTCATAACAGGGGATTTCAATGTTTAGATGAAAAGAATAACTAACAATGATACCTGAAATTAAGTAGCCAATTCGGATTAATCTAACAAACATACTATCACCTACAGATTGGTTAAACTAATATGCCATCATATAATTCGAAGAAACATTTACTTAACGGAGTAAATCTGTAAATAATTGTTTATAAATAAAATATTTGATTGATTACTGACTCACCAGATCATCGATATTATATATCGATAGTCACCTGATACTTCCAGTGTGACATAGATCACTTAGTGATCTCTCTGATGTCACAACAGATGAAATGATATAACTCATCATCAAGTCTGCCAAAACATCTTGTGAAGTTATGTTCTAATGCTTAATTTCGATGCTGGTCAAATTTGGAATAAATGGTCGGTAAAGGTCTGTCTAGGACAACAAATCCCACTAACACAGGTATATACCTGATTCGAACCTCATCCTGGAGGTGTGTAGTTACCTCCAACCAATGAGCCATCAGAAGCGCAATCTTCACCATTCTAGCTACCAAAATGATGTGCAATGTAACAAGTTGATACTCTAACAACTATCATTAAATCATCACTATGTGAGGGCATTGTACTTAAAATGTTCAAGTACGATGACCATGAAATACTTCGGAGTTATCGTCCAATGTTTATCTTTATATTAGTTTCAGAGTTCAGTGAACGATAGACTATATCTCGACCGGGTGTTGATTTGACGGGAGATAACTTAATTCAGGGAAAATCATAAGAAAATAGGACAAATCCCTCGACGGAAAGAGGTCATCTCACGGTACAGATGGATATTATGTTAGTCCTGGATAATGAGTCAATGGTATTCGTGGTAATGTTAGATTTATCGGGTTTCATTTTATATGATCAAGCCTTGCTAAGATGGCGGAGAAAAGATGTATCGTACCAATAGCAATGCTTTGAAAACGTTAACATCGGAAACACAGTTTACGTAGAGAACACTTTTCCTGGTCCGATATATCACAGAATTCAATCCCTGTTTCATAAATGTATTGCATGTGCAACAAGCCAGTGGCTGAGATCATCAACAGGGACCTTTGTATCATTGCTAGAGGCTTATACATGATGCTGAAAACAAAGTCTGATAACAGGAAATGTTCAATCAGTAACATATACGAGAAGTAACTTCAGTTTATTTATGTGATACAGTTCAAACAGTTCTAATATAATATAATAAATGATGCTACCAAAACTACATACTTACATTGAAAAGATCCCTATAATTAATAAGTAACAAATGAGATAAACTGTTGATACATGCCTAGTTATTTCATTTTAGATATATTGCAACATTCATGTTATTATATATATATAAATGCATGTTAATATTATCTAGAAACATCAAAATTGGTATATTAATTTCTTAACGGAACCTTGTTTGTAGTTCTTCACCTGAAGTATAATTATTTTTATCAGACATGTTAGAAACGTTTAGTGTTTCATTCGACAGGTTTAGTGATAATGGCCTATCCTTTAATTAGAGTAAAAGAAAATATTAAATAATTTAAACCTTTAAACAGATTAACACAATACTAAGCAACAATAGGATTATCAAGAAGATTATCTAAATTTAACTTATTCATCTATGGAACAAGTGTAAATCAGTTCTAAACGGAAACAGGAAATACCTTTTACTGTATTTTAACAATAACGGTTTCGCAACTCGAACCTATTTATTTGTGACAGATCACTCAACGGCTTAATATTATTGTATTGTTTTGTTATGATGTGACTGGTAATACTGCCGCCGTTGATTCCATATTTTGTATTTACTATCCATCTATCAGGTTTACATGTTTGGCAAATGGAAATTGAAAATAAAACCAATGTACTAATTTGAACCTTTATCTACTACATACAAATTAGATTTCTTTTCCATTTGAAAGACACCGGATATAATGCAAACGTCTTCAATAATTTAGTTTTCTATTTCAGTTGTCCGTGGTAGATATTCCGTTTTTTGATAAAGGTGATAATTACTTGAGGCAAAGCTAGAAATTAAGATAAATGAGGGTTTATCCAGCTTTACTATGTAACCAATGATTTATATGGACGCCAATGGTGGCTTGATCACCAAAATCAAAGAAGGATCTTTCAATATTTCACTATTATTGCCTTTAGCCGTTTATCTCTTCCTGTGTTCGTTCGCGTTCCTTTTTGGTGTCACTGTTTGTCATGATTTTGTCAATGATACACTTCTGCTCATAAGTAAGAAGTCAGAAATAAATTGCAATTGTTCGCTTGATTTAGTACATAGCAGGAAGTATGATTGGCCCTCGATATTATGACACTGGAATATTTCTCGGATAGTTCAGTTATCAGATAACTTAGACCAGTATTATATAACATATATTTAATTTTTGTTATCATAAATTGTTGATATTTAGTTATCACTCACTCCGGATTTTACACTTTACACGGTTTTTGGTTACATGTGTTAATGGCTATGAATAGTTGGGCTTTTCTGTTTGTAACCAACAGAAAGTCCTTCACATTTATTTATTCTTATATAATTATCCATATTTGCAGGTACTGAATTTTAGTAAAAACTCAGTTAGTTGCCTTGCGACCAGATGGTAATATTGCCATTTGTTTAATGATGCATCCACATAGGGGACACATCTATAGCAGATGGGACGTAACGCAAGGAATTTGATCACTGTGTCAGTAACGCCGTCTATTGGCACAGCAATACAAACTTTAAGTATTGGTCTAATAAATTGTCAGTCGATCTATACTAAATCAAATGATGTATCTAATGTAGTTAAGGATGTAGATCTTGGTGATTGTATCATTACAGAAAATTGGCTTACTGCTAATGCTTCAGACCAGATAATTGTTGGTGATGGGACTCCATCTGGACCCCCCCCCCCTTAAGCGTGGGTGAATGGTGAGGTTCCTTCGAGTTTCTTTGAAGCGTGAAACCCATTTATATCTTCAGGCTAATTCGTTAAAAACGGCTTTTGTGTCGGGGTGTAGGTGTTCGTGTAGCCAATTATCTACCGATTACACCCAAGTAAGAAAAATGTTCTGAAAATTGCTACCAACCATGACCATTTATTGATCTTAGGGATTTGCCAGAGGAATACAGATATCAAACAACTGGATTCCATTCTTATATCTATCAATGCAAGAAAGCACACACAGACATGGTGACATCTTAGATCTTGTCATCTTCCATGATGATGATAATTTGATCAAGGATGCTCTTGTGTCTTCCATGGTGTCTGATCATTTCCTAATTAACACGATATTAGAAATGGAGCAGCCCTTTAACATTTTAAATCAGATCTAAAAACACACTTGTTCATATAATAGCTATCGTTCAAATCCCTTATTAGGTTTTTACAGACATTTTATTGTGGGAATCGCTGTTTTAAATATACATTATAGACAGGGACTAGGTCTAGGTTGTCTACATCATGCGTCGTGAAGACAGAAAGTCCCAGATTAGTTGTTGGAACGACTATGTCGTCAGCATGGCGCTTACATACGGCGGTAGCAATCTGTTCCCTGATTGCCATCACGTGGTCATAAGAGACAGACAGTTCAAGTTGATGGATATTCTGTATTTGGTGCTTGAGCCTGGTGTCTCCATGCATCTTAATGCCATGTTACAGCGGAAATGGCGTTTCACGCTCCATACTGTGACGGATTACAGTGCTGTCTTAGGATAATGCAAATTGACTGTGCTGAATATCAGGAGCTGGAAAAGAGTACAAGAGATTTTTGCTATAGGGCCCAGTGCATCATCGCTGCCAGATTGAAACCGATTTAAAGGATCTATGGTACCCTTAGACCCCCGAAGAATAACATTCACGAAACCGAACACTATTTCTCCACTGGCGAACTGAGTAAATGCGCTGAGAAGGAACCATTAAATGGATCTTATTTCTGGAGGATTCGCTTACTTAGTGCCATTGCAGCCCGGATTATTAAAAGAGCTTCATTCTGATCGATTTGCCAGGAATTATATGTATATGCTAGCACGGCACTAACGATCACCTTGTGGTTGATGAAGACACCCCTCCCTTTAGAAAACGTAGGTAACTCTGGAAGATGCCGGAGTATATGATCTCTGAATCGAGGCTCATGCGGCTCTCTGCCGGAACAGGGATGCCTCATGTCTGACATTATTGTTGGGTATCAGTCCAGTATTGCCGCCACTGAAAAACCTCAGTATGAGAATCATCAACAAGCACAATCAGTTGGGCCATGAGCATGGAATTAAAAGGAGTAGTAGGTGGGCAATCAGATGAAGATCGATCGGTGCTGTACAGCACGAGCTGCGTCACAAAGCCGCCAGTAACATTGAAGGTGATAATAATCGTCCATTACATGAGTATCAGAACAAACAATCAAGCGATGATATAAATGTCAGTTTTTTGTTGTTATTACGCAATTCTTCAGATATTCGTCTACTTAATCAGTTGATACTTTGCGGAAATCGCTTTGATCCTCTCCCTGTCAAATTATATGCTGCAACGTTTGAGGGTCTAGACGAGAGTCACAACTAGACCTGAGTTTCGTAGGACTTGTACCAGCTGCCACTTCGCATTACTTTTCAACCTGTCATGAACGCGTTTGACCCTGTAACTATTGCACGAACTCCTCCTACAAGACCTATGGTACATTGCGCCATGTGAGTAAAAGGTTGCTGCAATTCCTGGGCGATCATCTTGCCGACTCATCCTCTTGATACTGGAAGGCAGAGCATTCTGCTGCACGAACTCATTGAGATCTCTCTCAAGTGTTGACAATCTTTGTTCTGTCGGAATCAGTAACGCTTCGTGTTTCTCCAAATAGCTAAGGTAGCAGAGTTTCCAATCAGTTTCATTATTAGTGTCAGTGGAAGACATGTTGATTACATTATTTGGGATGAAAACCACAACTTACCTGGAGGCCGGTTGATGTCGTAATTTATAGATAGAGACAGTTTCTGGTGACAAAACGTTCTTCAAATATGTCATTGTCCGAAGCAAAATGGATAACTGCTATAGATGTTTAGTGTATTATTACTATGGGTAGTAAAATACCTTAATCAATCTAATATACTTGTATGAACTCATATAAAGTTTCATTTTAGATTCTATCCTGGAATTCATATGTCTTATTTGTAATGGATCATGTATATTATTCAAGCAAAACAATTATTAGGAAATAATGACTTGGAGTTGTATGACTTCCTAAATGCATCTCCTCTTTCCATTCAGTCTAAGACGTTTTCAATGCCATTCATCTCGTCCGTTTTTATAATTATGCATCACTTTACATTGTCCACTTCAAGTGTCATGTGTTTATAGATTGTTGAGTTTTACTATTTGTACATCACAATGTCATTGACCGCTTCAGTAACCTCACTGTTAGAGGATCGGAATCCTAACCCATGATCATGGACATGCTGTGAGGTAGTTCGGAGTTTCGAATCCTGGCTGAGACACTTTTCTTTTTGAGAGTTTTTCATCTAACTAGGCAAATGACAAGGTTTTCTCCACTGAATATTGTAAATTCTAATTTATTTATAATTAGTCTTCGTGGTAAAACTGTAAATTATAAACTATCTGCTTCTCCCTCATTTGATGTAGCCATCCACCTAAAATAACTGCCATTTCGGCCATTATTTATATCATTATTATTATTATTATTATTATTATTTTAATTGTTATTATTTTATCAAGAGACTGTCATAACGCATCATAGATATAAACATTAATATAATTTCAACTTCCTGTAAAGATAATAATTATAAGTATATAAGTAACAATGGTTTGAGCAATACACTGTAATGTAGATGTTGGGAATTCTGTAAGGTTATGTGTAATGTGAGATGTTTCTTTATAGATTAATCTCTCTGAAAAGTGACCCAGGTATGACCAGCGCTGAAAATAATCCCCCCCCCCCCAATCGCTAAGTTACAGTACAGAGACAACTAAACAAGTTATCGTTCCATGAAATTCCCCAGTTTAATTTAGCGTATCACTTTAACTTTGCTGAATTAACAGCTTATGAGCTGTATGCTATTATATTGCTTGAACAGCCATCTATCCAACCAGCCATCCGGCCAACCAGCCAACCAGCCGGCCGGCCAGCCAGCAATCCAGTCAAACAGACAGATAGTCCAACAGAGAGACAAACAGACAGAAATACATACATACAGAAAGACATAGACAGTATATATCTTAATATTTGAATAAACAGCATTATAAACAAAACCTGTAATCTGTTACCATTTTACCAGATTAATGTACTATTTTCCCGTGATCTCTAATTTTAAAAGGTGATGTGCAGATTGTATACGACTTCACTTTTGAAAACCCTTTACACATAACACGAACACAAATGTGTTTGAGCAGATGAAAATGGTATTCTGTAATTATTGTAGTAAATTTGATGCACTATATTCAATATGAAAAACCTAATCCATTTCAGTTAAGGTTTAATTATTTTATTATTTAATGTGTTGGATATTAAATTGGATAATGATGTAGATTTGTTAAAGATGAGCCGATATGTTTCTGCCATAGACTGATGCAAATATTTTGGGCTGTACTTATTGTGGTGGCATCACCACTTCAAGCTTCCTTGGAAATTACATGATTGGTTAATTTTACCGGAAATGGGATTGTTGGTGCGAGTTTGTAAACTCATTCCCAAACTACCTAATTAGGTTAATATAGGATAAACATTTGTTTTCACCTATCATATATTAAATAATAAATGTCCGAATACTTCGACAAGCTCAAGACTAGATAAAAGGATGCATAAATCTGACAATTAAATAAATGGCCGAATCATAACAGTGTACATTTTTCTTGTGCTTTCTGTCTGTTTGTACTTTTAGATCTTAACCAGAAAATGTGCATGTTCAGTTAAATTAATTTGAAGTATATTTGTTGTTTCTGTTCGTGCCAAGTTTTATTTTCAGGTTGGCGGTTGGATTTAACAGTCCTGACATAATATTTGGACAAACAACGGTATGACTAACTTGATTTACATGTTACAGTCAGTTGTGTGATCTCACCTTTCTAAAGATAAATTATTTACCTGTGACGTAGTGACATCAGCAGATTCTCGTGATATGCATGTCATTATCAGTTGAAGTGTAATTTATGACGCGAAATATTCGTGTACATAATCATGAACGGCTGATATACAGATATTCTGTTGTCATGTGATGTATTTGTCGTTTACCAGCACTCGTTGACCACATTAATCCTGACATGATCTGAGTCAATTATGTATTATAGATATACACCTGATAAATATTTCAAAATTTCACAAGAGTCTAATATTGATATTAGGGATATCCGGCGGATGGGATAATCGTAATCTGTAATCCTAATTGATTGTTCTCGATTATCTGATATCAAATAATCGTTACAGTAAAAGTAATTTCCAAATACAATGCATTGGTAATTTCAATGTTGATGAAAATGTAGATGATAATTGTAGATAAACTCTCTTGATTACCCAGAATACCCAAATTATTTACGAAGTTGTGTCCTACCAAGTAGGAGTCATATAAAGCGTCTTTTAAAATACTCATTTCTATCATTTTCTAGACGGCAATTTCAGCCGGATAGCGTTATGTATTTACATCATCGATGTGTATGTGTGTTGATATATTTTCCCCGATGTATATCTAATGTCAATATTTCTAATATGCAAAGCTTGAT
Source organism: Paralvinella palmiformis (assembly GCA_025642065.1). Lineage (NCBI taxonomy): Eukaryota > Metazoa > Annelida > Polychaeta > Terebellida > Alvinellidae > Paralvinella > Paralvinella palmiformis. The sequence continues at coordinate 20,508 of JAODUP010001039.1, read as the reverse complement.
CATATATGCACCATTTGACATAAAGTATTAGCCACCAAACAATTAATTTCATGCGCTATTTATCCTATTTACAATGCAACCGTAATCGTTGGTGACTACAATAATTATTCATATAACAATAACTGTAATTATAATTGTTATGTTTTCGAGTAATGGCTATTCTTATCAATTAATTCGCTACTGTAATCGCTCCAAATCTGAGAACAATTTCTGCAAACTAATATTTCGGTTGTGCATACTTAATATATCACACGATATTTCTTCTTCTCGTTGTTTCTTAGTGAAATTGTTAACGAATGATACCCATCAAATGAACAAAGCCTGATCATTAGCCTCACACATTGCTATATATATATATATATATATATATATATATATATATATATATATATATATATATATATATATATATATATAAACAACGTATATTAATATATGTAAACAACCAAAAGGTCATTGAATTTAGACCCACTGAAAGAAATGTTCATAATTTAGTTAGTATCGTCTCTATAATAAAAAGTAACACCTTCCTTTAAATACCTTTTGGCATAAATACTTTGTATTTTGGATGACTCTATTGGTTATATCACAAGTTGGCGACTAATTATTTTGTTTAAATCCACGATATTCAGGGTTGGTAACCCGATAGGAAAACTCGAAATTGGTGTTCGACTCCAATTGATACATGTATTTAATGATTGTTTCCCTTGGCAGCCATCCCTTGGCCATATGTTCTATGTATGGCCAAGTATGATGAACACAACAGTCACTCAATCACTTACTTACTGTGATCTTTTGATAGAATCAGCTGGTTTTAGATGCTGTCTTTACTTCCTTTTCTAACTTGTCGATTTATTAACATAAATAATATTGTGTGATATGATTACTGAAGCTATGAAAAATGAGAGCAGTAAATTGAAATAATCTCAAATCTAAGCACGACCAGTAAGATAACAATATAATGTTTGCTTTTTATCATCGGTGTCTCATATCCTAACGTAACATCAATGTGTAAGAATATTTTAATGTCTGCGGTCATTATAAAGACATTAACTCATACAAATGTTTTCAATATGTCTGACATAAATCTAGAACGCATCATAATCTATTTTTGTTCAGTTTAATTTGGAAATATTTTGGCCACGATTGGATAAAACTATCACCATAAGATCGATTACAGTAGATGTTAATCTTTCCGCTTTCAGTTGCTATTATTCTAGTGTCAGTTTTGAGCATATGATGGGATAGATGGATGAAGTGACCCACGAAGCAAATGAAGCGTAGTGAAAAATGAAACATTTTGCAGACATAGCTAGGCCGGTATTTGAACCAATTCCTAAAGCTTTATGGTGTTATAGTCTATCAGGCATCTTGGTGCCTTATATATTGACGTATTATAGCCAACTAACCATGGAGTCACAACCCTCTGTAATAATATTATAACAAATAATATAGAATGTGAATGATTTACAGTAACACATGTTGCAAAAAAGGAAACAATTACCCCAATTCTATGTAAATAATTTTAACGTCCAAAAGAGTAGACAATTTGGTTGTATAATATATATATATATATATATATATATATATATATATATATATATATAACAACTGAACAAAATATTATTATGGGCTAATTCTGTGTAATATTTAGTACTAGTTGACATATGATTAAGTTATTTGAGAACACCTGCATCGTGCTTTGTTATGTATTCTTCTGTATATCACTGATATCTTATGCTATTTACCAGGTTAGGGGTCATCAGCGAGTTGCCATACCTCATTTATTAATTACGTCTAATTGCTGCAACATCGTATTATAATGTCATACCACCCTATGCCAAAGTATTTCATCACGGTAAACATGTTTATAAATTAGACCCAAACGCTACTAAATAGGCGAAGGTTCTTATGGAGATGGATGTTATGAGAAGCTACCACAGAAAGAAAAGAAACTGTAACACATACATCAGAGCAATCACGTCCATAGGGAAAAGTTGGAGACATATTTACTGATCCGGTCCATGTTTCTGTTAGTGTCCATGAGGAATCAGTCTGTCAGGTCAGGTGTTGTTTTAGGTCCTTCACTGTCTGTGTACCAGCTACTGATCAATAGAAGATGTCAAAAGAACCTGGCCCAGAAATACATTTCAATAGATTGTTTTAACAGCCTTTAGTAGCTGCTAAGATTATGTTCTCGTGGTATTTATCAGAAAGCAAACTATACGAAGATTATTTATGACAAATAGGTTTGTTGAGGTAGTTCAACGGTATTCAGCATTATATAAGATGAACTTTAGCATTTATGGTTTTTTGATTTATTTTGTTTCCACCATGTGGAAATCTATTTCTAAAGATCTTAAATTATTGGCTTAGTCGATATATATGCAAACTACATAATTATACAAATCTAAATATGCATTTCGTTTTACTCTTGACACGTGACAGTTGTTACCGATGTTACTTACCTGGCGTTAATGGTTCCTTTCTGTTTTCCTTTTCTTTTAATTTGAATTATTTTTACGATGGACCCCGCAGTGATTCTCTTTGTGACGTCCTTGAATAAGTATATTACTGATTAATCAACGGCTATTTGGCTTAAACCTTCATTATGTTTTGTTTATATTGTTGTATCCTCCAGAAATATACCTAATATCAACGTAACTGGTAAAATGAAAGCTATGCGATGAGTTGCAAATTGTTAATTGCTAATTTGAAACGACCATAATATGAAATTGTGACTGCAACGATTACATGATTGCTTTCAACAAATTGAAGTGTAATTAATAACATATCTTCTTGGATTACATCAACAGTGATGCGAGCTGTAAAATATTCAATGTCACATATATGGTTTTGTGATCAAATATGTTACGGCTTCAGTCTTTTACCAGCTAAAGGTCTAAAACCCAAAATGTTTTGTTCACTATGATGTGCTAAACACACTTGATTAGAATGAAAGAATTGCTAGAATTATTAATACCTGTACATAAAATGTAACATCTATACACTAGATAGAGACTACCATTGTCTATAAGGACGGGTGTATGCCATTAACCCCCATTTGTTACCTAATGGATATAGAACTCGACTAACATAAGGCAAGAATGGGCTCTTTATTAATAATGTATGAAGTCATATGGAGTACATAAACAAGATGCTCATAATTTGGTTTCAGCCGTCGCGTTGATATAAAACTGTCATTCTACATCGGAAATATTAAGTCAAAGTTGCTGATTTATTAATGTTTATATATGTTAATCCCTTCTGATGTGTTTATAATTATATCTGCGTATGTGTAAACGGAAATACAATGAATAATTTATAATTGGGCTCGATATTTAGTACATTTTACAATTGATTAAATACACTTTATAACATTAAATAAGACTTATCACACTTTATGTCATAAATAATAATAATCTTTCTTGAAATTATTCAGCATAATTAAGTATTAAAATGTTTTTGTTTTATTCTGTTTTTAAAGTTAGCTTTTTGAAGCAAAGCGTACCTCAATTTAAACAAACTTTAATGAATACGACAATTTGTTGGAAGTTATATTAATATTAATTGTGTGTCAAAAATGCATAGTAAATATTTAAATTGCCCTAGATTAGGGTGTATAATATTTAACAAACATACATATAAAAGTGTATGAAAAAACAAACAGTTCACAGACAAATGTATTCACAAACACGCGTGATTATAGAATGTTTCTGTCTTGTTATCAGATAATGTAGTGATATTGTTTTTTAGTGTGGAGCGCCATAATTTAGTTAATCTTGATTATCTCAGTATTTGAATACTAATAATAATAACAATAAATATTATTATTATTTGATTATTTTCAGTTTTATTATTACTATTATTGGTGTTATTATTATTGTTGTTGTCGTTACTGTTAATGTTGTTCTCATTATTATTATTATTATTATTATTATTATTATTATTATTATTATTATTATTATTATTATTATTGGTATTCTTTTGTTTTTATTATTACTATTGTTAATGTCATTGTACTACTTCCAGGTCGTGTATTGGCATATAGTACCACATTTTATGAGAATCTGTATTGTGGACATTTTGTATATTATCCCAGATATCTAGACAGGTGAACTATGTATAATATTCCCTTCTAATGTGAGGCTCCTTAAATATATATCCTTACTATATATCAACGATTCACACCTGACTCGATCTTATCGTCATTAGTAGGTTTCAATAGTTTGGTCACGATTTCTTCATCAGTGAAGCTAAGGTCACAATTTGTCAGCCTATTGTAAGTTAAGATGTTCAGTCGTATACAGAATGCTGATTAGAAACCCTGACATGTGAATACGATATGATCATTTATTTTCTGAAATAAAACCATCGAGGCATATATTGTATAAAAAAGACATATTAAGAAATAATCTTCCTTTGATACATTACAATTACACCACATTATGGCATAGTGCTAAAATACACATCTTAAGCAAGAACAGCGTTTCTAGAGGATTCTTTTACTTGACCTGAATTATATTCAGTATATAATGTTTTACAGTATACCATTCTGGACTTTCATATTTATCACAGTAATGTCTGTGTGTTTTCGGTATTTTTTCGATATATACTTCTCTATCACAATTAGAATCACCAAACGGAGAAATACATATTTATTCTGCAACTTGTAAATAAACCTAACACTTGTTTATACATTTTTCCAACAGGCTAAAAGCGCCTCGAAATAGTAACACATGATGATAAGTTATTAGCCAACTTCGAGAACATCAACGTTAGCAACTCATTTAAACAACGCGTGTTTGCTTTTAGGAATGCCTTCAATGTTAGCACTTTACTTCTAACATTCAACCTTTCAACTCGGTATTTCCCTACTTCTATCAGCGACAGATAATGGACTACATCGCATTAGGTCGGTGATTTATAGCAACTGTATATAAACGGTTGGGTAATTAAAATGTATTTTTCTACAGAAGATCATGTAACAATTAAACAGCAACTGCTTTAACTAATTTATATTGCATACATATTATATGTGTTAGAGTAAAATTGAGTATAAATAAGGATAATAGAAAAAAATAAAATAAACCGCAAACTTACTTATTATTTATATTATTAAGGATATAACCTACTATTTAGAGGTTAACATTAGGTCATCAACAGACATTTTTATAGATAAATATTATTATTCACTATTTGCATAATGATCTTCTTGTCTAAAAATGATCTTTGACTGATGACTGACATTTCTCTAATTATCAATAACATCCGGAAAAACATCCATTATCTGATTTCTGGATACCATTTATATGTGGCGCCACCTAGAATGCTAATCGTGTGAACATTCTTTGGCTTACTTTATCCATTAGTCAGGTATTACTAGATACAATTTATGAAGTTAATATAATATGTCAGTATATAATGTGATGGTGCAGAATTTGTGAAATGTGGTGAACGACGTGCTCAGGTTAGCTTTGTTTGTGTGCTTGTATATATATATATATATATATATATATATATATATATATATAGAGAGAGAGAGAGAGAGAGAGAGAGAGAGAGAAGAGAGAGAGGGAGAGAGGGAGAGAGAGAGAGAGAGAGAGAGAGGGAGGGAGGGAGGAAGGGAGATAGGGAGGGAGGAAGGGAGGGAGAGAGAGAGGGCGGGAGGGAAAGAGATATATATATCGTTACACATAACATACTTGTTCTATAGTAGAAAATAATTGGAATATAATGGCATAATTTTAAATTTGAGATATCATGTATTACAACTTATCGACGACCTATGGACAAACGTTACTATACACTCACAATTCTCTAGAATATTTCTATAATATCGTTAGTCTATTTTGACAGGTGACTGACGTGTCTCTAATTGTAAATGACCCCCGGTCGACGACCTGTTCTTCTGGATATCACCAATATGTGGCGCCATCCTCGAAGGTTAATGTCGTTGTTTTTCCGATAATCTCGTTAATCAATCCTCTCTAATTACAGCAATATCATGTGATGTCAGACCACATTGTAGAATATATATGAAAAATTGTAAATTTGGCTCGTGGTGTTATAATTTCTTGTCTGGAATATGGTTTTCATGGTTATTGACTGAATACTATAACATGGTGGTTGGTAAAACGCCAAACAGAAAATATAAATTCTGATTTATTTCAGTAATATTTGTTTTATAAGGCGTAGATCATGTGTTAATGGCGTTACATTGCTATGCCTTTGTTACTCACGATGAGTTAAGTCGCTGTGACAGAAAGTCGGTTTTTTGTATTATGTTACCAACGTGGATAAAAAAGTGTAATAAGTTCATAAATATTTCAGCCAAAAATGTTTGTTTATGGCTTAAATTGAACTTTAATCTTATCTGTAATGACGAAGCATTATTTGTATTTAAAAAATGTTTTTTGTTATAATTGCTTGTTATCGCAGTTGTTGTTGCTATTATTCTTCTTCTTCTTCTTCTTCTTATTATTATTATTATTATTATTATTATTAGTTTGTTGTTGTCATTGTTGTCGTTGTTGCTGTTCTTGTTAATATTTTGTAAATTATGGGATTTCTACTCTGACTAAATGCTCATGAAGTTCTCAAACCATTTTATATAAAGAATATTGAAGTTGAATAAGCATAAGTTTCAGAAACATTTTATATTCTGATCATTCTATTTAGGAAATGGATTTAATTATGTTAAAGTTATACATATGTTTGGAACATTTGTTAGGTTTTAGCTAGAACTAAGAATATATTCTTCTTCTTCTTATTATTCTTATTATTCTTATTATTCTTATTATTCTTCTTATTATTATTATTATTATTATTATTATTATTATTATTGTTATTATTATTATTAGCAAAAAATAAATCGTTTATGATAATCATTCCTAATGCTAGTTCGTTTCTAATAAGATATTTGTTTTTATCCCACTCGGTATTCAAGTCAATATTTTCTTGTAAAGGATGCTGGTATTATAAGGTAAATGTTTAACCTTGGATATGATGCCGATTAGATTCCTTCAACCATAAGCGACATGACCTTATTTGACTTCTAATTACGACCAATAAAGCCTTGTTTGGATAATACTGGAATACATACAGTATTAATACAACTACAGTAATACAAGGATGAGTTAGTATCGGCTAGATAACAAACAAATTTAGGTTTATATATTTTACAAGGAAGAAGAAAGTACAGTTATAAATAACCAAATATAAATTTAAATAAAACCTGAAACATAATTCCCCGAAGTCCGAATAGCAACAAATAAATAAAGAATACGATCATCATTTAGCTTTGTTGTCTGTTTTTTTCTTCATTATTTCTGAAAAGATATGAATGTTAAAAGTCAATCAGCTAAAGGTCTATTTGTTTTTGGTTCTGTGGTTTTAATTACCAACTTTCTTTAATTAGATACTTCACTTTCATTAGTTGTTGTTAGTTTGCCGAACACAATAATACTGAATAATGTCATGTAATATAAATATCTCACCTTGGTGACATATCGCTGTCAGTATAGTCACTTTTTTAACTGGATGTCACCTTTACACATTCAAAGTAATATTTGAATACAATTCACTTCGCCGAGATGACGTGATTTACTTTGGTTAGTAATCAATATCTTATACAGAAACATTTGAGTGTTAAATATATATTTGTCTTTTATTAGCAGTAGTAATAATAAATGTGTTGTGAATCGAGTCTGGTACTTGCTGAAGATCTATAGAGAGTTAGCTTTTTTAAAGATGTTTATGTACTATTTTACAACCCAGTTATTTCAACCTTGATGTAGATCTTAATATTAAGACAGAATTAATAATTGCTCTAACTATATAGGTATCCCTCATATCAAATACAATGACAAATCTCTTTAAAATAAATATGCACATATATCAATATTGTTTGTCAATGATGCATTTATTTAATATTCAATTTCTAATTCGATTTCCATCTTTACCAAATGTTTGTGTTTAAAAATTAACCTTGTTTCTGATACCTTTCACCGAACAGAACATAAACGACCTAAATAAGTAGATGTTGTCAGATAAAAAACACCGCGAACATCTTCTATAATAATCACCATTGACTGAAGGTGACATTAATCTCCATGCTAGTACTTTCGAGGTATCAAATCTTAACTAAAGATTAATGTTTAATCACGTTTTCCATGTATTGTTGTTGTATAAGATCAACTTAAATGTCATATTATAATTCAGTTTATGAATCTTGAAGGGAATACTTCTGAATGCTTTCTCTTCATCGTGTTATATCTGAAGTGTAACATTTCCATGAAACGGGTCAATTCGGTTTCTTCAAAACGTTACAAAATCTCTTTTTATTTTAATAATATAAGGAGTAACACGAAACAAGCCACTCATATAAGTATATATAGCAATAGCAACAGTGTCTTGAAAAAAGTTAATAGTCTTAAACATTGTTATTATGCTGGAAACAGTCAGTTATCTGTAGCACTAAAGTTTACTAAATAAAACACCATCACTCTATAGTTCTAGTAGTAAATGTTTTCCAATAGACCCATTGCATGATGACGTCAAAAACCAATACAAACCAGTTGCGCTTTGCATTGTGGGATTTGTAGGGGTTCCGCTTAGCGATAATACGTGATAATCCCGCCATTTTAACCTTAAACGTCAATGTTCCGGATCTGTTATAATCATGCCAAAACTAACTCCTGTGTACCGTATTGTCTTGCTACTAGTAAGCGATATAAACATTTAAGTTGGCATTTGTTGGCCGCGAGATGAAACGCTAATAAAACGTTGGGTAGTTTTAATTCGAAATGACAATCTGCGAGTCACATTTTTATAATTAGTGTCAGTGTAAGGATTGACTGAAACAGTGAAAGGCGCAAATAAAGTGTAATTTACCAATATTATTATCCATCAAATCAAAGATAATAATATTGGTAAATAAAGTGTAATTTACCTTATTATTATATCCATAAATAATAAATTAAATTTATCAAGATACTGGACTCTATTCTTCTTCTTTTTGTTAAATATAATGTTAGTGTGATTTACTTTGATCACCACATTTTAACAGTCTTTGTTGTGTGCAGTGAATATTATTGTACTATGGTTTACAATGTTGAATACCACACTTTACTATCATTTTATAAAGTAGCAATGACGGACGATTAGCATATAGTTATAATCTGATTTTCAGGTTTGGAATACAATTTTTCAACAGTGCCGGTTTTTCAATGTCGAAGCAGAGTTAAACGGTACGCAGGAGTTAGTTTTTGGCCTGATTATAACAGATCCGGAATATTGACGTTTAAGGTTAAAATGGCGGGATTATCACGGTATTATCGCTCAACGACCCCCCCTATAAATCCAACAATGCAAAGCGCATCTAGTTTGTTTTGGTTTTTGACGTCATCATGCTTCAGGCTTATTCAACTAATTTGAATTTCTTGTTCAATAATTACTCTGTAATAATGATAAAGTGACTGACTAAAATCATGGGTTCCACCCATTGACCTAAAAGAAAACTAGACCGAACACGGCCGCCGATTTGAAGGCAAACAGGTTCCAACTTCTGGTCGAGGAAAAAGGAGCGCAGACTGCAAAATCAGGTTTGTAAACATGGTGAATTATTATTGTGTCGATGGTTGCATAAGCCGTGTGCGTGGAAGTAATACCAAAGGGATATATTTTCATCGGTAAGTATAAAGGACACATTTAAAATTACTGTTAAAGCGACCTTTTTTGGCGGGAAATTAAGCTTAACTGTTATTCTATACATATCTCTGGCGTTTGATTCCAACTAAACTAGATCTACGGACTTACATAAAACGACATTTATATATTTCATGGCATATAATAGGACAGGTATAATACAGATTGTCTGCACACACAAAATTATAATGCACGCATCACAATAAATGTCCGTATTCATAAGTTCAAAACTCTAAGCGCAGCCGCTTCAACGTTGCTTTTTGCCTCTACCGGAAGTCATCACTGTTTGGTCATGGCAGCCCATTCAAACACCACTGACTGCTCGGTCTAGTTTTCTTTTAGGTCAATGGTTAGAATCCACTGGCCAGTTGTTGGTTATTAACTGGCTGACTGGGTGACTCCGCCATAACTGGATTCCTGTGATTGACCAGTCAGGTATTATTGGGAATTATGCAAAAGAGATTGACATCTAATACGTGTCTGCGAATAATCGGATGCTATTGAAAATGCTTAAGATGGTAGCCATCCATACGGATATTTGTTTAAATCACTTTGAAGCTACGTCCTATCATCTCTTGTTAATCTTTAAACTTGTTTTTTTTATAAAAAAATAACTTCCTAGAAAACGAGGTTGAAAGTCTACACTAACCTATTTATTTATATCCCATGCAGGCTTTTTCTAACAGTAATTCTCTTTCATGAAGATTGTAAATTTCGAAAATTAGAAAAGAACATAGAGTTAATCTCTAGATCGAAGTATTTCATAAACAATTGAGAAAACTAATAGCTCTATCGCCCTTGTCGTCCAGAAAGAGAAGAAAAGACAGCATATGTAAAGATTATATACATAATTTGGGATAACAAAGACAATACATATGATCAGGAGAATAAACAAGAACATATATTTGTTTTAAAGATTTAATAATAATAATAATAATGTATATTTAATGAAGGGATTTTACCACCAGAAACCATTCAAAAGCGCCGTACAAATAATATGTAATAAAATAATATCCTAAATACTAAGTCTGTAAAAGTCCTATAAGAGATTAAAACGATTATTATTATTAATCTTTGAAAGGAACCTTGAACAGATGCGTTGTTAAAACGGATTTAAAATTTTCACGGGATGACGCATTTCTAAAATCTGCTGGCAACGTATTCCGCAAAGTGGGGGCTGCAACATTAAACATACAAACACCATATAACTTGAGCTGAGACATAAGCACCTTCAATAGTAGCTGACTGGATGATCTGAGTTATCGGGATGACTTTCTAATGGACACTAGTTCACACAGGTATTCATTCAGGTGCCATGTCATTGATAGATTTATTAGTTCTTATTAAAATCGTGTAATGGATACCTTGTTTGGCAGGTAGCCAATATATATTTTGAAGAATTGGGGTGATATCATCATATTTCGAGTATTTGCCATTATGCGATGATGATTTATGTTTTACGGCCACTTTTTGGGTGGGTACACTGTGAAAATCAGAGGAACAAGAACTGAACCTGTAGTAAACCAGATAATACAAACTGAACATCAGATAAAATACCATGAACAAATACTCTCTGCAAATGTTGCTCCAGATATGATTGAAACCATTCAAGTACTTTAACTGATAGATCGAACATGTCTTTCAACCTAGAGAAAGTACATTATGGTTAACTGCATCACATTCAGCAGTCCGTTCCAGAAGAACAAGTAGTACTCGCTTACCGTGCTTAATTGATATCACAATATCATTTTACACCCGAACCAAGGCCATTTCAGTGCTGTGATTCATTAAAGGTATTATTGATTTAATATTTGTTTAGATGGAAAACAACTGGCCTTTCTATAACTTCAGATAAAACTATAAGATTTGAAACAGGTCTGTAATTGTTTAGAATATTACAGTCCAAATTTGGGAAAACACTTCTGAGATAGTGATTTATTAACTATCCTTGTAATCGGGCTTATGAGAATATCCAGACCCTCTTAAATAAGCCATGTAGGGATACGATCAACTGCACAGAAAGCATTAGATAACATTTTCAGCAACTGTCTGATATCAGTCTCAGATATCAAAAGTTATGAAAACAATGGGCCACATCTTTATCCAAGTTGATAATACTTGGAAGGACAGTCTGACTTTTATGTAATACTTTATTCACAGCACTGAAACCAGTACTTTGATTTCCCTTGGGTTATTTGAACTTTTTATTGTAATTTTCTGATTTGGTAGAGGCACGGGTATTTTTAACTTGAATTTTACTGACCTTGAACATTTGAGAACGAACAACCAAACCGGTCCTGATCCACAGCGACTTGCAATACCTTCTAAATCTCTTTTTAGCTTGTTTGTCTTTATTGTACAATGGAAACTGTCGTTTTCTTGGCATCTGGTTTGTCTTGAAAGTTTTATGCTCATCTACAAGGTCCCCCAATGTATTGTTATAGAGATCCATGAGATGATTGATTAACATTTATCCAGTGGATCCAACACCAGAATAGAGACCCGCAGATCAGCAAGAAAAGCATCCTTGTTAATACACTTATATATTCTGCATGAAATAACAGCATGGAAGACACATACACACCCTTGATCAATTTATCATACTCATGATAGATGGCAAGAGCTCAGGTGTAACCATGTATGTGTGTTCTTTCGTGCACATGGTTGCCTCAGAGTGGAAAATCTAAGAATGGCAACCAGTTTGTTTTAAATATCTGTATTCCTCTGACAAATATGAATGTAGTTTGAAATCACGTAAGATCAATTTTTCTTAGTTGAATGTAGCCAGTAGATAATTGCTGGGCGAACACTTAGATACACAAGTCAGTTGATAATTTTCAAAAGAAAACGAAAAAGGATTTCACACATCAAAGAATGACGAAGAAGAATGCAGGCGACCCCACTTTGCTTGTGAATCCGAGCTGCACGATGGAATGAATATCCAGCAGGAGTCACATCACCAACAAATGTTCTCGTCTGAAATATTACCAGTCTGCCAAGTCTCTGTAATGACAACAGCATCAATATCCATAACCTTAACAACATCAGATATTTCATCAGATTTATTACAGATCGACTGACAGTTAATAAGACCAATACTTACATTTTGTACAGCTGTGCCATTGTATGGTGTTATTGACACAGTGATCAAATTACTGGCATCAGACCCAATCTGTTGTGGATGTTTTCCACTACGTGGGCGCATCGCTAAACGAATGATATTACCACCATGGAGTAGTTAGGCAAGCAACTGATCTTTAGTATAATTCATTATCTGAAATGAGAAATAAATAAATGGAAAGGAAATTCTGGTGCTTACACAACAACAACGTCAACAACTCTCAACCATTAACACACATAACAAAATAACTTTGTGTGTCAAATAACAATATTAATAGTATATGATATCCAAGCGGTAACCCATTTTACGCTTTAGTGTCTACTTGATGACGAATAACAACTAAACACATATAATAATGTAGTCTTTACCAAACATTCTTGTTACTCAACAAAACCTTCTATATGACTGTTATCATTTGCATGTATTTATCGAATTTACGAATAAATAAAATGATGACTGAAAACAAATTCTCTCTTTATTATTAGAGATACTTTAATCAAGTCGATAATTCGAATATCATTACTTTTCCTATTATCTCATTTAGTTGATGATATAAATCTACATACAAACAAGAGGTTTTGTTGGGTACCGATCTAAACACTGCTCTATCAGAACGCCCCCTTCTGACATAGGGAAGTGGAGGATTAATAATTTGCTAGTGTCGAGGCAATTGTAATCAACAGATTATTGTATCTATTGACTCGTGTCATGTATACTATTTTCTAGATCAATACATGATTAGGTTGTGATAATTCGTATTTTTTTAAGTTATACTGCTCGAATGTCCTTATTATGGGAATGAGAACATGACTCTTTATAATATAAAGATACGGTAAATAGAACTCTATATGTGTAGGCATTATTCTATTATCAATGATACGATAAAACAATAGATTAATTTTAAAATTTGGATTATATATATATATATATATATATATATATATATATATATATATATATATATATATATATATATATATATATAAATGGTTTTTTAACCAACATACATACAATACAACATCAACCGGGCATGCACGTGCTCTCTCTCTCTATCACACACACACACACACACACACACACACACACACACGCACACACACACACTCACATTCATACACAGATGAGCTTATCATTTCATAAATATTTAGTTTAAAAAACCTTTACGCTTTGAATGAATAGAAATATAAAACAATAATATTAAAACTGATAATGATATATGTCTAATTTGTAAATATTTCCATCTCATTGTCCTTTTAGATGTTATGTAGAAACAAAGTGTATAATCAGATGAGTTAACTATAAAGTCTATTTTATGTCTTTGTTGTGTCATTGTTTTGTCTTCAGGTCGTTCGTTTTTCATAAGAGACTTGAGGCGGACCACTTTACTCCCTGACAAACCACGATACGATTAAACTTGTTTGACATGTCACAGTCACTTGTATGACCTCATCTATCAAACATTAAACTATTAACCTGTGACATAGTGACATCAGCAGTAACATTTACATCATTGTTAGATGGATTGTAAATAATGACGAGGATTCTTTGTTTATATAACAATCAAAGACTGTCATGATGACATTTCGATGTCATATATGATATATTTATCGTTTATCAACAATCATTAATCATGTAAAGTTTGTTATAAGTTGAATTTGTCATGATTTATAGATAATCAGTCAGGTAATATAAGAGCATATTCTTTATGTTTGTAAACACTTGATAAATATTTCCAAAAATTCAATACAGATTAATATTAGTATTAGGGATATCCGGCAGAAGGGATAATCTTAATTGGTAATTTTAATTGATTGTAATCGATTAAATGATCTGAAGCAATCGCTATCGTAATCGTCATTTCTAAATGCAATGAAATAGTAAGTAAAATCTATTACATTGTAGATATATTTATAATCACTGCTTATTTTAACGATTACGCAGAATACTCAATTTTTGGACAATGTTATATCATACCAAGTAAGAGTTATTTTAGGCATCTGTAAGAACCCTTATTTCTGTCCCTTTCACCCAGGCCATATATTCTGGTTTGACCAGCTTCATCACAACGCTTACTGAATTACTTATTGCAGTACTTTGATAGACTCAAGTGGCTGGTAATGTTGTATTTTATTTTCTAACTAATTCATTGATACACACAAATAATGATGTATTATGACATTACCGAAGCTAAGCAAAATAAAAGAACATTCATAAAATAATAGCTGCCATAAATTATGAGTCTACAGGTATACTGATGTATTTTATTGTCGGTGTATAAGATCTTAACCTAATATCAATGAGCTACTATTGATTTTGTTTTGTTGATGTGGTGTGGCTGGTTGTGATATTGGAAACGATGATCTTAGTGATTGGATGTCGTCATAGCATATATTAACATTATGCCTTATATGATCTACAATCATGCAAAAAACATAAATAGGGAAATTTCTAGACAACTACGTATTGCCGTAAAGGGCGACCTTGAATTTATAGACAATTCACACCCGATTCTATCTTCTTCGGTGTCTTTGATTCACGATTTCTTCCTAAATTATAATGAGATAACAATATGGCGTACAACCCCAGAACATAATTTAAACTGTGAAGCCTAAAAAAAGAAATTACAAAGAAATTCCATTTGGCTAAATTTCAATGACCAGTTCTATCATATTAAGTATTCAAGTTGTTCTCACGTGTTCCTATTCATTGTACGTATGCGATATATATGACAATTTAAATACCTACGTTATTGTGGTTCGAATATTTAAAACTAGTTTCGACAATTGAATAGATTGAAGCATTTACAAAATAAACGGTTATACATTAACTGCTACACTTATTTTACATGCCATAAATTATATGTGTTAATGTTACATAAAACATAAGTGATGACTCTTTAGGTAAAAGAATTACATTACAATAAACCACAAAAGATGCATTTCTTTTGTTGTATGAATTATTAAGAATATATTCTGCTACGAAATTTTATCATATAGAAGTCAGGATATAACCATCTTGTCATCAACAGACGTTATCACAGATTAATATTGTTGTATGCCGTTTGCATATTTATCTCTGGGTCTAAACGGTATTTGACAGATGACTGACATTTCTCTAATTATAAAAGACATCCGGACAACGATCCGTTATCTGATTTTCTGGATATCATTCATGAGTGGCGCCATCTAGAATGCTAATAGTGGGAACATTCTTTAGATCACTTCGTCCATCAGTCATGTATTATTAGATCAATAACTTATGAAATTAATATCATATGTCAGTATATAATAATATGGTACAGAATTTATGTTGGGTTAGCGTTGTTGTGTGTTATATAATTATATATATATATATATATATATATATATATATATATATATATATATATATATAGAGAGAGAGAGAGAGAGAGAGAGAGAGAGAGTAAGACAGACTGATTCATAGATAGATAGCTAGTGTGTAGTTATTTATAGATCAAAAGTTTATATCTAAATACCTACACATAATGTACATACATACACATACGTCCAGCAAGAACAGTTTTTTGTCCGATTCACATTAAACTAATTTCATTCTTAACTGTCTTTATTCTCAATGTGTGGATGGATGTCATATACAATCGCAATTACCTTATTGTATTACATTTACTGTGTACGTACTATTTTATAATATTCTCAAAATCCAAAGAGCATTACTAAATTATGAAATAATTGATACATATTGATAAGTAATTCTTAGAACTACAGAATAGCTATCCTTAATGCAGTATTAATTTCGGTTACAAATTTGATATTCTTTCCAGACATTTTCTTCCAAGATGTAAACTTATCTGCGATATAGAGTGACAATGTCAAATAATTGCCCTTTAATAAGGAGAGTTATTCCGCGTTTTCTACTTTACTAACCTGTTAAAAAGAAGCGACCATGATATTTCATTACTCAGTTATCATACTCATTGTACTCGGGTACACGTTTTGAAGTGCTGGGAGGTACTCAACACTCATGATGGGAAATACCCCATACTTGTATTTTATTTCACTTTGACTTAATCGCCATTTTCCACTCAATTTGAATTTATGATAAAGTTGATTGAAATTAGTCAGTTGTTATTTTAACATAAATATATTATATACTTTGAATGGATTTTGGGAGAACATAAATTTTATAGTTACATTGGGTGTCTTCTGCCTAAACATGAAATTTCTAAATGACTGTATAACATGTTAAACGTGGCTAAATAAAAAGAATAATCCATAATGTTTGAAATTAAAATTTGCATTAACAATAGTAAACTCATACTGGTACTACAGTACTTTCCAATGTATATATATATATATATATATATATATATATATATATATATAGTATATAGATAGATAGATAGATAGATAGATATATAGATAGATAGATAGAGAGAGAGAGAGAGAGAGAGAGAGAGAGAGAGAGAGAGAGAGAGAGAGATTAAACAAAATAATTATTGCGGGAACTAGTCAACTGAAAGCTGTTTTACTCGCATGTCCATATGATGGGAATTAGAATATGATTCTTTGTAATAGAAAGATAGATTAAAGAGAATTGTGTATATGCATGTATATAGTCCTAGCGGTACGTGCAACGATGCGATAAGTGAACACGAATCATCAAGTTACATCTTATCTAATTATATAAATATGCTATATGTGCAGATTAACATGATGACAAATGAAGGTATAATATCTGACTTAAAGTCGTTAGCCAGAGAGATACAATAAATTGGTGTTAACAAATGTCTTATTACAAAGCATTTATTTCACATGTTCCACTTTGTAAGCGTGATTAAGACGTTTTCTATGTCACCTACTTCATCATTGTACTAATTATGCACCATCAACATGTTCAGTTCAAGTGCTGAGTATCTACAGACTGTTGAGGTTGATTGTGGCTTGTCGTCGTGTGCCTACACTCGCTAGTGTGTATCAAGGTCGAGTTGGTATTTTTAGAGAATTCAGTTGGTTAGCCTTGGCGCTGTTTATACGAGACACATACGGCGAAGAGTCAACTGGCCAAGGAGACATCTCGTAGACACAGGGAAGAGTGGGAATCGAACTCATAAAGAACGTCAGTTGTGAGAAATGTAAAAGTTAATTATCCCAAACGCCACCTTTATTGATATCTTGTAAGTCTTGTATTTTACCATTAATTTCGAAATTTCTATTTCTAGTTCCTTTGTAAAGTTGGCTTACTTACCAGAAAACTACCTTTCTTAAAAGTAATTAAACATCACATCTTGTTTAAAAATTTTGAATTATACTAGTTATAATAAAAGTAATATCATACAATTTCAAGTTCCTTATACTTAAAGCACGATGGAATAGACAAACTCTAGCATATACAACATGTAATATAGGTTATTTGAGGTTATTGACACAGTCTTTTATTATATGATTGACATCCGGATCACGATCCATGACCCGTTCTTCTGGATGTCACCAATATATGTCGTCATTAAGGATATTGCCTTTAGTCATCTCCTCGGCTCACATCATTCATCATTTACATCTAATTAACACAATGTTATTTGATATTATGCCATCATCCAATAACAAATCATGGATGACTCGAGTCACTTACTAACAAAATATTAACATTGAGATTTGTTGAGCATCTTCGGCATCTTGCAAACTAAAGGACCATCATATAATCCAATGGTTAGAGCAATGTACTGGAAACTTGAATTTCGGGAATCGAGTTAAGTTATGTTACTTTGTGAAATAATCTGTGAGGTAAATGATCCAGATGTTGCCCCCCGACGAGGTTAAATAAACCCTGGTACTATGAAGTTAAAGTGTTGATCTTAGCAAATCACTTATCTTTTCTGAAGGAATAGACGAGTTAATTTATTATAATAATGATTGAACATCTGTAATCACTTTGGTTTCCACTATATATGTATTATTATTATCATTAATATTATTATTATTACTATTATTATTACGGTTGTAAATGGTAAATGTCATTTGTTCAGTCAGTCAGCCAAGCAGACAGAACAAAAGCCAGATAGAGAGCAAACAAACCAGCCAGCCATTTAGTCAGTAAGACAGACAAACATATATATATACATACATACATACATACATATAAATAGACACAAACACCGATAGACAGATATAGAGACAGTCAGATAGACAGAAAAACACTGGCACACAAACACACACACACACGTAAGAGGGTTAGCTGTTAGGTTCGAGTAAATCGTAGTATTTACTCAGGTTTGAGACGATATTTCGTTCTAGTCCAATAATAATCCATTGTGCGGTATTGCTACTTTGTTTTTATTTTAGTTTAATCGCTTTAGTGAGTCCATACTGTGTTAGTGTACATTCCCTTTGTTATGAACAAACTGTAATGTTGTTAACACGCTGAGGCTATATATAGGGCTTGAATTTTCACTTAGGTTAGAGAAGAACTTCGACGCCAGACTAATCGGACATGTATTGATACATGGTTCATATAGGTAGGATTTATTCAGTTATTCGAACCCAGAATAAAGCTGAGGTCAGCATCTGAGGTGTCGAAATGCTTTATATACAGGTTTCTTTTGGACCATAGAAAATTACTGTTGAATGTAAACTGTGGTGTCAAAATAGTTTATGATATGTATGTAGCAAGTCACCATTGAACCACACGCGCGTGTTGTTTGTTGCGAGCTGTGGTATCAAATGGTATGTTTTTACGTGCTTCCCCTTTTTGTACGTAGCCTGCATGTAGCCGCTTTCCTGTGGGCGTGACATATTTGTCGCGTACGAAAAGCGAATTAGCTGGTTCCCACAGGCTGATGAGTAGACCAGACACATGCTTACGCACACATTTATCAATATGTGGAGGTATGGAACATTTTATTTTTAGATTAATGTATGTATAGTTGTATTTAGATTTATGGAGGTAGGTTTCGAAGGATGTTTAAATATGTTGATGCTCTGTGCCTGTTGCCTCTTACTATGTACCCTAAAACACACACACACACACACACACACACACACACACACACACACACACACACACACACACACACACACACACACACACACACACACACACACACACACACACACACACACACACACACACACACACATACACACACACACATACACAACATACACACACATACACACACATACACACACATACATACACACATACATACACACATACATACACACATACATACACACATACATACACACATACATACACACATACATACACACATACATACACACATACATACACACATACATACATACATACATACATACATACATACATACATACATACATACATACATACATACATACATACATACACACACATACACACACATACACACACATACACACACATACACACACATACACACACATACACACACATACACACACATACACACACATACACACACATACACACACATACATACATACACACACATACATACATACATACATACATACATACATACATACATACATACATACATACATACATACATACATACATACATACATACACACACACACATAGCAAAGTACAAAATCTTTTATATTAAATTCATTATATATTTGAATAAAGAGAGTGAAGCCAAAATCGGCTTATATTCTCTGAACTTAGTTACTACAGATAATATTCAAGTTCGTGT
>JAODUP010001038.1:55000-121632 GCA_025642065.1 Paralvinella palmiformis | reverse complement strand
CAACCACCACTACTCCTTATACTACTACTACTACTTCTACTACTACTAATAATAATAATAAAAATAACATAAATATTAATAATGATCTTACTACTGCTGCTGCTACTTCTTATTCTACTACAACTAATGCTAGTTCTACTTCTCCTATTATAGATATAATAATAATAATAGAAACGTAAAAAACACAGAACCCTATTACCGCTGCTGAAATTTATAATGTTAATTGTCTGACAGCTTATACTACCGCTCCCCCTCCCTCACATCCTCTATAAACATTAGCATCACTATCACTTATGATACTGTGATATGTGCCATACCTACATCAACGAGGTTAATAGGGCTAACAATATAGAATTTGAAAGCAGAAATAATTTAATAGCAGTTTTCCAGAATATATTCTATAATATCTTCGTAGAACTAGCTGAGTGAATGATAAAGAGTACCCTATTGCCGTTGGATTAACTAAGTATACCATCAAGATTACTATATTGTCACTGTCTTACTGACTAGGAATAGACTAGGTCATTCTTTTTCTACTAAGCAGAATGTGAATAATCTACGGTCAGTTTCTTCTGGACTCCCGGGAAAAACGTGAATTTTCTTAAGCAAAACTGCTATAATTAAATCATCTCCCTATATTAATAACACTCTCTTGGATTTTCCATCTTCTCAAGTAGACTATATTGAGGTGTTGTTTCAGCATTCGTGTTGTATTACACCGCAGCTAATATGGGTCATAACCCCGTGCAACCACGTAAAGTGAAAGCATCTAGACAGCAATTAATTCACATTAATTATGACTATTCTTATACTATATTTACTGGTTATTGTGGGGATAAACCGTTTTAAGCTTTTCCATTGCTTGACTTCATAATTCCACTATGCAATTTCTATTCTTTATCTCTATGCGACACTATACGTTTAGAATATGTTCCTAAATGTAAAGTTCCATTGGATATTTATTAACAAATATATATATATATATATATATATATATATATATATATATATATATATATATATATATATATATATATATATATATATATATATATATATATATATATATATATATATCCACCAGAAAAATGAGAAGTGAACAAACTACGATGAAGAAAGGATGTTTTCAATGAAAAATCAGTTATATCAGTTATATCAATTAAATGACAATATTAAGACAATATTAAGGCTTCCTATTCCAAAATTAGAAAATAAAATCTCAACAAAGGTACGGATATGAAAATATTAGAATCTGTTTATAGCATCGCCCATCTAACTTTTCCATTGCTTGACTTCATAATTCCACTATGCAATTTCTATTCTTTATCTCTATGCGACACTATACGTTTAGAATATGTTCCTAAATGTAAAGTTCCATTGGATATTATAACAAATATAGAATATATATATATATATATATATATATATATATATATATATATATATATATATATATATATATATATATAT
This sequence comes from Paralvinella palmiformis, assembly GCA_025642065.1. Classification (NCBI taxonomy): domain Eukaryota; kingdom Metazoa; phylum Annelida; class Polychaeta; order Terebellida; family Alvinellidae; genus Paralvinella; species Paralvinella palmiformis. Next base: position 120,162 of record JAODUP010001038.1, on the reverse strand, counting down.
ATATATATATATATATATATATATATATATATAAAATAATTAAACAAATTTGGTGCCACAAACTACGATGAAGAAAGGAATGTTTTCAATGAAAAATCAGTTATATCAGTTATATCAATTAAATGACAATATTAAGACAATATTAAGGCTTCCTATTCCAAAATTAGAAAATAAAATCTCAACAAAGGTACGGATATGAAAATATTAGAATCTGTTTATAGCATCGCCCATCTAATTTTTTTAAATAATTTGAATACGTTAAACTGACCTTAACTCTCTAAGATGGCAGATACGTCTTACTAAAGAAATCCTTTTACGAAAATATAAACATGTCTTACCGTTTGATATGTCTATTTTACGCGATATCTGAGTATTGGCATCATCGTGTTTTATTTTTACTCAGTCCATTAATTCCACAACAACTTTAAATTTGTTTTGCATAGCAACGTAAATATGAAGAGTATGGGTTCAAACTATTTCTGATTTCAACACGTCTGTCGACATTGGCATTTTGGGGCTAACCAAAACTTACTTTCGGGTACATGATACACCGTCATTCCTCAATGATCTGACTCCATACGGCTATACATTGTTTCACAGGCCCCCGTCATGGAAACACTACAGGCGGTGTGGGTTTCCTCATAAAAAAAAGCTTCAATCTAGAATCTCCGTGTTCTTGGATGAGTTCATGTCGTTGATGGTTTCCCTTCTTCTTTAACGTCTGCGGCGTTAATCTAGGGTGATTTTAATATCCACTTTAACAGGGACACCAGCAGGAGTTAAATCAATTCTAGGTTCTCCCAATCTTGTCCAACACACAACTTTCCCAACTCACATCCACGGTCAAACTCTCGATTGTCTTAACACTCCATCGGACTTCACGGGTATTGAAAATGTTTCCAATACTGGTTATATCAGCGATTATATTTGTGCTCACTGTATTTTATATTTCAGATCACCATCAAAATACACTGCTAAACATATGGTGTGATTTACTCATCGTGAAGCCAAACGGTTTCGTAGACAAGCCGAAAGGACCTGGATAAAGAACCCCTTCAGTTTCAATGGATCAAAGCTGCAATGGAAAATCAGTAGATGTAACGGTATCATCAGCAAAGCAACGGGTACTTTCTATACTGACGACGTCAACAACAACTTGGACGACTAGAAAAAGTTGTGGAAAATACTGAACGGCATCTTGCACCCCAAACCAGAAATTGTCTTTCCCCAGGATAAAGACGACAAATCCGGCGCAAATATGTTCAGCTCTTTCACAAACAAATTCACCCAAATACACAATATTTTCTGAAACTAGTCTTTTTCAACCCATCTCGCCAGATATCTGACATACCAATTTGGAATATTTCTCTCCCATGACGCAAGAGCAAACCCACAAAGCATAACTTGCGTCTTCCACAAAATCGTGCACGCTTGACCCCTGTCCCACCCATTTGGTTAAAGAATTTTCCGATATCCTACTACCTTCCAGTACAAAATTAGTACCGTATTCTTCGGCTGGTGGGTTTTGTATCTAGTAGTTGGAAACCAGCAGTTTTTACTCCTCTGATTAAAAATGTCATTTCCCACGGTCGAGCTTAAAGATTACCGTCCAGTATCTGGCCTTTGGTTCATTTCTAAGCTGGTGGAGAGGGTCATTGCATCTCAATTCAAGCAACACTTGCATTCTAACAACCTAGGCAATCAATACCAGTCTCTGTACAAAACAGACCAGTCAATCGAGTCTGGTTTACTGTGTATAAAGAACGATATATACACTTCGTTGTCAAAATGCATGCCGACTGCTCTAGTTTTACTAGACCTGTCGGCTGCATTTGACACTATTGATCATAAAGTTCTCTTGAACTGTCTATTATCTTGGTATGGCTTGAGTGGAGTGGTCCTGTATTGGTTCGCTTTCTACATGGCGGACACAAATCAGTGTGCTAAAGTTGGTGACGTACTATCTGATCCAGCAGACATACAACATGGCGTATCCCAAGGATCAGTTATGGGCCCAATTTTGTTCATCTTATAAACATCCACATACAAAACGGTAAATTACTACTTCTACGCATACGGCACCCAGCTTATATATATATATATATATATATATATATATATATATATATATATATATATATATATATATATATATATATATATATCAATCAATTTTGCTACCGCAATTGCGACAATCTAAACATGCCTTACAGATGAACAAAGCTGAATGACAATAAGTAAACTAAAACTAAACCCGGATAAAACCGAATTCGTCTTGCTTGGTAACTAATCACAGCGAGAAAAGTTGGCTGTTTTTTCCTGTTGATATATTAGATACTGTTATTAGTCCTACGGATAAAGCTCGTAATTTAGGAGTTATTTTTTATTCTGATTTTCCCTTCTTTAGGCTGCATTGGTGTGTATGTCTTGCTTTATGGATCTTTGCAACCTCAGAAAATTGGGCGTCATCTCACCGAAAACATAGCAGTTACCGTCGCAAATACTTTAGTCAACAGCAAGCTCGACTACTGCAATTCTCTTTTTCGTTCCTTATCCTGTCGCGATCTTAAAAAACTACAATGTGTCAAATTTGTCTTAGCTCGCATAGTCAAACGTTCATGTAAATTATCCCATATTATTCCTGTTCTTATATCTCTACATGCTGCCGTTCAAGCATCGTATACGTTTCAAAACAGCATCCATTATTTACCTATTTCTACCCACTGGTGTCCCCGCATAATCCAGTTTTCATTTGACACGCTACACCTGACAAGTCAACACAAGTCGCAGCAGCCCTGACAACCTGTACCTTCATGTTCCTGTGTACAAACCTAGCGTAAATAAATCAAAAGTACACTATCACAACTGTCTCAGCTGCGATGGTTCTTTATTGTGGAATTCTCTACCCTCACGAAGTTCGTTCTGCCCAACAGTATCATGTTTCAGACAAAGGCTAAAGACACATATTTTTCAGGATGCATATCCACCATAACCTTCTCCACCCGACCAGTCCTTTCCCTTGATCACATACCTTTTCCGTAAAAGGAAAATGGCATAGGTATCTAGACTGGTTTTGTCACGTCTTATAATTCGTTTAACTGAAAATAAGCACAATAAACGTTTAAATTTGAATTGAATTGAATGTCTGTGATTGTTAGACGTTTTTCGGAAAGAGTTCCTTATCGGACACATGTACCGAGTTTGACCAGTGCTGAGGCTAAATGACTCATCCCAACCAAACCCTTATTCCAACTTAATACAATAATAAATAAAACACCCAAAATAAAAACGAGCATCTGTAGTACATACCTCCTTATTTTATAGTTTGTAAGCGGCAACACCCAGACTTATAACTATATAAACTAAAAGAATATATATTAATTATAAATAAGGACTATAAAGTGTTCCAGCAAATGGCCAGGGATTTACTAGGAATGCACGATGAAAGTGGGTTTAGAATAATTGACTGACGGCAATATGTTAACTGTGTTTAATATAACAATGGTTTATTGATAAATATAATATAAACAAGATTAATTACTTTAAACATTGATTACAATAGGTAAAGGTAACTGGCATAAGAAAATCTCATATACGCTCAAAGAATTTCTTGAAATCATTGTGCACCGTAATAAGCGTGAAGATAAACGATCGCTACCGTCAGTCCTGAACCAGATAACAGCAAACCTTTTTTTTGGTTATTCTCGTTTCATCTATAATTATATTCTGCCGAACAAACAAAACAACTGCCTTTTTTTTCTTTTCTTTAAAAGCGGTTCTTTCATATCGAAATATGCTAATGAAATATGTTGGACACGATTGTATTCTACGCATACATATGTTTCGGGAGGTATATGCCAAGTTTTCAGAAGGATTTTGGCTTTATGACATTTATATCACAGGACAGAGGAGGAAACCAAAGCAGAAGTGTAAAAAGAGAAAATGCTTCAAATACGATTCAGGAAATACATGGAAAATGGCACGATAAGGCCTGGTCACAGTATTATTTAAAACGAACATGTTCAGTATTATCATTTAGAGGAGCTGACACAAATCTCACTTTATAATCCATAGCAACAACACAGATAGATCGTACAATTTCAAGCCCAAATATCCCAGAGCTCAAAATAAACAATGGAACTTGGTTTCAAGTTATATGAATGTAGAAGAATAGCTAAATATGACATACAAACACACAAACACACACACACACAAACATATACACACAGAGCCACACATACATAAACACACATACGCACACACACGCGCATGCGCACATATACGTATTATGTATATATATATATATATATATATATATATATATATATATATATATATATATATATACGTAACAAATATACTTAATGTAAGCTCAAAGCTTTGATTGTGCAAGACACTGATAAGAATGATACTATTAAATGTAGTTTTGAACCTTTAATGGATTATGTCATGTCCCACTCATATCTCTCTCTCCTATCTCTCTCTCTCCCTCATCTCTCTCTCGTTATATATATATATATATATATATATATATATAATATATATATATATATATATATATATATATATTGGAGCATGTTTATCGTAATAAAGGTATTTTCAAGTAATTGCTCCAAACTGGGTGGTTATTCGAATCTAGCACAGAACAAAGGGAGCGTCAATATTTAATAATGAGGCCGGTCGGCATTAGGCCCCAGGTAAGCTTGTAATATATGATGTTTTTTGTTTGTTTGATCCTGTAATATCTCCTACCCTGAAACACAGATAGACACATACCCGAAAAGGCACACAAACACACAAACGCAACCACACATACGCACACATTTTACAAACATATCTATAGGACACTGAATGGCCTAAATTGTGCCGATGTGTCGTTAAACAACATTCATCTACAAACACCTATGCACATATTAAAGTTTTTGGAGCTAGATATACAAACACAACTACTGGAAAGCTATATTCCAATGATCTCTTTAGAAGTTGAGTTATGGAAGAGATTTTAGACATATTTAGATAATATAATGAAAACACTTAATCAATTGCATTTCTTCTGGTGTGTTGCTTTCAGAATATTCTTGCCGTAACCAGAAAATGGGAGTGCTTAGAATGTACACTTAACAGCACTGCATGTTACGTCATTTCAATCTGAAAGAAAATTATTGGTTAATTGACATAACACTTTGGAATATAATCTAATTCAACCATTTCTAACAGTAACAGTTGCTACCAGAGAATTCACGTATTTTGATTTTCCGGAGATGTGTGGATGAAAGCCACATCAAAGAAAAAAGTGGTTAAGTATATAAAAAGATCATGTGGGGTTCGCCTGAGTTACACATCATGTCTAGTTTGTCAAAAATATAAGACATTTCAGACTTCGTGTCATCCAATCTAAAGTTAGGTTTTATTATATATATATATATATATATATATATATATATATATATATATATATAACAAGATTTGGTAATTTGAGGGGAAATGAGTGCAATAATTTAAATAAATATTTATGTGAAGGTCCTGCTGTATTTGGTGTTTAGCTTACCTTATCGATGTGTTTTATCTTTAATTAAACACTTCTTATATAAAATGCAACCCTTTATGTAAATGGATTATAAAAACGGTAGTGCCATCCATTCGATGGTTATCCTATTTCATATCCGTCCTTCGTTTCTACCTCCCAGTCTTATTGTATGCCTGCCATTTAATGAACAAAGCCTCCATACGTTCATTGTTTTGGGGGTTTATGATGTGTATTGGTATCTATCTTTCTTTTATAACCGTAGCATAAACTGAGGATTCAACGATACTTAAAGAGTATTTTAAGATAGCCTAGTGTGACGTTTGTATTCTCGTACATATGCCCACATTTTAACATGGTGATGTTGAGATTCTTTCCACTTCTGAGTTCGTAAATAAATGTATAATACGCCGATTTTGGGAAATGTAAGAGATTATTCTAACGTAAACAAAATAAGGATGAATTACGTAGTTGTTTCTTCACCTGTGCGTGGCATCGTTAACAAAATAAACTAGCCCATACGTGCCGAAAACCAAAAGCTTGATGTTACAGGAAACGTTAATTGCAGATTCTGCCGAAATGTATATACGAAGTTCGGCTTGTGTAGTCACGTATAAGCTATAGACCGTTGAAACAGATACCGTAAAATTCGATGAATTAAAAAAAAATAAACAACACGATAATTGAATATTCTTAACGCTTTTGGGGCATCGATACTCTGTGTATTGTTGTAGTCAATAACATTAACATAATATTAAGAAAGTGTTTGTGGATATTACCATTTTTTACCGGTTACATATTAGACGCCTGATTAATTTACTGGCATATTGAAACAGTTATATAGTGAATATTATATTAATTAATCCACAAGAGTTTATTCAATTTCATGACTTACCATAAGCCGATGGTAGCCTGCTATGTTTATATGTAGAAATATCTCATATTAAGATAGCCATACTTTATCATGTTACGTGGATTGAGTGCGTTGTGTTTCTTCTAGATGTATTAAATATACACGAATGACAGCCACAAATTGAATTTGTCGTAATACAAGTTTATTTGATACAAATATAATATTATTGCGCAAAACAATTTGTCTTTCTTCATTATGTGCCTAGTGATGAAGGATGATAATAATAAAGTTCATTGCATAATAAATGTTCGGATTAATCAGTTATCGTGTTGTTTATTTATTTAAGGTTTATTTAAGGATTATATATCAAGTGGTAAATTTTATCATAAAATAATAATAACTTTAACCTATCAAGTGTAACATATAGATTATATGTAAATACTCACCACAACTCGTTCCCATTTAGACATATATATGCACACCTAATGACCTCATTTGGTCATTCTCTTTTAATTATGCTAGCAAACGTCATACAAATTCATTACTATTTAGTCAAAGCCGTGATGTTCGCATTCCGTCACATGTCCTTCATAATTCCCTGTGATATAAAAAACTCATTACAACTACATTGTGTGTGTCCCGTTTTCTTTATCCTTGAATTATCTGGACGTAATTGATATTTCAGTGTACACTCAATTATTATGTAGTAGTTCTCTACATCGTCCCCGTTGTTTTCATGGATGTAGATACATCCTTGGCGTTGTTACTTACTGCTTATTCGATCTACTCTTTCATATTAAATAGCGTGTCACGTACACATTTTGGTATCATCTTTCTTTCGGGCTATTGCGTTGATATGCTTTTCCAGGTTCAACTATGGCCCCAACAAAACACTTGTAACGCCTATACATTAAAATGAAAATGTTCAAACTAGCCTTCTGGGTTAATGTTGTACTTATGTCAATGGACTAAATAAATGTGTACATTAATTAATCAGTTAATGAATTAAACAGTGATATATGTTATCGAAATAACTGTGGTAGAAGAAAGTAATAATATAATATATATATATATATATATATATATATATATATATATATATATATATATATATATATATATATATATATATATATATATATATATATATATATATGTTGTGTGTGTGTGTGTATGTGTGTGTGTGTGTGTGTGTGTGTGTGATATGTGTGTGTGTGTGTGTGTGTGTGTGTGTGTTTCAATGGAGCTCAAATCTTAAGATTAGGCAACCAGGAGGACACGCCCAGATATGAGTTATTAAGTGCGAAAGGCCACACCCGAGAGGTTTGAAAAAGGGTGTGAAAGAGGACAAACTGTGATGATTAAACACACGAAAGGTGGTAAATATTGTTAAGGAAAGAACTCAAAATAGATATGGTAGAATATGTTGTTTTGGAAGACAAGAATGACTAATTGCCTGGAACGTATTGCGTTATAGATAGATGAAGTCATTCAGTGATAGATCGTTATAGCTCTTAACAGAAGTGCAGAAGACACATCACCAATATAACTAGTATGAGACCACCCCTTCACAGTTAATAATTGCAAAAGGTGAAACATCCGACAAATATTTGTAACAACAGTGAATGAGGATAAACTATCACGACTAATCTTGCGAAACCTTATAGAAATTGTGAAACATACTGAGTGTTATGAAATAACATGTTGTAATTGAGATAATATTGTGCAAACGGTGACAAAACCCAGACGCGTATTGGAGTAGAACCAGGTGAGCTGAAATAGTGGGAAGTAGAAAACGTTACAAGTGAGAGTAATTGAAGAAAAAGAATAATAGCGGAAAGCAGAAGACACCACCAGGTTTAGAAAAATATTAATACCCCCAAACATATGTTAATAGTTGAAAATTGGTGAAACAGTAGACACATATTTCTTAATTATTAATGCAAAAGAGAACATACACTGATGACAAAAGACACAACTGGCTATAATGAATGTTAGGACAGAAACTATTGAAACAGATATAAGTAGCTTATCAAAGACTGCTTGATCACAACAAGTTGTAAGGAATAATACTCTCAATGATATAATTTATGGTTGAATTTAGTAAACATCGAAAGCTAAATTATATTAAAAACAAAATTACTAAATAGAAATCACAAAATGTATCATAACATACAAAGAAAACTAAAAGGAAACGATAACTGGGTATATATTATAATAATGTCTAATAGAAGGCAAATCAACTCAGCCAATAGTAAAGAAAAATGAGAAACACAAGTGACAGGTGACAGTAATAATAATATAAATAGGTGGATTTTAAGGTTGGATATTTAGTTATTAAAGAACTAGTATTTTGAACAGTGCGAAAATCAAAGGGTCAATAACTAAAATCTGAAATCGAACTGTAATTCAGCAGAATACTACGTCTATAATGGTTGCTACTAATGTTTCAAGGACACCTTTCTTCAATGTTTTATCATTTAGGCAGTATATGTTTACATTATATTAGCTTGACCTGCAGGGCATATTCTGCAAATTAAATATTTAGTGCGCTTATCAAAATCATGCTTTCTACACACACCTTGTTTGAAGGGCCCTTCTTTTTGTAGTTTTCTCTTTTCGGTGTTCCACTAAGCTGTCCTTGGTATTACATATTGTGAGTCGGCATTGTGTGATGTTGGTGCATTGTACAGGAGCTGTGCTTAAAGGCAAACGACAGACGACCAAAGGCACAACAGGCCGATTAAGTAATATGTCATATTCTGAAGCGATTGGCCTGCTTGTTTCAGTAGATACTCAATCTTATTAAGAGTAATATAACAAATTCTTATTCGGGTAAATTCATGCATCATTGTTTTGAAGATCTTTATGATAATTCATTCCCTCTCGTTAAAATACTTAATTTACTTCCTCTAATATCTGAATTCACGAATCAACTTTAAGTCCATAATCTCAAATTATACAGAGCATAGTCTAAAATGCTAGTAAATGCACTGGCTGTCCTATCGTTGTTCTATCGGACCAGGCCTTCATACAAATGGGCTTAAAAAGTGGCAACACTAGCAACAGAGTCGTGTTGAATATTACATTAAAATAAGAGGGTTAGGAAAATAAAAAAGAAGCAGTCATTGTTATTAAGACAAAATATTATTTTATTTAAAAGAATGTGTACACGGGATAAAGCAATTTAGGAGCATATGGACTTTTAGTATTTCGATCCGGGACCTTTGGTAGGTGTTGCTCTGATGACTGTCCTTCTTCGGAGTCCCAGTCCAATAGTATTGTTGAATCAATGGTGGATCTTGGATACATTTCGCTACATATATTGCATATGGTCTACCCTTATTAAATGATGTAGTTCCCGCAATCAAAGTCCAGTTTCAATACACGGTAATCTACAATTATCTAAATTTCTCTCTTTTTAGCGCGATGGAGGTCAGCAACATCGTCGAAATCCCACTCAAACGTGCATGCAGAATGACGGTCCATGAACATTTTGTGATACTGTTGGCCATCTGTTGTGCAACAAACAACAATCTGCCCCATGAAGTGCCAGGTATCTAGCAATCTCGATCTACATACTTCACTGCCTGCAGTGGAACACCCAAACAGGCCAAGCTGGCTCTTATTTGCACTGGTTAGAGGCACACGAGTACTTCATTTACTGAAGCTGACTTTACCCTAATAGGGACAATATGCGTGATCATGTTCCTACGGATTTGTTACAATCTTTTCTTCACCCACTAATCATTCCAAATACTAAGATACTATCTTTATCATTACGCTCTATAGTGTTCCATTCTTATTTTAAACATGCCCATGTAAACCCTCTTCTGAAGAAACCATATTTGCTACGTAATGACCTAAGTAACTATATACCTATTCTAATATATATATATATATATATATATATATATATATATATATATATATATAAGCTATTAGAAAAGGCATGTCCAGTAGTTTAAACAATCACTTAAACTGTCATCACTTGTCTAGTGTTTTTCATTCTGCCTACAAGCAATTTCACTCTATATCCACTTTCCATAAATTGCTCTACCAAACGTTCAAAACGACATATTGGCCACAGAAAAGGACACAACACTAAAACTATTTGATATATCTGCAGCTTTTGACACCGTCAATTATTATGTTCTTCTGGATCGCCTCTCGGATTGATATGCTATATATATTTAAAAAAACTTAGATTCCCTCATTCTAAATAATTATATGTCAATCAATAAACATAAGAAATATTTTCAAGGGGCAGTTTTGACATTTTCCCCGTTCCCTCAATCTTAGTTCTTGGACTGTTGAGGTCAATGTATGCTGCTCCACTAAATTCTCTTATTCACAGACACTCATTACAAACAGTAGAGTTAGGCTCAATGCAGACACACATAATTAATTATGATATGTAGATCCAGACAACGCAGCAAGCTTACTCATTTCTCCTTAACGCCCATTTTCTTAATCATAGCATCACAACGTTAGATGTTTTACGTAATTTTGTTATTACATTTGATAGTGATTTTAATTTTAGAAAATATACTTCTCTTCCACGTCGTCCCTGCTTATGCGATATTCGTGACCTTCGCTTTATTCGTCGATATATTTGTCTTTAGTTTATTCAGTATTGCTTAGCCATGGTTGACACAACGACTCCTCGGTTATTCATTACCTCCCTTTTCAATCTCGTATCATTTCAAACTCTGTACCATTGCCTGCCAAATTCTTCCAAAGAACCTTCGTATCTATTTCCCATGCTTTCTCTATCCTGCAAACCCAAAGTCCTCAGTTTATCTGGTTTTCGCTTGCTGTCTAAACCGCTGGCTTTCGTTAATTTTGGAAACCACTATATGAACATGTTAAGTCATTAAAAGGCATTATTTCTTACCATTACCACCTGAAACATAATTGCTGACTTCCATATTTCCTCTACGTTTTAAATAGATCCGATCATTTCGCGATGACTTTTGCATCTGACCTTGACTATGGGATTACTTGAGTACTGTACTACCAGCGCCACTGGACTCGGTTATCTTTGAAAATATTGGCGCAATATAATGCATTATTATTATTATTATTATTATTATTATTATTAGTAGTAGTAGTAGTAGTATTATTGTTATTAGTAGTAGTGGTAGTAGTAGTAATAGTAGTAGTAGTAGTAGTAGTAGTAGTAGTATTTTGTAAAAATAAAAATAGTAAAAATAAGAGTGAAATCTTAAAAACTGCAGAAGAGAGCGGGAAGTATTTTTAAATGATAAGGTAAGTATTCTTACCTGCACATACCTCACATGATTATACCTTTAGTTGGGTTATCATTTATTCTGCAGCCAATGACGGTTGATGCATATTAAAACTATTGCATTCTGCTCTTACTCACATGTTCTATTTGGTTTCTAGCACTAACACAGAAATGGCAATCAGTCACAATAATATGTAGGCTAACTTCTACACTGGATAATAAATCCAACACTTTCCAGTACCCAGATATCTCTAATAAACGTGAAGTTTAATTCATCGGAACTTCCAGTAATTCTAATTCAACAATTATTCCACACGTTGCATTGTTGCTGGCGAAGCCGTGTCATCAAATATCCCCTCAATGGACTCATTAAGACCTTGTCTTAGCCGTAATGGAAAGTAAGCTTCTATGTTTTGTTGTATATCCAACTTATGACAGGCAGCAGCACAGTAGTATTTGAATACGGAACTAGGCGTTTCATAAAAGTCCAGCAGATTAAATACATTTGAAAGAATAATTCAAAACATAACACAGTCCAGCTAATCACACCAAGACATTCCTAGTAGGCATTTTGTTTACAATTACCCATCCTATGTTGAACTGCCCACACAGAGTTGGCACGATTACATAACACTGAATATTCTAAGTGACACCGATTGTGTCATAGGTTACAAACTGTACAAATCACCAGGTGTTTGAAATTCTTAATGAATGGCATTGCTCCTTCTTCGGCTTTGGATATCAAATTCAGTATTACCGATGAAAGGTTTATATCCATTACGTAAAGACGAATGCCACTGTCACCGTCTGAGGATTACCTACTCGTATCATCGGAATAGGTGTGTATCCAGACAAGAGGAAACTATCAGTAAACAAATATTATATTTAGGCTATTTGGTAGCACCACCGAAGGTACTTATCAAAAGTTCATCATACTTAAAGCAATCGAAAAAACTAAACTCTCCGGTTAACATGGCTATCGCTAAACTGACAAACATCATTTAACCTGAATGCTTGAATTGTGTCACAGTTTTTGAAGGCATAGAAAAGAAACATGTTAACGTCACCGACTTGAATTGTGTCAGAAAGGAATGAAGTCTTCACAACAAAATTACACATTCAATAATACTTACAGTTGGGGTGTATTGTGTGTGTTAACAACAGCTGCAAATGGCTGGACCTAAACTAATGCTGTTACTGAATGGCAGCAATGAATGACACTATGTTTGATATTAGCACCTCTCGAACTACAAGAAAGAAAATTACTTTAAACATCAGCATCAGTATGTGTATACATGGTATAAACATATGCACCTAAGATGATGGATATCTGATGATAATAACCTTTCAAAAGTAGTATTTGAATGTTATATGTCCATTGTTATCAGTACATAATTTCAATTATGTCATCTAGAAATATCATATTATTCAAAATAAATTCAATACCTAGGACACTCACAGGTATCGATGACGATATTGCTATTTATGCCTAGTCAACACATGATAGTAATTATAAGGCAAGAGGTAGAACAACCTGGAAAACTGTATGTAGTTATGTTACTTCAAATATATCATCTATTTAGCAAAATCATCAATCGAATTTGAAATTTGTAAAGATTTTACATTCAAAAGAATATGTTTCATGATTAACGCAGTACATAATTTCAGATATAGTTCGTGCCAATTTGTTCTGCCACGGAGCCAGTTTATTGGTAATATATATATTTTATCACTATCGTCACTACCACCCAAATTATTTCTAATTTAATAAAGGACAAATGCATGTTTGCTTTGAGTTGACGGCAATAATTATATAGTTTTAATTAACTTAAATATTTACAAATTACAAAAAACTTTGCTTAATTAGTTTGGTGACATATCTGTATCACTGCCTAATGCCTTCGTATTAACCGAACCCCTTAACTTGAAAAAACTATTTTTGTTCTTTAATGACAGGAGAGTTATGTTCTTATTTGAAAAGTTCGCATTATCTAAGGTTAGTTTCTTCGAGATTTTTGCGAAACTTATTTGAACATTCTAAACCGAAATTGATGACAATGAGGGTTAAACAAGATATATGATATTTGATTACTAATAGTGACGGTTGGTATTTTTCTATTTCAACAGGTAGCATATATAGAGAAATGTTATATCCATGTCTTGCTATGAAAGTATTCCAGGTTACGACACACTACCATAAATTTGGGCCATGATCCCATGTCATCAAGTAATTTCAAAACGTCTAGACTTGGGTAATTATTATAATATTATTGTTTAATACTGGTCTTGCTATATTATGATTAATTAGTCTAGTCACCTTAATAATGACTAGTCTTATTATATTATTTTAATGTAACTGTAATTTAAGCAAATCATAGATTTACGATAATTACAGTCATACACCATGTTTTACTTCCTCTTTGCTTGCCTTCATGATTTCACCATGCTTTCCTTTATTTATCTCTAATGATCACCATAAGTCTTTCATATATTTTTTATATACAGAATGACTATGTATTGGGTTTTGACTTACATATTTCTACAACAAATCTGAATTTTCATTTTAATACTGATTAATATTGCTATTTGTTACTATTATTTATAACGACTTGGCTTCCTGGTGGCAAATCTCAAGAAACTGTTAAGACAAATAATAAAAACAAAATGATCAAAAAATGTGTTCGACACAAAGTCCAGATAATGAAAATGGGGATATCATGGTTTCCTGTTCTAAAATTAGGGAGAACAATCCGGAGAAAGATAACGAAATGAAATGTTTAAAGTCAATTATATAAGTAGTTCTGAATAAATGAAGATAATTTGAATTAAGGTAATTACAGCAATGTGCTATCGGAAAGGGAAATTATGAAATTTATGAAAGAAGTGTGTACATATTTGTTGTTTTATATGAGGTGTCAAGTATAAATGATGTACTAATAGAGACAGAGCACACGGTAGCATATGCAACACCATGACAGGTTGTGTAATATAATAATTATAACCTTGCTTTGTAATGCTACATTATCAATACTCCCACATATCCTAACATATCCACATTATCACATACCTATCTCAACATATATATCGTTTCCTTTACCTAACTTAACTCTTTAGTTGCAGTAGTGAGAACAAGGTGATCGAAACCGCCAGTCTACTCGAACCGGACTACTACCAGTATATGTAGGATATGTTCTAAAGAAGTTGTACTAGAGCCCTATTTCCATGAGGTGACTATAGTTCAGGCTAAGAATCTAAGCTCAACCTAACACTGTACCCAACTAATTACTGGAATATCTAAAGCGGTAAAAATACAAATTGGTACCCGTCCTTTCGTGTTCTCTTATTTTAATGACATGGACTGCTGAAGATCTTGATATAATGATTACATAAGCCATTTAATAATAGGCACAGTATTTGTCACTGCTATCATTATTGGGAATGAAATAGTAAAACCTGTAACTTAACGTTTCGCGGTTCATCATAATTAATAACTAATAATTCACTTGACTGCTTCTCCGTTTCAGCTTCAATGTTTGATCTTTCTGTGAAAATATGTTTGTGAACATAAAGTAACTAATTAATAACTAGAAATTTATTTTCAGCTATATATTAAAATCATGAGATTCAATGTAATATATATTTAATTTGTTCAATCGTATTCCCATGTATCCTCTGTGAACTACTTTAGTTCTATAGTAAATAGGTTGTGAGCATTAGCTATCTCACTGACATTTTAGTTTTCTTTGTAAATGTGAATACCACTGTAAGAGAACCTGGGCTAATTGAATTCTTTAAAACAATAACATTAAATTATAAACATTTCAAAACCAAAATGTTTGTTTAAACACTGATATATGTCATTCAATTGATGTAACTATCAATTTGTTGTTAGGGCATTTATTTTTCTCATTTGCTAAAAGTAATGAAAATCTACTAGTTGAATATTGTGAATTAATTTAGAAAATTACGAAGTTGATATTCAAAGAAAGCAGGAGTCAAAAAGAAGCATGTATAACTTGCAAAATGATAGGATTATGTTTTAAATTATATCGGAACAAACACAATCTGAAAAAAAAGAATAAACAAATATCAGAATGACATTATTAGTTAATTTTCTATTTTTGAATAAATATTTGAAAACATATTTCTCAGTGTACTTTCACGAAGAATAGTGTTTGTGATACTAAAG
Organism: Paralvinella palmiformis; assembly: GCA_025642065.1. Taxonomy (NCBI): domain Eukaryota; kingdom Metazoa; phylum Annelida; class Polychaeta; order Terebellida; family Alvinellidae; genus Paralvinella; species Paralvinella palmiformis. Next base: position 104,345 of record JAODUP010001038.1, on the reverse strand, counting down.
AGAAAATAATATATGAGTAATTTAATTTATTTGAATACTGCCGAATTTGTAGCATATTTTTATAATGTAAATGTGAGACGTTTTTTACTCAATTGCACTACATTTATTTAATATATATATATATATTATATATATAATATATATATATATATATATAATATATAAAAAATTTTATATGAAATTGCGTTATTTAACCTTCTTATTCGTATCCCTTCTTTAAATAATTGTATCACACAAATTTAGCAAAATAAACAAATAACTATCACACAAATTAAATTGATATCGTATCCGTGATTTATCGGATTAATCTAAATAAAACGACATAGCTGAAATGGATGAAACCTGTGATGTGTTACTAAAATCTCAACAGGAATAGTATGTTCGAAAGCTGAAAATATTTGTTTGGATAGAATGTAGTTGGGCAGATTTTAGATTCTATAAACTTAGAGGAAGAGTTAAGATTGATCTAAAGTTATGAATAGACGAATACAAACATAATAAGTTTCCGCAACAAAAATGTACAGTAAAGCCGATAACGATCGAAGACATCAATACATCCATTACACATTGTGTTTTGTTATCAACATCACTAATGTCATCGTCGTTGAGGTACCTATTTACGTTAGTATCATCGTCGTAGTCGTCAGGATAATCATCATCATTATGATCATCATAATCATCAATGTCACCGTCGTCATCATCATCAACATCATCATCATCAACAACATCATCATCATCATTAATATCATTATCTGGGTAATTGACATCGTAGTTCAGAGAATCTTAAAGTTCATCAAACTTGTAAGTCTGGAAATGAATTAGCATAACTGATATGCTTAAAGGTGAGGTATTCAGCTGTCAATTCTCACTGGAAATGCCACATATATAAGAGGATAACCATACCATAACGTGGTTAACTAGTTTTGTTCCGCCAGAATCTTATGGCGAAATAATAACCATCATAAAACAGAAGTGACTAATCTCAAGTTTTATTTTATGTCAATGCTGCAAAATATAATTAAAAAGTCAAAAAAAAAAAAATCTGCCATGATGACACTGCTGTCTATTTTATAATAGGCAAATGATGCGCTCTCTTGAGAGTGTTTTAAGTGTTTGTAGTCACAGTAAGATAAAATAAATTATCTTTATGATCACTATACTTGTATGAGCCAAAATCTACACATCATTAATTGATATTAAATAAGGCATTTCTTATCTATATAATTAGACCAACTCTGTCACCAAAAAAGTCTAGGAAAAAAGGTTTGGAATATATCTAGTCTGGTAATATTTAGTCTGGTTATCCAGCGAATATAATGCATATTTCATGCCTAACCTGCATAAACATGCAGAATAGACTGAAATATGTATACTGCCAATATTTCAGTGTGGTACGACCGATGGGCTGATGGCAATTAACCAAGTTATTATCGCCCTTTTGTTTGGTTGACAATCCATTTGAGACCGCTTGTGGGCTATATAAGTGAAAAGCCTCTTCCTTTTAACCAAATGTTTTCAACTTCATATGATATCATTAACAACCATGAGACGTCAATTGAATGCATATTTGTGCAACACGATCGAAGGTATGCACCAGGGTGGGTACGCCAGAAGGTCATTGCTCAAGTGTTCTGGATCAACCCAATGATATATTTCTAAGATCCCGAATCGTCATTGGGAGATTGGACTAACAACTCCTAGGCCAATATCTGGTTGTCCCAATAAAACCACTGCTAGACATGACCGATATCTGCTCTGACTGTACCGTAAAACCGAACAAAACCTTCATCTCAGCTCCGTGCTCACTGGATCCTTTCCAGCAATGTTCCTGTGGCAACTCGGCTGGCAAATTATCGACTTTTGAACGCTGGTTATTTGGCTAGCCTACCTGTGAGGAAGCCCCTACTGCAAAAAGAGAAACCGACGAACGCGATGTCTGTGGGCGCGTGGGTATTTGATGAGAATGTGCAGCATATGGATTGGCCTACTATTTCACCGGATTTGTATCTGATCGAGAACCTCTGGTCTGAAATTTCACGTGGATTGAACCACATGCACAATCCCCTAACAAACGCGGTTAAATTGACCCAGGCTGTTGTGGATATTTTGCGAGATATTCCGGATCAGAAGCTTTCAATATTCGTTTTGAGCATGCCTCGAGACTTGCGTGCCCTATAGAACACCAGAGGAGGCCACACCAAGCATTTTTCTTCATATTCCTTGGCAGGATTCATTAGCTTTAACACAAGGTCAAATATATTGAATATGGATTTCAGTTGTTTTGTGAAGTTTTATGTCTACGAATAAAAGCATTGTTTTTGTTAGTATTTGTCATAGGTTCAAAGAATCGGTAATAAAAAGAATAAACCAGTATTATTAAGTAAATACTGTATTCAATGTTATTGAACAGAATTAATTGATAATATAAAATGAAACAATGCTATGAAAATTACCATTAAGGGTATTGTAAGAGTGCTCCAAATATTTCGTTTTATTTTATTATATAATGTAAACGATATACGTTGAACTGGCCCCAGTCCAACTGCCACCCTTATGATTATCCCCTGATAATTGTCCCACAATGATTAACCCCATCGGAGAACTGCCTCGAGCCTTAGCTGCTAATTACTCGGTACGGATCTCGCGTATTATAATACAGATTGCTTTACAGTGATCTCACTGTCGATTCCATAGCAAGAATGCTACCCAATCAAGCAAACAAGAAATGAAATATGAGTTATCTTTATTATTAATCTTGTTATATAAGACACGTTTATGATTGTTTTCTATATCCTATTCTACAGAGCATCAGACTATATCAGATATAACTTCGAACCCACAAATCCCATTGCTAAACATAATGAACAGAAATACATACTAAGACAACATTCATCATGTGTCGTAATACATTGTTACTATTTCTACTTTGCAGAAAGGGGGCTGGTGAGACACAACATATACTTTAGCACCTATGAACACCTACACAAACTAAATCGTGGATATTAGACTAACACACAGACACACACACACGGACACACGCACCCCCCCCCCTCTCTCTCTATCTATCTATCTTTCTTTCATACACCCAAACGCATATACACACACAGACATACACAGAAACACGCATATAATCAGTTACTCAAACACATATCCACATACCTACAAACACAAACACAAACGCACACACACATACACACTGCCACATATACACAGGACACAAACACACACAGACACATACATAATTACTTAGAGATAAATATAACCAGATACTAGGATGCCTAAGAACTATAATATAATCTACGGTACAGCTTGTTAAGTCCATATCTACATTTACTAACACAAATATTCTTTCGAATGTGCAAGCGAGAACGAAATTGATTTATTTTACTTAATGGAAACCACGTATATGCAATTGACTTTCTTGTAATGCTGGAGTTACCTTTGTTCAGACATATTGATAAATCCAATCGCGGAAGATTACTTTCTTATCGTTACAACATTAGTTTGTTATGTCGACGTATATTATCAGCTTCTTTAATATTTTAAACAGATTAGACAAATATGTTTGACCACATAAATTTAACACAGTAACCAAATTATTTTCATCCATAATGAATTATTGTCAAAAATGCCAAAGATTGTAGATAATCCTACATAAAGAGAGAAAAACATTTAAATATTACCCAACTCACCGTAATAATATATAATCACTGATAAGATACTAGTAGTGAAGACTTCCTGATTATTATTTGGACAAATTGGAATTAGAGAAGACTTTCATTTACATTGACATACGAACAGGAACTATGAATGACTCAGATTTAGACACATAGAATAATGTAACAATTATAAATATACAAAAGTCATACCTTGAGCCATTAATGAATCCAAGTTATTACTGTCATCCTAATCGGTGTAGTTGTTATGGCTACCATCATCGTTACCATCATCATCAGTATCATCATCATCATCATCGGCACCAGTGTCATCCTCATGGTAAGAAACACCAGTTTTCTGAGTATAATAATCATCATTAGCTTCAATATCATTATCATTAAAATAACCATTATCCATATTGTTAGTCAATATTTATTCTGCCCTATTTACTGATCCAGGTTTCTATTTCCGGTGATATGCTATTGTTGACATTATACATCCTAACATTAGAAATATATTTCTTATTCTGGCACTGTTCCTTAGTGTTATTGCCATTATATCAATTTATTTATTTTTATTTTTTATTTGCTATTTTGGTCGCATTTTGCTAAGTATTATGTTGTCCAACTGCCTTCCTTTTTGTATATTTGTTTATCTTTCCCGGCGTTTGTTTAAGACATATTTAGTATTTGTTTAAATTTAAATCATGGAAGTATGAGATAAGAACTTGATTAATGAACCGTTGGATCAAAGAGCGGGAGTGCGCTATTTAATACTCAGAACGTCTATTTAATACGCAAAATGACAGTCCTATTGTACTAATATTGTTACTTATCTACATATTATCCAATCTCCGCAAACCAATGTAAACCAATGTAATATCAGACGTGTTGCTTTTGCATGGGATAAATAGTCAAACAACTTTAATAACTATAATACCGTTGCATGATAATGGTTTTGTGGAGGTTATCAAATAATTGATCATTAATTCCAAACACTGTTCATTTTCAAATCCTCAAATTTTCTTTAGAAGTAAAAGATACTAATTTCATAGATTTAATTTCGGAAGTTCTCCATGCAGATGCTATTTCAGTCATTCCAATTAGTTATTTCACTAAAATAGCCCTATCTGCTCAAATATGTCCCTTAGAGACATGTTATTATTTAAAGTATCAAGATTCGTAGCTATTAAAGTTCCCCCTATTAAGGACTAAAAGCAGTGAGATTTGACAATATCGTTGTACTTATATAACTCTTATGGCTTCATGTTTCCTGGAACAGAAAGGGAGGAGGCTAAGTGGCAATTTACCGAAGTTTGGTAATTGGGTGATAATTTCAGTTAAATTCAATCCTATAAATCTATTACTTTGCTCAATTTATAATTCACATTATTATTACAGTTTGATTTTATTATCACTGAAATTGAGAATTTTGTCTGTGGACAGAACAATAATAATACTGTAAGAATTTGATATAAGTTATATAACATAGATGAGAGGTATTTTGTCTATGTATGGATACTATCAGGTATTGTTCTTTGTGTAATCCTATCTCTTTGGCAATTATTAATGTTTACAGGGGATAATTTATATTATCGATCGTTGAAACACGATACACAATTCAAGCAATACGAAACTACAGTCACGAAGTATGTGGATTTATGTTTTATATACGTAAGTATATGGGTATGTATGTGTGTGTATAGGTATGAGTATGTGTGAGTGTGTGTATGAGTATGTGTGATTGTGTGTATGTTTTTGTGTGTGTATTTCTGTTTATGTGCGTGTGGTGGGTGTACATGTGTGTGCGTGCATGTGTGTGTATGTGTGTTTGTATTAATACATTAAAGGTTTATTTCGGCGTTAAGCATGAATAATAGCTTAATAATATTACCTGTGAATAATATTGGACATAGATAAACCCATTCCAAGTTCCGATAAGAAGTGGTAAGTTTTACAACTTCACAAATGCTGCCATGAAGCTATTTCATTTAGATTATATGTATTTGTGCGATATGACTAATGCAAGTTTAAGTGAATCTGTAATTAGTATTCCGGCTGTTAAGAATGAACAAAAAAGATGCTCACTGGCGGGCGAAGTATATATTATTATAATAATTAAAAGAGAATATATGCATCAAATGAATCCGTATAATATTATATTATTATATTCTTCAACTACATGGGTTATTCTCTTAATCTCTTCATCTTTATTATGTATTATTGAAAACTTGAATTATATATGTGTGTATTATTATACATATGTTCCAAGTATAACCAGTTATAAGGATGTATTTCATTGGCTACATCATCACATGGTTTTACCTGTAGTAATATGTTCCCAATATAAAATAAATAAATATGCTGATCGACATAAATCGAGTGACGCATCCATAACATCGATATCTTTTTTTGGATAAGAAGGGACTCAAGGAATCAGAGAAAATAATTCCGAAAAGAAAGATAAAGGATCATTAATTATCCTCCATGATTTACCAGTTATAGCACATATATGTGCCACAGCCTGCCATTGTAAGTAAGTGATTTATTTGCGATATTAGCTATGCCCAAGGCATGGGCAACTTTGAAGTTAAAAGACTCACCCCAACTCAATTCAACATGTCACATGAAATTATGAATAGGTGGAATGGATGTTTCTCTCATCGTACGTAATGTGAAACCTATTATCAATCAGTGAGATATTTCAATTTTCTAGTCTGATATTGGCAGATATTTGCCATTCTGCCATTTAAATGTAAACTCTATATGCATTTCTAAACATCACATATGCCTACAGAGAATTTCAGGTAGTTCTTCCCTGGGGTACCTTTTCAAATATCATATTTGTGATCGTTGAAAAAAAAAGGATAATATTTCTCGAAAATATATAATCATACGTATTACTTTTTTGCGCTATCATTATTCAATAGGCGAGAAATGTTGGAGTGCATAAAGTGAATGTTAGCTTTTAGATTAAGGTTTTTGTTTTTAGGAAATCGACTTTTTTACTTGATATTTTCAATATATAATCTTTAGTTGTAGGAAAGTTATGATTGGTTCATCTTTTTATGATATTCATAAGATCAATCATTGTTTCCTTAATGTTAATATTTCACAGATCCAATAATGAACTACTCTAAATAAGTCATTAATATTCAGAAAGATTGCTAATTTCATAGAGAGCATATTGTATCAACATGGTAGGGTGCCTCCTTGGTCTAGCGGTAGTGTGTTAGGTCAGATATCACTATCACCCGTGTTCGAATCTCGGCGTGGGCATATCTGAAGATTGTTTCGCCTTTGACTTCACTTTATTACATTTGGAAATACCAGGTTATCAAGTTGACAGAAACACAGCCGCATCTAACGATTGAATGAACAAATGCAACTATTAAACTAAGATATGATTTCTAATTAAGCTGTATTGGCTAAAACATTTGAAATCCTTGTTATCTAAAAATAGGACCTTAGATAATCCAGAAAGTACTGGTTTAATTATGACCCAGATCTGTATCGCTGTAGAATCTCTTCAGTTTTGTGATTAGCTATGTCTTCACTTGGCTTGAAGTTGTCAGCATTACACCGTATGTACGTCAATTAGCTTATCAATTAAAAAATAAGTCTTACATAATTATATAAATGCTAAAACATTGAATAACTAACTCTAGAATCTTAAAATATGTCTACTGAATTATAAAACATTTAAATAAGGACTAATACAAATTTTGTAAATGCCCCAACCAATGCCATTTAAGATTCGAACACATGTGGTAGTGATATGTGAGCCAACGCTCTACCAGTTAAACCATCGGGAATACACACGAATTATATATATATATATATATATATATATATGTGTGTGTGTGTGTGTGTGTGTGTGTTTATATGTGCGTGTGTGTATATATGTATGTATATGCGTGCGTGCGTGTATTTGTGCGTGTGCGTGTGTGTCTGTGTGTCTATGTGTGTGTATGTGTGCATTTATTGTGGTTTTGGGTGCATCTGTGAATGCGCGCGTGTGTGTTATATTTGTGAGTAAAGTCTTATTACAAACACATAATATATAGCTGTTTCATTCTTACCGAACACAATTACTTTGATGAAAATGGAATTATACTGGTGTTGTGAGAACAACGTTATTCGATGAATCAACACAGGCACAAACTTAGAAGAACATTATATTGACAATGTTTCTACGCACAAAGTAAATTTACAAGGAAGGGAATAATGACATTGTCTGGAATGTTTATATTAATTAATGAAATATGATTTGACAACCATGAATATAATTTCCTCTATAGCGATGGCGTTTTTCATATGAACAAATGAATTGTTAACAGAGCTTTTTTTACCTTGGTGCCAACAGAAATTATATTGATCAAAGCGTTGTTGTATTTACGTATAATTAATTAAATTTCTAGGCAAATCATTTAATTTTGTTCTTCCAAACAAATACATTTAGCGGAATGGAAATATATTTTGATGTGTCATATTTTCAAACGACTTCGTGGTTATTTTAAGATAGGTGGCAGATTGAACACTAAATGTGTATTTATGTGTGTTTTAGCTGTGTATAATAAGGCACAGGCACAGAGAATCTCGAACCGCGAATTCAAACTCTGGACGTTTCTTCAGTGGACTGAATCCAGAGTGGCAACATTTCTTCCTGAGACGTGTGTAATGTCTCACCAGTCCCTAAGCCGCCAAGCAAAATCAAAATACGAATCACCTACAGCCGTGGAGTTTGGGAGTAAACCACCCAAGTCAGATCACGGCAGTAATGAGAATGTTTAGCTTAATTATCTAAGCAGGGTCAAATACCTCATAAACATATATATTCAATAAATACTATGACCTACTCGTCATTATTATAACAATTTATATCGGCGCTTTATCAGACCGTTATGGCGAAATTGCCGTTCTATATATTAACATTTTCAAATCAGACCTAATATCTGCTATACAAACTATAATTATAATATAGGATTTTATTAATGACAAGGAGACTAAAGTTAGCCTTGAATGTCATAGTACAGACTGGACATAACTGGACCTAGGAAATATAATTGTATTCCCACAAACAACCAAGGTGAATTATATATACAACTAAAGTTGTTATATAAAACACACCAAGCGTGTGAGCGTGTTATGGTACATATAAAGAGGCAACAGGCATAGAGCATCAACACATCTAAACATCCTTCGAGACCTACCTCCATAAAACTAAATACAAATACAACTATACATACATTAATCTAAAAATAAAAGGTTCCATATCTTCACATATTAATAGATGTATACGTATACCTAAGCATGTGTCTGGTCTACTCATCAGCCTGTGGGAACCAGCTGATTCGCTTTTCATACGCGACATATATGTCACGCCCACAGGAAAGAGGCTATATGCAGGATGCGTACAAAAAGCGGAAGCACGTAAAAAACATACCATTTGATACCACAGCTCGCAACAAACAACACGTGCATATATATATATATATATATATATATATATATATATATATATATGTGTGTGTGTGTGTGTGTGTGTGTGTGTCCCTAAGTATATGCAGTTAGGTGTGGTGGGATCTAAATTAAAGCGCCTATCCACTTGATCTATTTGAACCATGGTCGAGAACAGCGGACTTCAGGCAGATCTCCGATACTGCGAATGACACGTCGGGATTATAATAGCTATACATTTAACACATTTCCTATATCAGTGTAACCAAATTACTCATAATATGGGGAAAAACTCTGTCCGCAGCTTAATACCCATGGATATGCCTGCCGGAGTAACAAACGACTACAGGAGTATAAATCCATCAAGCAGCATTGTATGAATTAATAGGTCGTGTGTATGTGTGTTTGTGTGTGTTTGTGTGTCTGCGCCTGTTTGTGTGTGTTTGTTTTTAGCTGTGTATAATAAGGCACATACACAGATTATCTCGAACCATGAATTCGAACTCTGGACGATTCTTCAAGGGATTCAACATTATTCACTGAGGAACAGTTAAGAAAAATTGAATCAATTGTTCATTCAACTTTGCCATCATCTCTCACACGTAATAACATGCACTTTCATGTTGCATACAGCCCCATTATAAGTATGGTTCCTTTGTTAGAAACACCATACGCATATTGGTTGTGATTGTAGAAACGGCAGTTGTGTTACAAGACTGTTACAATGTGGGGATGCTATAGGCAGTGTTGCAATTATTTAGTTAAACAAGAAATTGTGACCGTCTGTGAAGATGTTAATCACCTTAGGTATATGTATTGTCGACAATTTTGAATTGGATACGCTGTCTAACAGGTAGCTAATGTAGATTTGAGGAATTGGGAAGATATGATGATATTGTCAAGTATTTGTCACTATGGGTGCTGCACTGTCCTGTATTCGCTTTAGGGGATTGATATTATAATCAGATATGCCACATAACAGGGCGTTACATTATTATATACGAGACGTAAAAAGGGCATCGACTGCAGTTACAAGTGCGCTGCTTGTGTCAAAAATGTTTTAATACAGTGGCTGTTCTTATTATGGTAGTAGGCAGCTCGGCATATTGGTGTGTCATGTTCATACCTGTTAATACATTGGCCAAACTTAACCCTTACATTTTTACTCATCCATTAGGAGTAATCAAAGATGCACCCATCTGTAATACTGGTGTCCTGAGGGAATTAACACAATGTGTTGATGCCAATTTATATAATATTTTTTTAATTATCATTTAGCCTTAGAAGATCTTGAGTCATCCATAGCCGAATATCTGCAATATAAGATTCTAAATTTTTCAAGGAAGAGGAGAAATTTAACTCATTTTCAGGATCTAGTGATATATACAGCTGTGTATCCTTAGCTGTGTGGTACATCAGATAACAAAACCTGCAGGTGAGATACAAAAAACATAAATAGACACTCTCTGGGAGCGTTGTTCCAGATAGTATCGAAACGATTCAAGTATTTTACCCGAAAGATCAAGCATATCTTTCAACCTAAAGAACAGTACATTATTGTCAACTGTATGAAATGCAGCAGACAGATCCAGTAATACTGGCGTACCTTGATTAATTTACATCAGAATATAATTTTTCACCCGAACCAATCCTGTGTCAGTGCTGTGGCCTCTTCATTGTCCTACTGTGGTGATTCCTTAAGGTTATTATTAATTAAATATTTGTTTAGATGAAAAGGAACTTTCCATCCTAATACTTTAGAACAAAAAGTAAGATTCGAAACAGGTTTATAATACTAAAATGCATACTGTATTGTTTCATTAATGGGTTTACAAGGACAACTTTCATGGATCTTGGGAAAACACCCAGGGATAATGATTTATTATCTATATTTATTATCGGGGCTTACCATAACACCCAGGCAATCTATCGCAAGCCATGTAGACATTGGGTCAACTGCACGGAAAGCATTATATGACCGTTTCAGCAACTGTCTGCCATTAATCTATGTAACAAGCTCAAACCTATCCATCATAGACATGCAATACGCTTCTACCAATGCCTTCCCCTGTACTGAAGTACTGGAAGGGAACCCACCATGCATGTTTAATATATGTTGATAGAAGTTGGTTAAACAATGGATCTTACTTTTATCTGATTTAATAATATTTGGAAGGACAGTTTGACTTTATTCCAAGCACTGACACATTTGGTTCGAAAGGAAATGATGTTTTAACTAGAATTTACTGACCTTGAACATTTCATAATGAACACAAAAACTGTTAAAATGAAAATAAGCGAAATACAAAATAAATAAATATAATCGCTTATGCTAATATAAACTAAATCTATATTACATAATATGCAAGAAACTTATCTAATAGCTGAACGATCCGATAAGTATTCTTGTGCCATTACATCGAGAGCCGGTCATACTTCCCACTAATTCTCAATGTTATTGATTAACTGAATAGTGATTAATGATATACATGTTCTAATACTGTTTTTATCATTCGATTTATCATGCTAATATTCTAAATCCAAGTACTCTTGTAATCTTGTATTTAACAGTGGTCGTATTCTGAGATATGATTACAAGTAGATAATGAATATTTCAAATATTTAAATATCACTTGGTGCACATAATTCCTTTTGGAAATTTAGATTTAATAAATAGTATTTAATTCCAATTTTGTGCTAGGTAGAGTAGGTTAGCGTCTTTTTATAAACATTAGCTTTCAAGCATTTTTAATTGTAACGTATGCTATATTGTGTAAATTGATTTTACGGAAACGGTTTCATCTTTGAATCAGATGGTCTTGAATAAAACATTTGTTCTCCATGACTGATATGACCAATGTCGTCAAATTAATGCCATATAATAAAGGAAACTTGTAAATGATCAATAACAAATTCCTATTACACACAATTAAAAGCGTAATATATTGACCGTGTTTTGTTAGTATGGATCAGTCATTAGAGTCATTATCGTTGTGTTCCTTAATGTCTAACTACTTGCGCGATTGGCCACATATCTCAACCACTAGAGTTTAAATATCGACATGGGCATTTCTGAAGAGTGTTTCATCTTTCATCTCGCCTCATTACCTTTGCAGGTAGCTCGGCCCATTTAACCTACCTCCATAAGTATAGACTTATTGGACATAACGTCACTTATCAATAACATAGCGAGGTATGATGCTTTCATGTGAACATTAATGTAGCTACTTAGCTATGACTGAAATACTTATGAGAATAATTCGTCCTATATTAAAACATAGCTTTTTATAAATTAAAGCCACATCGTCCTTATATAAGGCCACGCGGTTTTGTTTATTATGCTAGGACGTACCTTTTTGCTACTTCATTTACTCAGCAACCAGTCTACGATAACACAGTCTCCATTTTGACTTGTATAGATCAAATATATAGATTCATCAAGTATGGGGGTTACTCACTTATATGATGCCTCATCACATACAGAGGGTATTGTAAGTATGGCTAGGCCAGGACGTTAGGCAAAACAGATTAGAGATAGCCTGAATTTTAAGAACAATATCTAATCTCGGATCCCTCTTGCATTGAGAGATCGTTCGATTGACCTGCGTGATTAATCATTCTCAGAATGCCTTTACACTGATGAATTGATTGTTGTAAAATCTATTTAATTTAAATAATATAGCTTGAATGTCATAAATTCCACATATACGTTTTACTACAACATTTTATCCATACAAAGTAATATCGATTGTATCAACGTCAAACACGCTATCAGAAATTAATTAAAGCATTAATCTTATTCGACATTATCCTTATGTCATACATTTGAATGCACGAATTTTCTTTAGATTGCTAACATAAATGACCTTCATTCAGCGTGTTTCCATGTTGCAACAATCAATTATTTAATTTGATCGTTGTATATTAAATAGTTACTACATATGAAAATGCGTCATGTAAAACTTTGAACATAACTCAGTTTTTTTAATCAAACAGAGAAATATTGGTACAATTTAAACACAGCACATAAAAGGTTTCTGAAGACATTAGTATTCTGACTTGCTGACTATTAGTGCCAGTAAAGACAAAACAAATTATAATAAAACATAAATGTTGTCTAATAAGAAAGTCTGTATGTTATTTAAAGCAGCTGGGTGTAGAGCTAAAATCGTTCATATATCTTCCTGGCTTTGGTCAGAGTACATCATTCTTGATAATACGTTCCTACGGCTCATATTTCTGAAAGGTATCTATGATATGATCAAATTACCCGTTATAAGAAACGTATTCGTATTTATATTTTGCAACTAATCATGAACAATAAAAACATCTCACATGTGGCTAATACAAGACACACGAGGACACACTCTTATGACGTGGCAAAGATAAAAACAAACAGCAAAAAAGGAAATGAAGCAATACTACGTAGCCGGATTTCTGAATTATACTCAAGATTACAAGGAATATTATTAGTTCTAAACCGGAAAAAGATAATTCAAATGACATAATTTCTACAATGGAAATCTGGAGAAGAAACCTTTTGGTTTCAATTAAATAATGAAGTTGAAAGAATTAATTCCTTTGTGATTTAATTGAAAGAATATGCTTGGATGGTGAATTCTCAAACATATAATGATTTAATGAACCTGTACAAGCCTTGGTTAACTAACAACTGTCAAAACTATTTCATTTGCTCTTAGGGGAGCATACATGATGCCAGTTATGAATCAGTTACCTAAAATCAGACCTTTTCAATTATCTATGCTAGAATTAGGTTACTTCTGAAGAAAGAATAAAAGAATTATCGATTTTCAAATATATATGGTAAAGCATCAAATACTATGTGAAAAAATCAAGTGAGTGATATCAATGGAGTACAACATTACATAGTACCCCATAGTACTATTGTACATCAAACGTTGCATATACATCAATCGTGATCAATATAGTGATGGGTCTTTCATCATGAGTCTCAACAATTTTGTTGTGCACTTCCAAGAGAACAATTTATGCTGGGTGTCCACTGGTAAAAGCAGAGCGACCTTTGCCTATCTGCGTATTGCCATTTTGGTGCTCCTGATTATGTTCTGCTACAAAGGTTTCAATAAGCATAGATATTAATAAAACTCTAGACAAAGACAATAATTCTACAATTCATCCTTATTCAACATGTTGAGCAACGGTGTTACCATGGTTCGTTTAAAAACAATGCCATCATTAATTTAGCTTCTTACCTATTCCTCTCTGTTTCTTTCCAAACCACATTAATTGACCTAAGCTTATTGGAGTAGGAGAAAGTTTTTGGCTTGAATGTAATTACTTTCGAATATAAAGAAACATAGTGAAAATGATACTTTGGTCACCTTTATCGCGGGCTTCTAGAAGCCTACTAGACAATCCCTATCATTCATTCTGTAGTTGAACTGATTGTAAATACTCTATAATTTCTAGAATATTTATGGCATTATACGTTCTGCGTCTGATCTTCTTTCTCATGCAATCAGATTCATCCATATTAAATATGAATTATACAATCCGACGAATTATTTGTCTGCTATTCAGAGCGAAAAAATCTCTCAGAGAAAGTATCCACATTATGGTAGATCTAGAGATTAGAAATGATAAACTCTACTATGTAACCTCCAAAATTGCTTTACATTATGAATGAGATATATACCTTTCCTCTATCAATGCAAACACAAATTATGGCTCAAATTGTATTGGGACTAGACTTCCGACTGGAATTATCTTTGATACATAATTAAATATTGCCATATCTTAAATAATATAGTGTAAATTTCACTTGTATTCCTTATAACTTTTAACACTATCCACAAGCGTCTTTTAGTCCATGTTGAACGAAACATTTATAATTACAGGATTTTGCTTCGTGACGAGTCAATAACATAAATCTACTATTTGATTACGCTTAGGAAATCCGACAGCTTAGGCTTTCATTGTGTATAAAATCGGAACTATTATATTCAAAAGAAACCAATTACATTTTGCTAAGACAATTCTGATAATTGGAAATATTAAAATTGTGCTGATATACTTGAAAATATGAAATAAGTCAGACGACAAGAAAGAAAAAGAAATGCTACATTTATTTTGATTCAAGACATGCAATATGATCAAAATCATTCTTGATCAAATACTCTGGATACAAGTTTAATAGTTAGGAATGAAATACATTGTCCTAAGGCCGATGGAGTCACAATCGATTCCCATTCAAGACACTTAGTCATCACTAATATATTGGATATGATATTCAACTCAAGTTCATCTTAGATAAATTAGTGAACATATCAGGACCGACGTATCCAAGGGGCAGATGCCAACCGACAATATATGATAATACGATGATACGAGACTTGCATCAAATAGATACAATTCTATACCTGTTTGATGTGGAAATAAAAAGGTCATGTATCGGATGTAAAATTTCAAGGCAGGTGATTACAAGATAATGAAGTTATATAAGCGCACACCAATACACCAAATATTGGAATTAATGCATTACTATATTACGATATCATAAAACGTACTTAGATATGACTAAATAAAGAAGAGTTAGACTGATTGCTTAAAGTATTAATTTTATTTGCGGCAGACATTATAACTTAAGCTATTATCACTTATTAACTAAGTTAAAATAATACAGTTAATTATAAGGTATGAAATAAATATCAAGTAGGCTAATCCAAATCTATGTTGCATATCCTATCTTAGAGGTACTATAATATTTATACACTAAAAACAAGAATAATTTATTTAACAAATGCCTGTTTTATGATGCAACATTTATTGATGTATTGTCTGTTCTGTTTTCATTGATATTTTCTTATTAGTTTGCGCATAAATTTCATATGTGAAGATACGCGCTATCCAATTGATGAACAGGTTGGGGCAGTGTTTTGAACATAATATAACAATAAAAACTAAAAACTCCAGGAATCTAATCTGAAGCTACCCGTTAACTAATTAAGAAGAATAGTTATTATTTAATGCTATTTAGCATCATCGCGCTTTTTGTTATCATAATCATCACTGGAATCTTCATGAAGAAAGGTAAATTATATTAACCATATTTAAATTATTTTACAAGAAAAATGTTCATGGAATGTTTACACTAACGTATGTAAAATAGATTTTAAGCACACAGAAGTCTTCCAAACTGACTTCTTGAAAGATCGTTCAATATGACCCTCTTAGGATAATATTCCCTATGTATACAAATTTCAAACTAGCATCAGGTTATGGCAACTTTTCAAACTAAATATACATCGATGGATTTTTGAAAATAACACATATTATTTAAATATTTTCCTATTTATACAAATTTTAAATAACTAAATAATGAGTTAACTGCTTAAGATTTGGTTTAGATTATATACTACAGTAACATGTAGCATAATGAGACCACAAACTCCCTATTACTGTCGACTTAACTTGATAATTGTTTTCTGTAGCTATTTTCTACTAGATAACCCATTTTTGTTTCATAACTAGTAATCCTTTTGTTGTTGTATATAGACAAACGTCGAATTTCCAGTCGCTGCATGTTATGTAGTTCACTAAGAACGCAGTTGTGGTAACGATTTAAACATAACCAAGTAAAAATGTAAAACTATACATGTGACAATATATTCCGCAACAAATCATTTGAATATATTGTCTATATAGGTCAAACATTCGATCTTCATTAAATAATAAAGGTTTTAAGAAGCGACTGCTACTAACAGACATTTTAATCCATCACACCTATACAGTAACCATATGATGGATTGACTCATCCAACTACAGGCTAAAATAACTAGGATAATTGAATCTGAGAGCTGACTGATGAAACAAGATAACCATAACATTACTGGATATACGGTTTCGGATTTCGGCGGACAGGGAATGACGTATAATCTGATGAAACATGAGAACCAAAACATGCCTGATATTATCTGGGGAGATCTGGGTGGATCACATATGACATAAAGCGTCTTGAGTAAATAACTGTATCTTTGATTCATTTAATGTCATCAAATCCACATATACGCAGAGGATGTTATGCAATGGTGTACTCTCTGCGTTGACAATCATCTTCAGATGAAGTGCATTTCGTGGAATTGCAAATCATAAATATGAAATTAACATAGCTAAATGAGAACCAGATATGGCTTCATATTGGCTAAGATGGTTATGTTTAACAAAATCGTGTTAAACCATTTATGCTTATTCATATTAATATCTATACAACTGCCAAAGAAAAAACAATTACATCCGAATTCAATCGTATTTGTATCCAAAACGAAATATATTATTAACTATAACATACAATGACATTATAAAAGTAATTGATTTAAATTTTACGTTAATTTGGTTCAGTACTGGTTATACCTGGGATATATTGCCGAAGGCCGATTCATAATTACTGTATTCCCAAATAACTGCTTTGAGCAGGAGGAGAACACACAAAATAGAAGTCAACAGCAACATGCAACATGCAGTAAATACGATAGTGTCAGAGCGACACCAATAACAAAGGTAAAGCGCCATATGATCTATAGTCTGGTTTTTTCTCAACCTATATTGCATAAGTATACAAGTAGTAGTTAACTGTAGACAATCAAACACATACGAGCGCTCACACACATACAAACACACACATAAACGGACATAACCACACAATCACACACACACACACACACACAAGCATACACACGCAAACACACATATACACACTCACACAAAGATAAGCAACAAATATGCACACTCTCACAAACATAAATGCACGCACGCATGCGTTCACGCATCTATGCACACGCACCACAGATACACACACACACACATATATATATATATATATATATATATGCACGCACGCAGGCACACAGAATCTATTAAGCAGTATTGCTACTTTTTTATAGCTAAATCAGTTCACTGCTTCAATGTGTAGGTGGTGTAAACATTATTTCGTGTTCAACAAACTGTAATGCTGATTAACGCGCCCAAGGCATATAAAGGGTTAATGTTTTACTCAGGTTAGAGAATAAATTGCTACGTCTGTCAATAACGGTTCATGTAGGTAGGATGCATTTATTTATTCAAATCAAGGTTAAAGCTGAGGTCAGCATTAGAGGTGTCGAAATGTTCTAGGTATAGGTTTCTTTTGAATGACTGACATTTACGACTGAATGTAAACTGTGGTGTCAAAGTAGTTATCTTAGATATGTAGTAACTCGCCATAGAACAACACGCATGTGTTGTTTACTGAGAGCAATAGTGTCGATTGATATGTCGTGTACTTCCTTCCGCTTTTGCACGTAGCCTATTGCCGGTTTCAGGTGGGCATAACATATTTGTCACATACGAAAAGTGGAATAGCTGGTCCCCACAGGCTGATAAATGGCCCAAACACATGTATTGGTGTACGATTGTATTGATATATGGAGATGTAGTATATTTTATATTTCGATTGATGTATGTATAGGTATGTACACACATAAACACACACACGCACATATATACACATACACTAACTCACACACACACACACACACACACACATATATGTATATATATATATATATATATATATATATATATATATTAGCTGCCGACAATCGAATAATTATAGGTATGTACATAATCAAACACAAATTAGTAATGAAGGAGTTGTGAGCTTTCAAATGATGTGAATTACATAGAATCGGGAATTTCATAATCGGAAAAACCTTTTCTTAAAAGTTTGATTCATGACATGAAAAGTTCCACTATTATTATCACGAACAATTATTTCTTTCGCTCAACCTATTAAGGTCATAGACAATAATCGTCTGTTTTAGCCAAAAATCCACCTTTTCTCTAGATTAGTAAACAGGTTAGCTTATGCAAACTGTATGACACTGGTTCTGAATGTAGAGTGAAGTAAAGTTGTATTATAAGCAAGCATTCCTTAACTAACTAGATCAATCATCTAATTGTGAATTGTACAATGTAACATGCCGATAATTGTAATACTCCAGCATTCTACATTAATTTTATTTTCCTATGATTAATTATTCGTATTTCCGTGTTTCTACAATACATTAAAAATTGAGAGGCATTCATTTTCCATATGCATCAAAGTTACAGATTTAGGGCAATTATAATCATATTTTACGATATAACGTAAACGGTATACGTTGAACTGGCCACCTGTAGAATTGTCACCCTTATGATTGTCCCCTCAAAAATATCCCACGATAATTAACCCCATGGGAGAATTGCCTCCTGAGAATTCCACGATGTACGTTGTTTTCAAATGTATATCCAAAACGGTGAGATCAGGCCTCAGCCGCTAATTACTTGAAACGGATCTCGCGTATTATAATACAAGATCTGACTGTGGATTCCATAGCAAGAACACTACCCAATCAATCAAACAAGAAGAAAAGAAATATGAGTTATTTTTAATATTAAACATGTTATATAAGACACGTTTATGATTGTTTTGTATATCATATTCTACAGAGCATCAGACTATATCAGATATAATTTCGAAACAACAAATCCCAGTGCTAAACATAATGAACAGAAATAAATACTAAGACAACATTCATCATTCATCATGTGTCGTAATTAAATTTTACAATTATTACCTTGCAGAAAGGGGACTGGTAAGACACTAGATAAACACACAAATATACATATAACCATCTACATAAACACACACCCTTTTAAATCACACACACACACTGCCACATATACACACAAACACACACAGAGACACACATACAATAGTGCACGGAATATACAGCCCTAGATCAACTTTTTTATAATGCGGGGACCAGGAAATATAGTCTCCACGCACAGAAAACTGAATATCCAAACCGCAGCTTAATATGCCTTGTTATATTTGCTCATAAACATATAAATCTAATCAATACTATGACCTATTCAATTAGTCCAATTACTTAATTAATTTTGTTATTTCACTAAGATAACACTATGTTCTCAAATACTTTCCTTAGAGACATGTTATTACTTAAAGTATCAGACTAAGATTCACAACTATTAAATTTCCACATATTAAGGACTAAAAGAGTGAGATCTGACAATATAGTTTTACGTATATAACTCTTATGGCTTCATGTTTCGTGGAACAGAAAGGGGGGAGAGTCCTAACGTGGCACATGACCGAAGCCTGGTAGTTGGGTGCTAATTTCAGTTAAATTCAATCCTATAAATCTATTGCTTTGACGATTTTATAATTCACAGTATTATTACAGTTTTGTTTTTCTTATCACTAAAATTGGGAATTTTGTCTGTGGACAGAATACCAATAATTCGGTAAGAATTTGATAAAGATACATAAGATAGATGAGATGTATTTTGTCTATAATTGGATAATATCAGGTACTGTCCTTTATGTAATCGTATTTCTTTGGCAATTATTAATGTTTGCAGCGAATAACTTATATTATCGATGGTTGCAACATGATACACAACTCAAGCAATACATGTTCTCACGTTTTCATATTTGTGTGTGTATATGTATGTGTGTGTGTTATATATATATATATATATATATATATATATATATATATATATATATATGTGTGTGTGTGTGTGTATGTGTATATGTGTGTGTATATATATATATATATATATATATATATATATATATATATATATATATATATATATATATATATATATATATATATATATATATATATATATATAGCCTGAATTTAAGAGCAATATTCAATCTCGGATCCCTCTTGCAATGAGAGATCGTTCGATTGACCTGCGTGATTAATAATTTTCAGAATACCTTTACACTAATAAATTGATTATTGTATGATCTATGTAATTTAAATAATTAAGCGTGAAAGCCATACATTCCACATATACGTTATTCTACAACATTCTATCCATACAAAGTATTATCGATAGGGTCAACTTCAAATACACAATCGGAAAAATTGAAATACAACTTTTCAAATAATTAAAGCATTAATATCATTCTACATGTTCCTTATATCATACATCTGAATGCATGTATTTTCTTTAGATTGCTAACATTGATGGCCTGTCTTCAGCTTGTTTCTATGTTGTTACAATCAATGATTTAATTTCTTTCGTCGTTGTGTATTGAATAGCTATTATATATGATGATATGACAGGTAAAAGCTTATACAAACACAACAATCTTGATACAATTTAAACACAACAAATGACAGGTTTCTGAAGACATCAGTATTCTAACTTGCTGACTATTAGTGCTAGCAATGACAAAACAAATTATAATAAAACATAAATGCTGAATAATAAGAAAGTGTGTACGTGATTGAATGAAACAGGATATAGAGCTGACATCGTTCATATATCTTCCTGGCTTTGGTCACTTTCCTTTTTAGCAAATATATATGGTTGACTATAAACATTTGTGGTTGAAAGAATTAATTCCTTTGTGATTTAATTGAAATAATATGCCTGGGTGGTGAATTCTCAAAAATATAATGGTTTAAATGAAAGTGTACAGAACTTGGTTAACTAGCAACCGTCGAGACGGTTTTTGAGGCAGAATACATGATGCCAGTTATGAGTCAGTTACCTAATATTATACGTTTTCAATTATTGAGAGAAATGTTATGCTAGAATTGTGTTATTCTGAATAACGAATAAAAGATGTATGCTATTTTACCATATATTAATGAATTTCAAATATATCCTGCACTTCATCAAATACTATGTTAAAAAATCCACCTATAGGTTAAGGAAATTATATATTCTTAGTATCAGATGATCGATTACATCAAACGTTGCATATATTTCAATCATGATCAATATAGTGATGGATCCTTCATAAATAGTCTCAGCAATTTCGTTATACACCTTCAAGAGAACAGTTTCAGCTGGCTGTCCACTGATAATGTAGCGTATTGTCCTCTGTATGCTCCTTATCATGTTCTGGTAGAAAGTTTTCAATAAGATTAAAGATTAAGGAAAGGTTAGACAATAATTCTACATTGCATCCTTATCCAACATGGACATCTTGAGCAGCGGGGTTACCGCGTTTCTTTTAAAAACAACGGCATCACCAATTTAGTTTCTGATCTATTCCTATGTACTTTCTTCCGATTTGACTAACCGACCTAAGCTTATTGGATTAAGATAGAGCTTTTGGCTTGAATTTAATTACTTTCGAATATAAAGAAGCATAAATGATACGTTGGTCATCTTTATTGCCGGTTTCTACAAGCCTACCAGATAATCTCTAACATTCATTGCACAGTTCAGTTGATGATTAATTCTACTATGCAACTCCCAAAATCGTTTTATTTTATTAATAGCGTTCTTCACTTTCCTGTATCAATGCAAATACCAATTCTGACTCAAACTATATTGAGAATAAACCATCGACTGGAATTAACTCTGACTAATAATTAAATATTGTGATATATTAAATACTACAGTGTACGTGTCAATTGGACATGTCTTTATTATAAATTTGACCCCTATGCAAAACGCATAAATATAAGAAAATATTTGTCTTTCAGTCCATGTTGTGCGAAAAGGTTATAATTACAGGTTTTTACTTCGTGATCAGTCAATAAAGGAAATCTACTATTTGATTACTTTAGGAAATCCGATAGCTCAGGTGTGTGTGTGTGTGAGTGAGTGTGTGTGTGTGTGCGTGTGCGTGCGTGTGCTTGTGTGTGCGTGCGTGTGTATTGCTGGTATACAAAATAATGAAATATGACCATATAGTATTTGCTCCTTTTTTACAGTTGTTCCTTTTACCATGCTTTTATTACACTAATTATCATAACTGAGTTAATAACTCCGATGGTTAGGTTTGTGATATTACTGTATTTTCCAGGTTAATTTAAGCCTGTAGCCATGAATGATTCTATTCTAAGTGCTAATGTGAATACTTATAGTTAGTCTTATGGAAGTATAGGCTTTGGCAGTAATTCTTCATCCAACTGGGTATATGCAGATAGTCAACCATATCTGTCTACTCAAAGGAGAAAGCGACGAAAGCCAAGAAACTATATGACAGATGTGAGGTTAATGCTCTCATACATTCATTATCTTTAAAACATGCTAGTTTTTTCAGTGTAATTTGTTTTGTTTTATATTGCTAGCACGAACATTTAATTGGCTAAAATAATCGGAGATCGGAAATTATTTGATATATTGTACGCAAATTGGATGAAGATTGTTATATAGATCCCAGTAATACAAGACGAATATTCAAGTTTTTATAGCTCAACCTTTTTATATTGCAATGACTGAATATATCATGATCACAATCATCTTGAAGAAACAGCCATCAGTGTAAAGTTAATTCATATTACCAACATTAATTAACTGTAAACACAAATTTATATAAATCGTAACTTATTACCATGAATCAAAATAAATATTATTTCTACCTATTAATGGATATTACTCATAATGTAGTACTAGTAGTAGTAGTAGTAGTAGAAATTATAGGAATAGCCTTATCAATAGTAGTAGTAATAGCAGCATTAGTAGTAAAAGTATAGTAGTAGCAGTGGAAGTAGTAATATTCATAGAAGGAGTATTAGGAGCAGTAGTAGTAGTAGTAATAATACTAGTAGTTGATGAGATAAGTAGCAAAGTTTGTTTCTGTTTTGTGCCTCTGTATGTTTCATGTTAAACATTAAATACTCTATTACAAGGATACAAGGATATAATGCAATAGTTATCAGGAATTTTAATATATTTAATTTAAAATATACACCTCATATTAGAATCAATAAATACGTTTAAAGAATTCCTAAAATGATTAATTACAAAGGTCAATAGAAAGAGGTCTAAGTCTTCGTGGATACCGAGGTTGAACATTGATATAATAAAGTTTTTGTCAAATATCTTTTAGTTATGATACCATAAAGATATCAAGAGATTTAAAATATTAATGTCCTATGTGGATAGTACCTCATGGAAATAAATATGTAGCTGGCTTGACCTTTATATAATGTAACTGAGTAACCTAATTCGGAAATCTGTTTATCTTTGTTCTTTCCATTATATATCCTTTTCTTTATATAAACCTTAAACGAGGTTATGTGAGAGTCTGTCACATCCTACATATTTTGTTACATAATCAAAATACAAACATATTAATTCTGCAAATGTTATTCTTGTGATAGTAAAGGTGCCTGTAGTAATATCGGGTAGAATGTATTTAATAATATATGTTTAATGATAAATAGTTGTTTTACTCTTTTAAAAATCAAATTACCTATTTTAATGTTGATACTGCATGAAACCTGGGACCTCTGGCGCAGATCTCACATAAATGTGTGCATGTATGTGAAATACAAATGATTTTATTCAGTATAAGAGTAACGTCAATGCGACGAATTCCAGTTTCAAAGTAGATAATAATCAATTTCATGGAGTCATAGTTACGTCAATGCCATCTGTTATTTCACGAATGTATTTCAGTCAATAATAAAAAAGATGATAGTAGGATTGTGGCAAATGAACTCTCCCAGAAGTAAGCATTGTTTGATATTGTAGGCTAAAACATGAAGAACATTTAAGGTATTTGAAGTATTAGTATGGTTTCATACATCACTAATTGATACACCCCAGATACTTCGTAGGTCAAAACACTCATCTTTAATTAATCAATTTAGTTATTTGGACACCTGTTTAGTTTGATTAATTATCTGCCCTATTATTTATATACAAGTAATAGGCAATACTTGAAGATTGACGTTAACATTCTGTGGTTGTAGACTGATTATTTCGTTTATTGTTCATAGACTAATAACTGTTTTGGTTTTACGAGCATATTATTTCTCATAAATTACAAATGCATTAAGAATCAATTTATATAGAATCAAATATGCTTAATGTTAAAAGGCTTAAATCGTAAAAAGTGACGATGGGCTAATATATTAATCAAACTTTCGGAGACATATTATCAATATATATATATATATATATATATATATATATATATATATATATATATATATATATATATATATATACAGACTTTAAATTGTGAATGTTTTCATGAAAACGATTTGATATAACTGATGATGAACTATAGGATTTTACACATATGCTTGACGTATTTGGCAATCCTTGATAACATATTTAAATCAGCTCCCGGGGCACTAGTAGAAACAGAATAAGATGCTATGAACAGATTATGGAGTCTTTTCACGATACAAGCTAAACACTTTAATTTATGGAAGAACTAGGCTATATAACAATTTCTCAGTCGGGTATGATTCTTGAGATACGGTGTTCGTAAGTTATGAGTACGGTATCTCTTTGGCCTAAGTATTTGGGCATAGGAATAGCGAGACGTCTCCGACCAAAATAGCTGAATATTGGTAACCTGTAACTTAAGCCTAAGAGGTAGAATAGATTACTATAGTAATATGCAACTTAAGTCTAAGGGGTAGAATCGATGAATATGGTGATCTGCAACTTCCAATGACATAAGGCTCAAATATACTCATAAATGAAATTATATAAGGTGACGGATGGAAATTGTGTACGTGTAAATAATACATAATTATGAAAGATCGCATTTTGTTTTTATAATAAAAAATTGCATGAAATTAGTCAAGGTGTTCTTCAACACTTTGTTCAGGATTAAAATATGCTATTTTTCGTTACATCCTAGTCATTTATAACCAACTTTAACTGCATTGATAATAATACTACAAATAATAATACTAATAGTAATTATAGAAATAATGCCTGTGTGAATTATTTAGACTAACCAACATGATCTACGGTCTATCTCATCACACAGCTAGCAGCAACTATGGGCCTATAAATAACGCATTTTTAGTAAACAACAAACGTTCCGAAGAGTTTTTTTTCCATAATAGTTCCTTTTCTAAATTAATTACTGATTATTTCTGATATGGATAAAACTATATCAAACTATTATCAACAAATATATTTAATAGAATCAAACCTAATAAGCAAACCTTTGATTTTAAAATTAAGGTGTATTATACAAAGCAAAACCTCAACTTTTCCCTCTCGCTTTCTGGTTCACAGAAACACCCCCCCTCACATACACTGACACACACTAAAACACACGAACATATACCGATGTGCACATGCACGCTCACACATACACACCGCATACATACGCGCAAACACACGCACACATAAACACACACACTTGCACATACACGTACACACACATTAATTCACTTACTCATTCACTTAAACGCACACACATATATACACATGCTTAGACATGTATTTACAATAATGTATATTCATATATGCACGCACATTCAAACCAAAGTAAAAATACATACATAAACACACATGCAAACTCATATACCCCACATACACATACAATATAAACAAAAATCTATAGAACCAAAGAACTGATGCACAGGTACATAAAAGACGCACATAATTATTCATAGACATACACATTGACCGAGAGAGATACAATATACACACACAAACACACATAAAAGCATACACATGAGAAAAGGAAAGGGAAATTGTCCTTTATTCAGTCTCTTAATGCATCCTTTTGTCATTTTGTTTTATGTTGAATTGTGACATGGTGTCGAAGATTCGAAACAATTGTGTCAATTCATTTAGTTATGGAAAACAGCTATGTTTTTCATTCTCAAAATATCATGGAATGTGAAGATGCATTATGGTGGGTTTTTTTTCTCAACTCTATACGGAATATCCATTTACAGGAAGTTTAAACACCCTTTTTGACTTGAACACATCTACGGTCAAACGTACATTTGCCTTTAATAAGACAATGTACTTAAAATAGCCGTACTATATTTTAAAAACATTGGAATAAACGAAATGTTTTTGTCAGAAGAAAGATAGCGATTCGCCTTAATAATATAAATATTTATGTATAATTTATAAA
Source organism: Paralvinella palmiformis (assembly GCA_025642065.1). Taxonomy (NCBI): domain Eukaryota; kingdom Metazoa; phylum Annelida; class Polychaeta; order Terebellida; family Alvinellidae; genus Paralvinella; species Paralvinella palmiformis. Next base: position 77,321 of record JAODUP010001038.1, on the reverse strand, counting down.
TTATTTTAGACCAATGAAATTCTTATTCAAAAAGACAATGTTAACAGTTACTTTATTCCAATGACAAACACCATCAGTTAGATGAATGTCTATTCCGGAATGTCACAATCAATCACATTTCATTACTTAGCATTTATAAATTTATAAAAATGTAGCTATCCTATTCATTGTCAATTTACTTTGAATGTTGCAGCATTGTCAAGTAAACTGTCATATGAGACTGCGACTGTGATTCATCTAATGACGTAATCATGATCAACGACTGGATACTTTCATCATTATCAATCTGATGTTTTCCATTAAGAATGAGGCTGCTGCAAAGTAAGTGTTTGTATATAACTCGTATTAGGTCTCTGAATGAGTTTCTAGTCGGACTTATACACACACACACACACACACACACACACACACACACACACACACACACACACACACACACACACACACACACACACACATATATATATATATAAATATATATATATATATATATATATATATATAATTAATAATATATCTCAGCAAGAAAGTCCACTCTGGATCAGTCCCTGAAGAAACGTCCAGAGTTTGAATTCACGGTTCAGATTATCTGTGTGGCCTTATTATACAATAAAACACACACACACACACACACACACACACATACATATATATATATATATATATATATATATATATATATATATATATATATATATATATATATATCAATATAGTGTTTATAAATGCAAGGATATTATTACGTATATATATAATATATATATATATAATAAACTAATTATATATATATATATATATATATATATATATATATATATATATATATATATATATATATATATATATATATATATATATATATATATATTATATATATATATGTATATTATATATATGTATATCATGCGTGGTGCGTGTGTTTGTGTAGTTTTATGATATGTGTGTTCATGTAGTAGTATATACATTATATATATATATATATATATATATATATATATATATATATATATATATATATATATATATATATATGGATACTGATTAATGCACACATACAAGCATGTATTTACGTACAGTTATCAATTATACATACTTATCGGAAAATCACAATATGTGTCTGCATAGATAACTTGCTAAGATATGACTAAATTATAACATATATGTTATACTATGCTAACACCGGATTTGTTTATATTCTATGTGAATGATACAGGTATTTATTCAGTTCGAATACTATTAACATTAAATTAATAACAAAATTTAATAGTTATTTGTGTATTGTGCTATTCATTGTTTATTAAAATCATTTTAACTTTATCTATCATGATATAGATACACACTGTGATCGTATAAATGATCTGCGGCATTAAAGATTATGTTATAAACATATAATAAACATGCTCATTTGCACATCTTGAAAGAAGTATGCGTACAAACACAAAGAGGGGGAGTGAGAGAGAGAGAAACACATATACACACATACACACAGACATATGTTTCATGAAAAGCATGATTGTATGCAAAAGTAGGGATCACTTTCAGGGTTCTGCAAGAAAATAGAATGTCTAATTGTCTAAGGAAGCATTTTTTGTTTTTAAAAATCCAATCATTACTGCATTGTGCTGGAGGGAGTAACAAACGTCACCAAACATAATGAATATGGTTTAGCATAAGACATTCGAAACAGGAAAGTAGATTATAATAAACCATAATTCATTGCCATTTTCGAAATAATTATTTTGCCAAATGAACAAAAATAATGTGATCAGAATATATCTTTATCGGATATCTTGCCCAAGTTAATTTATTATATTTATCTTAAAGCATACCATATTTACCATTAAGAGAAATAAAGTGATGGAAAGCAAAGAATTTTCTTTTCGCAAAATCAATGGATTAAATACATCGTTTATCATAGCATCACACCATCAGATTCTGTATGTAATCTTAGTTTTACATTTTTTAGCGATTTTAATTTCGGAAAACATATTTCTCTGACATGTTGCTTCTTGCTTCTATCATATTATTGACCTTGGCCGTATTCGGCGCTATATTTCTCTTCCAGTCGCCAAAACCATTGCTGCAGCACTCATTACTAGTAGGCTTGATTACTATAACTCTCATTTTATACTTTTGCATCTAAGGATATTATAAAACTTCAGTGTGTTCAGAACTGCTCAACTAAGGTCGTTATACTCTCTCCTCGGTTTTCCCATTCTGTCCCACTTCTGAAAACTCTTCCCTGTTCAATCTTGCATCATTTTCAAACTCTGCACTATTGGCTATCAAACTCTTTCTTCTGGAGAACCTTCATATCTATTTTCCATGATTTCTTTAGCACCCAAGCTCAGAGAACTCCGTTCATCTGGTTTCCACTTGTTGTCTGTTCCCAAAGTAAAAACTCATGCTGTGACTCGTGCTGTTTCAGTTGCTGTCTCTACTCTTTGGAATTCACTCTCTGAACATGTTAAGTCATCAAATAGGGTAGTTATTGTTCGTCACCATTTGAAAACTCACCTATTTAGACTCGTTTATCCTTCCTAAGTTTCCCTTCCATTTGATCGTTGTTGATGAACTTTGCATCGTACCCGGACTATGAATTTGCCAAACCCCTCCATTAGGTGCGCCACTGAGCTCGATTATTTTCGAGGATATTAGCGCTATAGAAGTTTTGTAATTATTAATTTTGTTTTTACCAAACCTCAAATGCAACAGATAAATTGGTCCTGAACATACATCATATCATTGCCTCACCTCTACAACAATAGAATAAGGCTAGTAAATGAGGGGGGGGGACAGAACTGACTATCACCTTAACAAAAAAGCACCTGATTTATCTGATATTATTGGTCTGGAAAGTGTCGCATCTATGACGTTAATTTCTGTAGATCAACCAAACAGAGTGCAACAATGCCAACGTCTTGTCGCCGTCCTTCTGTTCTATTATTTCGGTTATTGTGTTGTATGGAATTCATATTTAATATGATTTGGAAATATCGGAAACATGACATATGGCTGGAAATAATCCCACAATTTCCAGACCTTTATATCAACTCTGTAAAACAAAGTAACAGAATACATTATTCTATAGCTATTTTGGCATGGAATAAATAGCTGATCATCTGGATTAATTCTAACGGCTGAGCGTGGTTAAGTGAGAAATTTGAGAAATAATTTATGGTTAATTCTATTCACGTGCTGCGTTTTAAATTTATTATGGTTTTAATGAAACTAATCTCAACAGTTACTTCTTTATCAGATTTTAATCACTTTTCAAAGATATCGAGTTCGTTGATTTCTAACTAATTATTCAGATCTCTGTCTATTGATAATCTTCTAATTGGGTTACGTGATTGACAAAGGCATATTTCATCAAAGCAATCCTTTCTAGAATCATTTTCAGAATTACGTCTAAAAGTAATAACACTAGCCGTATTAAGAAGTAAAAGAATGACATATCATCATTTAGTATTGTTGCGTCAATTAATAAACTCCTTATACGGCTAGCTTATTATCTCTATTGTCTTATTATCTCTATTGTCGTTTTGTCTCTATTGGCTTTACATGTAGATAGATTAGGCAAAATGTCTTGCTTGAAAACAAGGTAGATAAGTAATAAATTGAGTTGCATATAAACTCACCAAAATTCGATTTTCTTTCAACGGTTTTGGTGTCAAATATTATTTGTCTACATTACCAGTATAGATTATTTGTTATCGCTGAAATTGATTTACATGGATACATGTAGAAGCGTAATCAATCAGCAGTCATTTGATATAACTAACACACAACGGATAAAAAATATTTTGTAAATGTTATACAATATTTAAAGCTGCATACTGCTGCATTTAGAACAAAATTCGTTCGTGCCAAACGACCTTTACTCTTACATTGGTGTATAGTTTATTAATGATTGCAATGCATTAGATAAATCCTGTATTTAATGTTATATATCCGGATACAAATAAAATTAAGTATTTTACGCGATATAGTACACAATTTAATAGGGGGGGGGGGGGTACCGTCTTACTTCGCTGATGCTTTTTGTTGTGTTTTAGATATCCAATTAAGAACATAAATAAACACTATTTCTAAAGTTAACTATTAGAATCCACTTTATGTACTTTATATTACTAAAATTACAGCAAAAGTTGTGAAGTTCTGGAAATAACCCTGATATAATCACGCCAATGTATTTAGTACACCTATATTTCTGTAAGAAATCGCGTTTACTTTATGGAAGCAGATCTTCAATGAGTATGCTTCATTTAAATGTCTTGATATCAAATTGCTTAATATCTCTCATTGGAGAAAGCGTATCATAAAAGCTTTGTTGCTGTCGAGAAAAACAACATTACAGGTATTAATTTCCTACTGTCTATTTCAAAATCGAATTGACTAATGTATTCCCCTGGTTTTACCGATTTGCTTTGATTCATTTATGTATTTATTGAAATATTAACGCTGAACATAAAACCACCATTTTTAAATGTCAAATAAAAATTAGTAACCACATGGATTGTATTCTCCTAGCTGACATTTGTGCTTCAATTTTCCTTCCAATTGTCAGTATAACGCCACAGGCAGTTTATTTAATGAGCAAAACAAATTCCTTATATGGGTATTAGTCTGTGAATACTGTTTCTGTTGATAATGATTTTGTCGTTGATATTGTTTGCGATAGTTAAGCTGGTAGAGATGATGACTGGTGATGTTTACTCTAGAAATATATGTTTATAAACTTTAAATTTATTTTTTCAATTTAATTCAGCAATGGATTTAAAAATATATTTTACTGTAAAACGGAACCAACTGAAGTCCAAGACGGCGAAGCCATTGAACAAGATAAATTGATTGACACAATCTTTTGGAAATGATTCATGATAGACAACATATTCCGCTAATATTAAGGTGCATTTACACATACACACACATACATACATACACACACACACACACACACATATATATATATATATATATATATATATATATATATATATATATATATATATATATATCATACATATATATATATATATATATATATATATATCAATATGTGGAGGTATGGATAATTTTATATTTAGATTAATGTATGTACAGTTGTATTTATATTTATATTTATGGAGATATGTATCAAAGGATGTTTAGATATGTTGTTGTAAATAATATATAAAGAATATGTTATCTTCAATTCACACAAAGAACATCTTATATTGTATAACACCGATTATCAACATATTGACCTGCCACAATTGCATCTAAATGGAGAAACACTACGGGTTCAAAAATACGCTTGTCACCTTGGGCATCATATTGCCAATGAAAATGTAAAGAAAATCTCTTGTAATAATGCATTATGTGAGATTGTGTGTAGAACAAATTATGCTATGACTATATTTTGGTATTGACACATATTGTACTAGTTTCTATGGATCTCGATTATGATATTTGAGTTCACATGATATAAATGGACCATGTGTTACTTGGAGAAAATGTTTTAGAAAAATATGGAATGTATCACCTAGAACACATTGCAGAATTTTGAAACATATTGTTGAAATCAGTTATGCCTAATATGATCTATTAAGATTTATCTCTAAATTATAGCATAACATAGGAATTTTCCAAAGTGAGTACGTGTTGTATGGAAATAGTTGATATTTATTATAGCGGTCTTTTGCGTGAATAATTTAAAATTCATCAGATGATAATGCTCCGTATCCACAGCCTACATAGTACGGCGAAGGGTCAATGATTCCTAGGATAGGATATCAGATCCATATCCAATTATTTTTGAAGGGTGTTCGAGTCTTCATTCAACCTTTCACTTTGGTAAATGTCTGGACCAGTCTTCAACTATTTTTAGTAGAATAGTTGTATTGAATTATTAAGTTTCTGTATCATGAAATTTGTTAGAGTAAAGATTTACATTTACTATTAAGAAATGCATTCATATAGTACAATCAAAGACCATATAGAATAAGAAGGGACAGCGGACGATAACACATGTCATTGTGTGAAATAAACAGTTAGCGGTGCAGCAATGCGGAAAACATGGTATATTGACTTTGACAAGAGAAGTCGGCATTTGGCTGATATTTACTAATTGAAATCTTCAAGCGGGCATTGGGCAACCTAACTTGGAATATTGAAGGATACAAAATAATTAAATGGGGAGGAATACTAGTTAATTGAGTTAGAAACATTTCTGCTCCTGAATTTGGTACAGTTAAATAACGAATTAAATAACTATTTGTAATGATTTCTTACAATGCAAGATGTATTATGGTAGATATGTATCTATAAGACCAATATTATAATTGAACATGTATTTCAAACAATATGTTGTGTTTCTTTCATATAATCACCATGTAAATGTATTCTGAAAATAAATCAAGGCAGTGAATTAAATCAGTGCACTTTATTATGCATACATGTTATCACATGAAATGAATGTAGTTTGAGATCAAAATAACATAACTCGTCATATTTAAGACCCACACCAGCAAAGTAATCCTGAATTACTCAACTCATGCTTTATATTAATTACTGATATTATTGTGATTCATATCTCAGTAAAATGTCAAATTATATATGAAAAACTAAGATATTGTGATTAAATACAAGTTCAGAACATGCGTTTTTGATTTTGAAAATAATAATTAAAATATTTTATATGTGTACAGAAAAATCCTACAAATAATAATTCACGTTCAAGAAACTCTGGTATATTTAAGCCGGCCATCAAATATCTAACAAATAGTGTTCAAAGTATTTATTTATTTACCATATCGTATGTGCACCAATGTACAAGTATTTCTAGTTTTCATTAAATATATTTTTACACATTCATAATGTTCATAATGCCATTGTAACATATACAGCAGACAATTGGGGCAAAGTATTGATGATTGAACATATAACCCAGACATAAAATTACTTGTAGTAGTCACTTTAAATATATGTAACAAGTATCAAACAAATATAAATGTTACATAGATCATCATAAATTAAGACTCTCTGGTGACAATCTACCAAATGAAAATAGCAGACATTGTAAACCGACAATTATGGACTTTGAGAATGTGTACATTTTACAAAGCTGAAATTGGAGAACTATATCAACCATTAATACAATCTTAACAATTGCATGATAGTTGCGTGCACAATCAGTTAAATATACTAATTGTTGACATTGATTAGTTCAACAATACCTTAATTTCAAAAGTTTACATTCTTTTTATCCTCGCACCTATTGCATTCTCTAATATTCTGATGTAAAACAATGGTTTAGACTGATATTAATATACACGTGTAAAACAAACTCTAATGTTTTACAAAAGTCACATTCTAACATTCCTCTAACTTTATCAGCATAAATATAACTAGTCTAAAGTTAACGTTACTCATGTGTAGGATATGTTTAAGATTATTACGGATTTATGTTGTTATCAATGTATACACGTCCTTTAAATCTGAACTGGGTACAACACGAGCACCAATAGGAAAAGTTTGATAGTACTTAGCAGCATTACACACATGGAAAGAGTTTGCTTTATTTATTGAATTTGAATTGAATGTATTTCTCAAGACACGAGTACAATGCACGAATATACAGATATAATGGCAATAACAATGACCTAAATTTACAAAATATACATAAATCAAGATTAACATGTGTACTCTTATGTCAGGAAACAGTGTACGACAAGGGATGTCTTACCACTCTTCCTGCATGGAAATGTTACATAATAGTTATTTTTCATAGGGGAAATGGAACGCAGTATACAATAAATAATAATAATAATAATAATAATAATAATAATTGCACCCAGATATATATATATATTAAAGACAATATATAGTAATTAACTCAGGTAAGATATGTACGTTATAATATATAATATCTTGTCATAATAACGTACTTTGTATCATAATCATAGCCATTTCTTCAGCATCAAAGGATTTATGATCCATGATATAATTCCTTACTTGTATTGAAATATTATGAAATACGAAATGATTTCAAGATATTTCATAGAAATTCAAGGATTATTGATTGGCAGCCAGCAAGCGACATCATAGCTTTTCGTTTTTTTTACTCGGCTGCTCTTTCTGAATTATATTTGGCATGTTACCTACCTCTTTTTCGCCCTTGTAAATTTGAAAGTGATAGTCCTGGACATTTCCCTCGACTGTTGTGGGAGTGAGTGGCTGCACAATAATTGCCTGTCTGCAATATTCTATTCGTTTTCGCACATTTAGAGAGGAACTCTCAAGCTTGCTGGTAATCTCTCGTACCATATCTACCACAAGGCGGCAGCACAGGATATTTATTACACGCCAAACAGCCGCTATCCCATATTTCCCTATATGATCCTTGGCACAATAAATACAATAGATATTTGGTATATCAATTAAGATCAGTGCCAGTATTTAATGGCCGTTTCTAGCATACCGCAACCAGGGTAAACAATAAATGTTTCGTTGCTAAATTATGCGTTTTATCCTTAATCGAAGCCTACTATGCGAACTACATTCTTAATCAAAATGACTCTCTTATTATCCAGTATATTTACATTACTCTATAATTTTAAACATACTCTACACAAAAGAGAACTGAGATTTTTTGTACGAGAATATGGTGCTTTACTATTGCAGTGATAATTCTTACTCTAACTATCCTTGTAAATTCTAAAAATACAACTACTCCTTATACCTCTAATGTTACTAATGAGAGTATTGTTAATATTAATAAACTGATACTATTGATCCTACCTGCCATCACTAAAATAATCATACGTTTAGTCTTCGAGATGAGATTGTATCGGATTTGTATTTATTTGTTGTGTGATGATGATGATGATGATGATGATTGATGTTTTACGGCCACTTTTGTGCACAAGGTAGGCTAATTGGGCCGAGCGACTTCCAAGGGTAATGAGACGAAGTGAAAGACGAAACAACCTTCAGATATGCCCACGCCGGGATTCAAACACGGGTGGTAGTTATCTGTGGTCCAGCACGCTACCGCTAGACCATGAAGGTGCCCTGTTTATTTGTTGTGTCGTGGTGTATATATATATGTGTGTGTGTGTCCTGTCTACGTGTACAAGAACAATATTGATCGGATATCAAATATCTCAAATAATACAAGCTGCAGAGATACAAGTTTCGGATGTAAGTTAAACAAATAACAAGAAATTGATTTACCAATTGACGGACTTCAATTATATTTATATACTTGATGTTTTTTTTCCGTCTAATCGTTCCATGAACGTGAAAGGAAAATGTGTTGAAACAGTGCTTCAGATGCTCCTGCTATCATAAGTCATATACAGGGGCATTTTAGATTAACCTCTGTTGTTTTCACATGATTAAGCCCAACTAGTCACACAGCCACTAATGGCGCATAGCTTCTTTATGACATAATCGTTTTAACTACAGCTGCACACGGCCAGCGTTAGTCAACATAAACAAAGCTACATTTTGGCCCCCCCCGGTTGACAAACTTGGGTATTAGGTTTACATATTGGCTATTTTATAGCTAATGATGCATGACACTTTTCTTATTAGCTGTGTGTCACTAATCGCCAATCCCAGATTACAGCAACTAGCCGCTCGAATGTGGCATCATATAAACGTGATGTTAAAGGGTATATGTTGGGAAAGCAACGTACAGTAGACGTTCCAAGTCTTCCGATAAACCGGAAAATATTCCACTTTTCCTCTTTTGCTTTTAATAGAAATCCTTCCTCTTTCCCGTTTTATTTTGAACATCTTCTGCTTTTTACCAACATCAAACGAATTATAATGATATACTTCCTAGTGTTCTCATTTGTATGTGATGAACGTGATTAGAAGCAGTTTTGCCGACTTTATATTGAAGCAGCAACCCATTATTAATAATTCGAGCTAGTAAATATTTAATTCCGGGATATCAGATCTCACTTCGGTAATTATAGTAACTATTCCTTTATTTCAGATTACAAAAAAAAGATAGCCAGCACCCGAATCATTATCTGAAAGATAAATTGCCGCGAATGTCCAGTTGCCTCTCCCTATATATGATATTCCTCTTATACAGTTCCCGGAAATTACATTTTCATATATGTACAGAGAAGGAATACGATTTTGTAATAAGATACCAACTAGAGATGTATTGTTTATATCTGAAAATATAGTCTTTGTTGGCTAAATGCAAAATATTCTCTCATTGTATCGCTTGGAAGTGACCTTAATACATTTTTTTTTATTTCACAGAAACGGTTATTTTTTACCTCTGTTTTAGATAACTTTGTTTTATTAAAAGTAATCATTTGCATTATTAGCTTAATTATCAGAAAATAATTACAAATTACCCCATACCATCTGTAATTACAAATTAGTTACGTATACGTAAATTATTTGAAAGCTGTTAACAACACAATTATCTAAAGATCATGCTATATTATTTAACAAATCAGGAAGAATTATATGATGTTTAAAAAGCGAATTCTTAGATTAAGTATACAATGTTTAGATAATGTATATATAAAATATATATATATATATATATATATATATATATATATATATATATATATATATATATATATATATATATATATATATAATTATATATATATATATATATATATATATATATATATATATATAACACGCAGACACATACACATATATACGAAAAACTACACCTACCGAATTATCTGTGGAACTCTTTTAAGCCATCATTTATTTCTAATTTATTTATCCTATACAGACAGATAATAAATGATAGCTTGTTGTAACTGTTGTATCTGTTCATCTAATTGTATGAACTGGCTTCATTTCTTTCGTCCTGATTATTTAGTACACCAGATACTATTTCAGACACGAGTTTGCCATTTTTCCTAAGAGTTAAATATATCTAAGGTTTGATTGTCATTTGCTGATTAGAAGAGTTGAATTGTCTCTTTAATATTTCATTATTTAATTTTATAAATATTATACAAAAGGCATTATATGAAAATGTTCCATTGAGTACACCTAGATTCGTGTTAGGAATAGTTGGATCAGATAAATTAAAGTTTTTCTACAATAACGATTAGCTATAGGGCATGCTAAATAATAATTTAATATTTTATTAGACCAGACATAGCAATATCGGAACGAACTGGTCTATTTTGACTCTACCCATCTCAACAATATATTACATATATGTGTGCGCACGTGCGCGTGTGTTTAATGACACCTATCTACATGTCTCCTTTTTCCTTCTTTCAATCTGGATGATTATATCCATATCTATATTTAGTTTTGTTTACTGATCGGATTTACAAGTGTTTTGTTGTTTTATTGATGCATAACGTAAATTACGAACGATGACTTTGAGTATTTACTGATCTTCTTCACTTTTGCCCTTCAACGAATTTGTTATTGTATTGATGTATAACGTATATCACCAATGATGACCTTTCGTTGAGTCCAATAGATTTGAATTGTTTAACCTTAAGTGTTATTACACCCCGAACATGTGGCCAAATGGCGTAGCCCTAGGGAAGCAAATCACATAGACATCAGTATTAGCTATATCCGTAAGCGCAATATGTAAATATCCATTTTGTGCGCTAACCAATGTTCCGTCAGAGGGCGCTCAACAGTTATGTTAATACCTATTATTTACATATATCGACTACCTCGATTACTTTCATAGACTGTAGGAGTTGAGACATGTGCTGGGTGGAAACAGGTCTGAGTCATGGATAATAATATCTTAAATAATATTGTAAAGCACATTAGAGCAGCTTCTAGCTGAATAGGGCGCTATATAAATATCACATATTATTATTATTATCATTATAATATTTACTGTATCTTTAAAATTAGTATACGTAGAGGGCAATGTAAAGACTACATATATTTAATATTCAGTTCATCAAATTAATCTCAATTCAGAGGAGAGCCGTTTGTATATGCATGTGATATGACCCCTGACTCTTGGTTTTCTTTGAGCATTCTTTTCTGATTCCTGTTTACTTATTTTCTTAATCCGGAGAACTAGCAATATTATGTTTGCTCCACTTGTTTCATGTCAGAAGGCATATTTGAAGATTGCTTCGTCTTTGACTTCGCTTCATTACCTTTGGAGGTAGCTCGTCCCATTTAGCCTACCATGTGCACTGAAGTGGCCGTAAAATATCAATCATCATTTTCATCATCATCATCTGACTAACAATGTACCTGAAACACCTTCATGGAACACTTAAAAGCTTGTCAACAATTCATTTAACTGAATATTTCTGATAGGAACTTCATAGAAGTTAATTTGTGTTAATCGTTGATTAATTGTGTTGGCATTATTGTATTGAAACTAAACAGAAATCATAATTATAATATTATTATAGATTTTATGAGGTTTTTACTGATGATATTAATTTATCTACTATCGGTATTCTCTTTTCCTGCGCTTTATGCCATACTGCTAAATCACACCCTCAAGCATATGCATCAAGATAAATCTATACAGCCTACTATCCGGTTGCTTATGTTTGCGTCATACGCCAAATAAATCCGGTTTATATCAAATATATAAATGAAATATTTATATTTGGCCAGATTCATATATTGACATCATATATGTGAATCAACATAGCAATGCATACTCAATGTGGGTAATTTGCATACTTACAACAGTTAATGAGTTATTGTAATGAGAATGCCATTTATAACATACAGATTCTTGCTTTTACTTTAAACCATTTAGGATGTATCCGTGGCCTAAGGGGCCTTACACTCGTAAGATCTGAGTTAGGCAAGACTTGCACAATGTTTCATGATTGACTTTGCTTAACTACCTTCGGAAATAATTTGACCTAATTAGTGAACCCTCTGCACAAAATAAATTATCACATTTGTTCACATTAAATTGTTCAGTTATTTGACTGAAATATGTGATTTGTGCATGAATGAATATGAAAGGGTATTCAGATTAATTGGTTTTCGCTCTGAATCTATTATTATCTCCTCATTCCGTTATTTTGCATATCTGCTTATAGACAGATAATTAGGCGACATATAATAAGAGCACAAATAATATCCTATATCGTAATATAACTTTTTTATACTGAAAGATTCCTCCGTACAATAATGTTTTTAAGGCTCGAAAGAAGATTTATCACAAGTTTAAGATAATGAGAGAGAGAGGGGATAGAGACGAGGGGGGAGCGAGAGAAAGAAAGAAATTGAGTGAGAGAAAGAGATCCGTTTCGTCATTATATTTTTGTGCTGGTTGCTAAATTAATTTAAATTAGTGTTTTGCTCCGATCACTTGTAGCCAGATTCGAATCTTTGATAAAAGTCTCAATTACTAAATATTCAGGGTCAAAATAAATTACACCTTTTAACTTATCCGATCTATGTAATGTGAGTGCTTCTCATAGATTTTTGGATTATTACTTGACAATTATGATAAAAACAGTAGCTTATCGTCCAAGAACTGTATCATAATATAGATTGTCACTAGTTCAATTTCTCGACTAAGATAAGTAGCCCAACATCAATGAATATTCTAGTTACAGAGAATATGGTTTGAACAACCCCAAGGAAAGGAACACCACATCACGGCTCTCTAGTGATACACAATAGCAAATAAATTGCATATACCCATCTTGTCGCAATTGACTGTTGGGAATATTTATGTTTCTACGACACATATTTTATTCAGAAGAGTAGAACCATTGATTTTCTTATTTTTCAGTACCGTATAATGCTATTTTCTGACAGCAAAGCGTTTAGAATATTAATCATTTCATATTTATATTAGTGTTCGAATCACACCCATTACTCGTATTGCAACTCTTTTCGGGGATCGCATCTATCATCAACAAACGTGAACTGTGTACAAGGCCACTATTTAAATATATAGATCTCAAGCACATCTTCAATCATGAACAAGCATGCATTTCAGTTGCATAGAAGGTTAATGAACAAAGATGTATCTCAAAATATCGGGTTGACAAGGCCATTTTCATATCGTCATATTTATCATGAGTAATAACTACGAATGCAAAAACATTCAAATGGGTTTCGCCTATTAATAATTGTGGATTATACACACGATTGTAAACGTAAAGAAAATAATTTGGAGATTATTTTATCTTTTTAGATAATCAGTTGGATAAAATATGCTCTATTCCAAAAGCGTTATAATTATTCGAATGACAATACAGTTTCGTTCACATATGAAAGTTATTAAGTACCTACACCGTGTTCTATTAAAAATACATATCAAATTGCATTAGAGGAAATTCACAGACGCACATACACACATATATACACACACACAATCACACACATTCACACACACACACACACACACACACACATAAATGGGTGCAGTCATATACAAACACGCACGAAAAAAAATCACGCACACAACTTAACAGGTCTAGATATACTAAACTGTGCCATTTCTGCAACAGACTCATGAATAAAGCTAAATCTGACTTTTACAGGAACATGATCTCAATAACTCTGACAGTCCTCATCAACTCTGGAACTGTATAAATAGGACTCTCTATAGAAGGGCTTCTGTTTTCTGCCCTCTCGTGATTATACTAATTCAATCTGCAATTCATTTTACAAACAAGGTGTCTCGTGGTCTAACGGCAGCGTATTGGACTACATATCACTACCGCCCGTGTTCGAATCTCGGCGTGGGCATATCTGAAAGGTGCGTTATCTTTGACTTCGCTTCATTACCATTGGAGGTCCCTCGGTTCATTTAGCACAAAAGTGGCCGTAAAACATCAAACATCATCATCATCTTTTTCCAAACATTTCGAGGATACGATCACCCAAATTCATGCTTCTTTCGCAGTTTCTGCTTCTAGTTGTAATATTAATTTTCCAATTGTACATCACCCTTACACAGTCTTTAAACCAGCCTCACTTACAGAAGTTTATAAACTGATTTTATTATCCTCTAATAAGATCCTATCCTTACATTTCTGCTAAAATATTGTCTTCACACACTAATTGTTCCAATTACTAAGATAATCAATGTGTCAATAAGTTCCGGAGAGTTCTCCTCATTTTAAGCATGACCATATAATTCCTCTTCTTAAGTCATAGACTTATTCTATCATGCATATCTAAAGTTTTAGGAAAAATGTATCCTGTCGTTTGAACGTTCACTTAAACTGTAAACACCTGTCTAATGTTTTTCAGTCTGATTACAAACAATTTTACCCTACATAAACCACTCTACTAAATGTTCACAATCATATAGCACTAAACATGGACAAAGGAAAGGTCACAGCACTAAGACTTTAGATTTATCTGCAGCTTTTGCAACCATCGATTATTCATAACATCACACCATCAGACGTTGTACGTAATATTAGTGTTAACGTTGATAGCGAATTAATTTCAGAAAACATGTTTCTCTGACATATCGCTTCTGTTTCTATTATATTCGTGATCTTCGACGTATTCGGCGCTATTTTTATCTTTCAGTCGTCAAAACCATTGCTACAGCACTCATTACTAGTAAGCTTGATTACTTCAACTCTCTTCTTTGTAACATTGCATCTAAGGATATTCAAAAATTTCAGTGTGTTCAGAACTGCACAGCTAGGGTTGTCACACGGTCTACTCAGTTTTCCCATTATGTTCCAATTTTGAACTATCCTCACTGGCTCCATGTTCAATCTAGCATCATTTTCAAACTCTCCACTATTCCCTACCAAACTCTTTCTTCTGGAGAACCTTCATATCTACTTTCCATGCTTTCTTGAGCACCCAAGCCGAGAGAACTCCGTTCATCTACGTTTCACTTGGTGTCTGTTCACAGGGTTAAACCTCATGTTGGGAATCGTGTTTGTTTTTTCAGTTGCTGTACCTACTCTTTGAAATTCACTCCATGAACATGTTAAGTCATAAAATAGCATTGTTTCTTTTAGTCACCACTTAAAAACTCACGTTTTCAGACTCGCTTATCCTTCCTACGTTTCCTTGCCTGATCAATATTGATGAACTTTGCATCGTACCCGGAGTATGAGTTTGCCCAACCCCTTTACTATGTGCGCCCCTGAGCTTGATTCTTTTCGAGGATATTGGCCCTATAGAAGTTATGTCATTATTATTAATAAGGCAATTATAATTGGTGTCGCAAAATCATCCACAGCCATTCATCATAACTACGTTTCATTGTAAAGAGACATATACTCGAATAATAACTATCAAGTGCAACAACAGCAGGCATAATATAACTATTTATCAATTAACTTTCATTGATCTTGTTTTATGAAATAAATATCAGGTGGGGAATGGCTTAGTTATCGATACTACATATTAAAGCTGTATAGATCTGAAGAAAGAAATTTCAGTAATTTATTAAACATAATATATCCTGCCTAAATTTCATGCAAAGTATGCATATACTACGTACAGCATAACCTCACTTTTATACTAACTTTGGACCTGGCTTACACATCGCGTTATCGTGAGGTGACAGTAGAGTGGGGAAGGCATTATTCGACAGAGAGCCCCGAGGGTGGTTAATTATGCGAGCCTTTTTATCTTTATTAACCCTAACTATCACTTTATTTAATCTATCGCCCATAATACTATCAACATCGTTATGCGGTTGGCGGCTGTTCGCGGGTGGCCGATAGCGGGGCTAGGGTGTAATTAATATGTTTGGTCACTACAAAGAATATGTAAGAAAAAGCTATTCAAATTAGTATATAATGTTATTCCTCTAAACACAGATTAGTGTTGAACATATTTATACCCATTGAACACAAAATCCAAGTATGGGTTTATGGATAGGTTTGTAAATTCGTATTGTTTTAAAATTTTCAGGATAATTTATATATATATATATATATATATATATATATATATATATATATATATATATATATATATATATTAGACCTGTTGAGATAATGTATATTTATTCGGTATATATTTTTGCTCATTTCCATATTTGTTTCCAATTAAATTACTACAAATATAAATTGTATATAATCTGTACTAGTATTTTATCCTATAATATATGATATTTTATACATATATATATATATATATATATATATATATATATATATATATATATATATATATATATATATATATATATATATATATATTATATATATTATGGAGTATTGTGTGTGTATCGGGTGTTTGTGTGTGTATAAGCGTGTGAGTTTGTCTGCGTACGTACGTGCGTGTGTGTGTTATTCACGAAAACATCCATGTCAGCTGTCTATTTTATTGGCCTCTATAACGGAACATAAGTGTTATACAAAATCTGATAGCGCCATAACCAGGATAAGCTAAAGCATAAACCATCCTAAGAATAATAAAGATCAAGTACGGTGTCTGGATCGTTGATGGGATTGTCCTTGAAAGATCTCCCTGCTCTGAAGATGATGAGGCATGAAGATGACTGGCGCTATTGAATGTGTCATAACTGCCTCATATAAAGCCGTGTTAGGCAATTAACTAAGGAAGGTTTTTTCATGTCCATTGAGTATTACTGGCGCGAGTGGGCAGCGATAGAATACAGATCACGGAGGTTGGCTTCATAGAAAAGGCATAAATATGGCTAATTGGACATCACATGGAGCTGTTTTATGGTCCCTTGAAGTAAATGCCAATTTAGGGCAAGTATTGCCGCTAGATAAATCGCAACACGCAAGCAAATATTATTGCTTTCAGCATTTTGTCAAATATTGAAGCCTTTATCGCTAATAGCATACCCAACTCTTCAATGTTCGGAGAAAACAATGATATAAGAATACCAATATAATTTATTATGTGAAAGCGCATTTAAAGAATTTAACATCAAATCAGCAATTAATAAATCACTACGTGCTAGACAGAGTGACATAAACAGATGGACATCTTTGGGATGGGTCGGAAAAGTGAATGACGAATGAAGAAATAACAGTACTTTCATATAAAAATCAGACATAATATCGAGTAGTAAGAGTAATTAAATAGACACACTTTTTAAAAAGTCATTCAAAGACACAAACATTAGTTTAAATACATTTTATAGATAATACAATGGTTTAAAAATTATAAATAGAAAATTTAAATAAGTGGGTTTTAAGAATCTTACAAAATATGTATTTACTTGCTGCCATTGTAATGTGATTTGGTAACGAATTCCACAGCCTGGGAGCTTATGCTCGGAAGGATTTCTCTTCGTACACTGCTGTATGGTCTTTTGGTAGCCGCAAAAGTGAATATGACTCAGATCGGAGCATTCTTAATGGTATATATTTTTCGATCAGATCGCTTAAATACAGTTATGCTGTTCCACTCAGTACTTTGAATGTATGAAGCAGGATCTTATACATTGATCTGAAACGTACAGTAAGCCAGTGCAGCTGGACCAAAACTGGTGTTATATGCCCCCTTTTGGTGTGCTGAACAGCTCTGCACTCGCTGTAGGCGGTTTGTCAAAGAGAGGGGGATATTATATAACAATGCATTGCCATACTCCAGTCGAGAAATAATTAAGGCTTGGACTAAAGTCTTGCATGTCTCATCATTTAGGTACTTACGAATACGTTCTATATTTCTTATTTGATAGTAACGGGATTCACCTTCTTCGCCTTTCCTAGAGTTTTATCTAATATAAGCCTTACCTATCTTACAGACGTGGACTAATTTATATAACTGGAGCCTACCTTAATGTAAACTTCTCAGTTTTCTTCACATGAATTAGGTGTTGTCTTTATTCCATTTCATCATGTTGTTGTTTATCGAAGTAGTTATGTCTTCAATACAGATCCAAATGAAGTTGACATATCATCCTATTTATCACATTGCTTTCAAGTCATGTACACTTATCATTGACATAACAATGATATTTATTATGTTGCTGTTTTAAACATTCATCAACTGGTTTGGTATACATACAGTAATTCTTTGGTTCTAAAACAGATCCCTGTGGAACACCAAAAATAAGACCTTCATCTGGTGATGTTTTATCAGCCACTGAAATGCACTGAGTTATATCAGCGAGGTACGACTGTACACACGTTAAGAGGGAGAGGGAGTAACAAATACTAGAAAATATGATCATATCACCCCATTTCTTCAAAAACTACCCTGGCTACCTGTTAGTCAGCGTATACATTTCAAGATTTTATTAATAACTTATAAATCTATTAATGATATGGCGCCAGAATACCTGTGTGAACTGGTTTCCATTGGAAAGTCATCCCGAAAACTCAGTTCATCCAGTCAGATACTATAGCAGGTGCTTCGGCTCAAGACATATGGTAATTGTGCATTTAATGTTGCAGCCTCCACTTTATGGAATAGGTTGCCGGCAGATATTAGAAATACGTCGTCTCTTGAAAATTTTAAATCTCTTCTAAAAACATACCTATTTAAGGTCGATTTCACAGATAAATAATTATTATCTTTTAAATCATTACAGGGTTTTTACAGATATAGTATTTGGGGTATTATTATATTACATATTATTTGTACACCGCCGTTGAATGGCTCCTGATAGTAAGGGCGCTTTATTGAAAAATACATTATTATTATTATTATTATTATTATTATATTATTACTTAAAAAGAATATCTGCCAAAATGAACACCACACAAAACCCGGAAAATACAGTTAGATTAATAGAAATAAATCATAATTGAACAACTTATACGCTATTAACATATAGTTATTTATACACATCTTGATGTTTGTAAGGGTAAAGAGAAGTATCCGGTATTCCAAGGTGTGAAAGGGTTGCATAGGATACAACGATAATAGCAAGTGAATTAAATATACCATATATAAAAAGATGAATTAGTATAAGTTGAATTAATATAATGCGATGCAAAATCTGCTAGAACCATAAATACAAAATATTTATTTTTTATTGATTATCTGGTAACACGTGATACTATTACAGAAATACTGTTTTATATCATTAAAATTGCAACCTATATAAACACATACAGACATACAAACATGCACCAACACAAAATATATATATATATATATATATAATATATATATATATATAATAATTTATATCTCCTTTGCAAATTTACAGAGTATTTATAAGTCTATAGTTCCAACTAATATCTGAATTAGCAATATGTCGATAATTTTGTCATTGAATTAATTTCAGCATACCAAATTTTCACGCCACAAACATTTAGCCGTACCTTTAAAATATCTTAAAATCATTTAAAATCACAAACAGGTTAGTTGATATAAATATTTCCTAGGCAACATATCTTTGACAATTGGCGCCTATGTAACCCTGCCTGTCTGCCTAAGATGCTTGAGCAAATATTTATTGCATGAATGTGTATATACGTTATGATCGATTACGAAAAGGATCCAATATTTCGCATACCTAAAAATATAATTTATTGGCAATGGGAGTTTCTCACATCTTCAAAGCACCACATTGAATGTGTTTGAGATGAAACACATGAAAAATATTGTTTTATACATTATTTGAATCCGTTCAATCGTATCTTGAACACTGTATCCCCATATCTCGCAGCCGTTTACTAATATTGGTTTATAAAATAAGTCGAACAACAATTATCGTCATTTTATGAGGTCTGCTTTTCAAGCCTTCCAACTTGTGTCCTGTTTTTTTTTCTATGTGAATTGATGTTTAAGGAAATGCTTTAACATTCTACTGCACTTGACAAAAAGTAGATATCAGTCAATGACCCATATCGTAAAGAAACTCGTCCATGACTTTAATGAATAGAATGGAAGCAATTCATATGCCGCCTTTTAGTTGTAGTGCCTAGTGTGTATGGATTATAACATATTATCAAGCTAACTTAATAGATTAGTGATAAGTGCCATGACATAATTAGTATATGGGGTGAAGCTAGATCAATTATATCAATTACTTATGTCTTAAATACCATTTCTTCTTTAAATACTTTAAAAGGTATTCTTGATTTAGTCAACGAGACCCGTCAGTGTTATTCCTGAAGGAGGTAATTTTTCAATATTCTAGTAGCATCTTCCCATTGTTGAAAGAAATACATTCATGAAATGATGGATGACATTGAGGTAACTATGATTTCATGATATTAATCATTCTCTATTAGAAAAGGTCAATACGACACACTGACGTTTTTTGCTTATTGGATAAAACTCTTACGCATCTGGTTAGTATCTCCGTACTCTTTTATTTTTAGGTTAGCCATATTAACATCATATATTAAAATACATTATAAGTGTTCGCTGCATATAAGAGCACGTATAACATACGACGAAGGGGTTAATATTTATTTACACCATTCAGCTAGAATGAGCGAGTCATCATATTATCGTTGAAGATTATTTGTCATTTAGATCAACAGCTAATATACTTTCATGCAAACATTTGTATAGCGTCATAGCCAGAAAAAAGTATGTTGTGAGTAATCTAGCTTATTATTATGGCTCGAATAGCTAAATTACAGCAAATTATTATTTTGCCTTCTTATTCCTTTAAGTTGATCGGAATTTAAATGGAATTATTACAATACTTTTATATGAACACCGAAAGGTGGAATAATTAAAGCAAATCGTATTTATTGATGTCTTCAAAAGATGATTTAAAAAAGTGTCATATATTTAACGGAAAAGGTTTCATGCAGCATCTGTTGTCTAAGAGATAATTATAATTTTGAAAGGAAAATATGCAATGTACCATAGCACTGTATGACTAAAACAAATATCCAATTTTATTCATCCCAATTTTATAAATATAACCAATATATTAAAATAAATTGAGATATACTAATTTAATTAATCAACAGCAATGTCCGATCTCGGACTCATCGAGCAGTGAGAGGCATGTCTATTGACATTTGTAATTAATCATTTAGATTATATTTTAGGCTGATATGGTGTTTCTACTGTGAGGTAGATATTTTAAAATTAACTATATTAAATGCGAGGACTTACAATTGCAAAGAAGTATTGACTGTATCAATATGAAACATTCACAAAATAGAAACTGAACTTTGCTACCACTGTATCAACCAAAATAGCTAAAGTAGTGATCCAAATTTAAATCGTAATATTAACTTAATTGTTAGTGAGGATACATATGTTGATAATTATGACAATGAATGTATATTTAATAATATTGGAAGATGACAAGTATGCGTATTATGTTGGGGAGAACCAGAATGAGATAAACAACTTAAGTTGCAACGAAACTACTGCAGCTGTTACTACTTCTACAACTTCTACTACTGCCAGCACTACTACTGTTACTATTACTACTACTAATATGACGTACGACTACTACTACTTATACTACTACTAC
>JAODUP010001038.1:0-50000 GCA_025642065.1 Paralvinella palmiformis | reverse complement strand
AGTACTTTGCCCAGTAGAGTTATATCTAACCATTAACACAGGTTATGGAAGTAGGAATGATAGTAGTACATCAAGGGATATAAAATAATTGTACCTAAAATTCGAAATCACTATCTACTAATTATCAAGGTCGATCTTGAAACATAATCACCAGAGGGAGTCTTGGTGTTTATTCTTGCTGGACACAGTCATACTTACAAGCTCAAGCATGTATTGGTACAATTCGTGGCTATTGTAAACAATGGTAAAGTTTACGGATTACTCTTCTGCAGCGAATAGTACGAATATTACTTATCATTCTAACTAGATACATTTTGTCAATCGTACAGATTAACTACATACATATTTAACTGAATACTTGATATATGAGCTTGTTGTTGCTTTGAATTTGTTAATAAGTTTTGAATAATTATATTATTATTAATATAATATATCTCTGGATAATGGAAGTTTATTTATAATTACTGTATTGTATAGACGTAGGGCATTTATGTTGATAATAATACTTTAGCTACTATCCTTTAATTCCGGCATTCTCTTTATATGAATACGTGTATGATTATGAGTCAAAATGTAACTAATGCATCCTGATCCCATGAAGAAACATTATTTAATTACATACATATAACTCCTATATTTTGTTTATTAAGTCGACATATTCAAGTTATTTCACTAGCCAAAATGGATATATAGATCAATGTATATCAATGTTAACATATAACCTGTCAATGATGTGAGCAATACAATATTAATGAAATACCTTTGCTAGCAATACATCCTACCATTATATTAATCATATTAATAGTTGACATCAAAGTACTGTTTACGTATTTAGGAAAACACTTATACAAAGTTTGATTAGAAATAAATATTTAAAATACTTAAACAGCCATATCTGTATATGACCTCATAATGCAATATTCTGTTTACTAAACGATCTATATATTTATCACGTTTTTGCGATTTTTGTCAAATATATTAGGTTATCTTTATTATATGAAGGTTGTATATCAACTCTTTAAAATGTGTCATGTGTTATCAATCAATCATCTATATGAAGAAGAAACCGGGCCGTGGCTTCAGCTAATATATTTCAAGCACTTCATGTGTCACCTTTTACTCGTAGCGATTTGCGAGTATGTAATATGACAGCTCATCAACCTAACTTAAATAAACTGATTAGAGATTAGATATACAAAATAGCACATGGGGTGTAATTAATTCCACTGATACGAAGTGGTGATGTATTACCTGCTATTTCTCATTCAGATGTATTAAAAGGCCTTGTTGTTTTAACTTACGATATCAATCATGGTTATTCCCTGGAGAGCTAATTCGTCACAACTGTAGTATCATCTTCTCCTGTTCGAATCAAATACGTTCTGAAATGATGGATGAGATTGAGGTAACTGTAACTCCATGAAATGAATTATTCCCTATTAGGAAACTGTAATTTGACAAACTGTCCTTCTTTTTTCTGATAAAAATATCATACATTCGTATCTATTTACTCTTCACATTTTAGGCGGTCGTACGAATGCTATCTATCTATCTGTATATATATATATATATATATGATATATATATATATATATATATATCATATATATATATATCATACAAAATGGAAAATTATATTATTTCTCATTAAGATCAGCCATTGTCAGTAATCTAGTCTAATTATTTCTCATGCAAACTGCTAAATTACAACAAACGACCATATTATTTTTAAATGACATTTCGTGAAATGAAAAATCTAAATATTTGTAAATTAATATAAAAGGTTTTATTTACCACGTGAAAACATTTTCCTTTGAAATATTTGAAAAGTTGTTAAAACCTGGTAAATAACAACTATTGAGACGAATTCAATTCAATGTTTCAAGTGTTTCGTGTCGGGCACGTGATTGGAACGAATAAGAATTCATTTAAAAAGCTCAGCTCCTCACTTTAAACATCCATTACCACACTGATCTCTTAAAATTATTACAGTTGTTTGTCTAATCATCCCATGCCAAGCTAGCACCTAAATGGAAGTCTTTTGTTGCCTTTTTATGGAGCACCAATATTAGTACAATAAAGCTATCTTGCTTAATACAAATTCTGGTTAGTAAACTTTCACCATTTCAGCCATAAGACGTTTCAATCGATGCCGCATTAACATTATACTTTGACATCATGATTACTTCAAATTCAACTTCTGACAAATTATTCTTATAGTAGGTTATAATCACAAGTTATGGTAAAAGCGAAAGTAATTGCCCCGTTCAAATTGATATAAAATTTAATTAAATCGTTACAGCTACCCAAAGGTTTGATATAGTAATAATAATGATGATGATAATAATAATAATAATAATAATAATAATAATAATAATAAAATAAACCTTTATAGCCCCAATATCCTTGAAATGAATTGCACTCAGTGCCCCATCTAGCATAGTCAAGGCACGATGCACAATTCATCAACAAATGATCAATTACAGTGGAAATGTAGGAGGGAAAATCAAATCGGAAAAGATTAGTTATCATATGGTGATGGAGAGAAACCGTGCTGCTTGATGTTTTAATAGCATGGACAGCAACTGAAAACTACGAATGCCAGCATGAGTTTTAACCGTTGAAACAGACAGCAAGTAAAAAGCACACTGGGCATGGTTGCTAGAGAAAGCAAGGCACATAGATTTCCGGAAGAAAGTTTGACAGGTAATGGTACATAGTTTGAACATGGATATATTTGGGACCTATTTGTTAAGAAGGAGCAGATCCAAGTGAGTGTTGTGCTAGATATGCTATCTAGAAGAAAGTGACCTAGAAGAACAAAATAATCAATGGTGTCAAAGGTTGTGGATAAACATAATTGTGTTTGTGCTGTGATCATTCCTGTGTATTTGTTTAGTGTATATATCATTGTGAACTTTTAGTAGACTGGTTTCTGGAGAGTGAAATTGTTTGTAGGCAGACTGACTAATATAAGACAAGTTTGTACAGTTAAATAAGTTCGATCTAACCATAAAATTAAAATACCTTAGGATTTTTCATGTTTACTGTTATATTAAACACATTAGAATGTTTTATTTTTGATATATAATATATCTCATTATTCATATAAAAATGGTTAGATATATCAATATGCGATGGAAAACCACCATAAAACATTATACTATAGAAAAGTAGTTTCACAGACAGTTATCGTGATGCATGAACATTAGCATAAGTTAAAAACACATATATGCACGATGACCCATCAGATCCCTCTGGAACGAATTGAAAAGAATGTCATTAAAGCAATGATATTAGCGATACTATTCCATAAGCAATACAATAATGCCACACAGAACCCTGCTTCGATAAGAAGGCTCACATAATAGGTCCGCAGGTTATGTGATAAGTTGCATTAAAATGCCTACCCTGATATAGAGGGAATAACTGCTGAGCACTTACAACATTACAAATGTGTTATACTATGGTCTATTCTGCCATCATTATATTCCATTCTATAATCAACTAGTTATTTACTTATATGTTTGGGTAAGACGTCTGGCTGTAGACTCGTCCATAATGTACTAAAATACTACGAATATGTAGATTTGTATTTTAAGCGTGTATTCTTGACTTTGCTGAATATTTTAACTATATCTGCCACATATCGCTGTTTTGTGTTATAATTTCTACCATTTGAAAACCATATCCATGTCAACCATTTTTATTTCCATAATGTAGATGATATTCAGGCACTAAGGCCATTATTAAGTGACCGGATAATAACTTATTGTGTCGTTTAATATGATAGGATCCTCTCCAATGCAAGATGTTTCACTATTCTTTCTCTAAGACTTCAATAAACTGTTTATTCGTAGATTTACCGGCATCTAAAAGTGATATTGTTATTAACGACATTTTACATACAAACAACGAAATAATTAACTATTGTCTTTGTTTCTTTATCGTACAAATCATCAGCCATGTCGTTCCTCATTACGGAATGTTATATTAAAATACTTTAGTGTAGATACTTGACTCATCTGGTAATAATTGCCAAGTGACAATCATATATTTCATTCATATTAGTTGATTGAAGCTTTTTACAAAAGAATGAAAATATTTCATGCAACGGCAAAGGGAAAGATGACCAGTTAATAGTGCAGTATTGATAAATGTTACACATATGGTGAAAAGTGGCCGTTTAAATTTGGCATTAAGAAAGCAGAACGTGTGGTGGTTGATAATGTTATAATGCAAAATAAACCAAAATGTTAGGTGTGTTCCTAAAAGATTAGCAATCAGCATACAAAATAAATACTCTAATAAATAAATACTGCAATCCAGGAATGATTTATGGATTAGAGAGAATCAAGTTTGATAAATGAGATATGCAAACACTGGAAATGCTTAAATCATCTCAATCGTTAATCATACATCGTCATTATAATCTATTGCGGTCGTGATATTCCATGAAATACTAAATAAGCCGTGTTAAGGCATGAAGAATATATATATATATATATATATATATATATATATATATATATATATATATATATATATATATATATATATATATATATAACTAAGCTGATTTAATTAATTTCTTTAGCCGAGGGTTATCACTCATGAAAAATAAAGGGATTTCACAAGCACGTGCATGATCACAATTTGAAGCCACAACATGGATATTTGTAACGCAGTATTTTAATATCCCATTCCTATGCGCCCAAAGGTAATAGGAAAATCGACTACATTTCATCGTTTGCGAGGTCAGTTTGTGTTACATTCCTAAAGCAGGCTGATGAGTATACCAGACATATGCTTAGGTATACGCATATATCTATCAATATGTGGAGGTATGGAACATTTTATTTTTAGATTAATGTATATATAGTTGTATTTAGATTTATGGAGGTAGGTTTCGAAGGATGTTTAGATATGTTGATGTTCTGTGCTTGTTGCCTTTGTAGCCACAATATGGATATTTGTAACGCAGTATTTTAATATCCCATTCCTATGCGCCCAAATGTAATAGAAAAATCGACTGCATTTCATCGTTTGCGAGGTCAGTTTGTGTTACAAGTATGAGTTATCAATTCTGATTCCTGATGGATAACTGATCATACTTGCTCTTACTTTTCTTAAGCATTTCCTCTGTTTCCTTTATAGGTATTATCTTCATTCAGCAAGCAGTCCTTAAAACTGTTTATTCTTTGAATATGTTAGTAATAGTACGCTAAAAAGTAATTCTAAACTGATTCCAATGGTTATGAAAATAAACGAAAGAGCAGATTTACTTATATTGGAAGAAATATAATTATATTCTACTACTTTACATGCATATTTCTGATTATTATTGCAATGAAACTTTAATCACCGGAGCCCTGCTACACTTAACAATTAACGTCTGTTATTTGAGATAAAATGATTATTGTATATTAATAAATAACTGACATGTTAAGAAAATCTACCTGAAATTGGATATCTGTCAAAACAGATGGTACAATATCTATAAATTTTCAAGTTCAAACATAATTGTGGTTGGGAAACTTTAGTGTGTATTCTGACTGGAAACAGTTCGAATTACAAACCCACATATTTACTGGTAAAGGTTTTGGATATAATGTCAAAAGCTAAAACGTTTAATTTTCTTAAACTGGGAAGAATGTTTGAATGTTTAATCATTATATATATATATATATATATATATATATATATATATATATATATATATATATATATATATATATATATATGTGTGTGTGTGTGTATATATATATATATATATATATATATATATATATATATATATATATATATATATATATATATATATATATATATGTGTGTGTGTGTGTGTGTGTGTGTGTGTGTGTGTGTGTCTGTCTGTTTGAGTGTGTCTGTGTGTGTGTGTGTCTCTATATATGTGTCCATGTGTATGTGTCTGTGTGTGCATGTGTGTGTCTGTGTGTGTGTGTGTGTCTGTGTGTGTGTCTATGTGTGTGTTGATGTGGGTGTGTCTGTATGTGTGTATGTGTGTGTCTGTGTATGTGTATGTGTGCCTGTGTGTGCGTGTGTGTGCCTGTGTGTGTGCCTGTGTTTTAGCTGTGTATACTAAGGCACAGGCACAGAGAATCTCGGACCGTGAATTCAAACTCTGGACGTTTCTTCAGTTGACTGTAAAATCAAAATGAGAATCACATACAGCAGTGGAGTTTGGGAGTAGAACACTCAAATCAGATCACGGCAGTAGTGAGAATGTTTAGCTTAATTATCTAAGCAGCCCTATTTATAGCTATTTTTCAATTGCTGTATCTTTCTTCAAACTAATACTATATAAACTGTATAACCCACTTGTCACTGTCTTCAAAGATTAGTTTTTACAAGGGGCAGGCGTCACGAACCGACTACTATTAAAAATGTTTATCTTAATTGCTATTAAAAGACTGACGATACTGTTTGAACTATGTTATTATTTTCAAACCAGACATAACGTCTGCTGTTCTAACTATTGTAGTTCTTAAATGTTATTTATGACAAGCAGATTAGAGCTAATCTTGAATTTCATAGTACAAACTGGATATAACTGGACCTAGAAAAGATAATTCTATTCCCACATGCAACCAAGGCCAGTTATATATACAAGTAAACTTGTTATATAAAACACACCAACTGCGCGAACTGTGTCCAATGCCACAACTCGAGATGCGATGCAGTGTTTCTATTCCTAAGTCAGGAGTACTTATAATGCGTTAAGAGCGTACTGTGCCTGCTACAGTCATTTAAATGCTGGATAACCAGGCCAGACACCTAAACGGGGTCCCACCAAAGACACAAATAGTACATGGAATAAACAGCTCTAGATCAACTTTTCTTGAACGCATAGAAAACGGAACTTTCTCAACCGCAGCATAATATGCCTTGTGATATTTGCTGGAGGGTCAAATACCTCATAAACATACAAATCCAATAAATACTATGACCTACTCGTCACTATTATAACAATTTATATCGACGCTTTAGCAGACCGTTATGGCAGAATTGCCGTTCTATATATTAACATTTTCAAATCAGACCTAATGTCTGCTATACACACTATAATTATAATATAGGGTTTTATTAATGACAAGGAGACGAAAGTTAGCTTTGAATGTCATAGTACAGACTGGACATAACTGGACGTAGGAAATATAATTATATTCCCACAAACAACTAAGGTGAATTATGTATACAACTAAAGTTGTTATATAAAACACGCTAAGCGTGTGAGTGTGTTAGGGTACATATAAAGAGGCAACAGGCATAGAGCATCAACATATCTAAACATCCTTCGAGACCTACCTCCATAAATCTAAATACAAATACAACTAAACATACATTATTCTAAAAATTAAATGTTCCCTATCTACACATATTAATAGATGTATACGTATACCTAGGCATGTGTCTGGTCTACTCACCAGCCTGTGGGAACCAGATAATTCGCTTTTCATACGCGACGTATATGTCACGCCCACAGGAAATCGGCTACATGCAGGCTGCGTACAAAAAGCGGAAGCACGTAAAACACATACCATTTGATACCACAGCTCGCAACAAACAACACGTGCGTGTGGTTCAATGGTGACTTGCAACATACATATCATAAACTATTTTGACACCACAGCTTACATTCAACAGTAATTTTCTGTGGTTCAAAAGAAACCTATATATAACAATTTCGACACCTCAGATGCTGACCTAAGCTTTATTCTGGGTTTCAATGACTAAATAAATCCTACCTATATGAACCATATATATATATATATATATATATATATATATATATATATATAATATATATATATATATATCGGTACACGTCCGATTAGTCTTGCGTCGTCAAAGTTCTTTAACCTAAGCGAAATAGTAAGCCTTTTATATACTCTCAGCGTGTTATCAAGCATTACAGTTTGTTCACCACAGTATAATGTACACTAACTCAGATTTGACTCACTGAAGTGATTTAGCAAAAACAAAAACAAAGTAGCAATACTGCACAATGGATTACTACTGGGCTAGAACGAAATATCGTCTCAAACCTGAGTAAATACTATGATTTACTCGAACCTAACAGCTAATCCTCAAAAGTTTCCGTTCATCACAAAGTAGTGTGTGTGTATTTGTGTATATATATATATATATATATATATATATATATATATATATATATATATATATGTGTGTGTGTGTGTCTGTGTGTGTGTGTCATGATTTAGCAGTGTGTACTTAATTATTTGCACAGATAATCTCGAATCGTGAGTTCAAACTCATTACAATTCATCCATATAATCTACTTTTCATTCTGATATATGCAAAATGTATTAAAATTGTAATGTTTGGCCCGGTCTTCAGAAAAATGAACTGTCAAAATAATTAATTTACAGTTACCACATTAAGGATTAAAAGCAGTAATACAGCTTTATTACTTTATAGGAAAAATGTAATTATAATCTGAAAGAGCAACCTCATTGAATTTTCCTGAAAAGTGAGGCAAGTTTCCATTATGGAGGTTATATGGTATTAATTAAGATAAATAAAGTAGTAAATAATGTCATAACACAAATAACTGTATAACATTTTGTCCGGTTATTTATACTGCAGATTAACTTACACTCTGATTCTAACAGATTTTCCTTGAGATAATTACAAGTATTTATGCTATACATGTGACTATTTTAAAATTATATTTGTGAACACGATTTCCCAATTTCAACTATTATTTCTTAGCTTCTAAGCCGAATTTCCAAATAAATGATATGCTACATCAAGAATAAACATTATCTTATGATCTGTATATCACGAGAAGGATGCCTGGCGATCATTCCGTGTTTGAAAATGATGCATTCACAACTATGGATGGTATTGTAGTCTAATTAATACCTTGTCGAATTGCATCCATATTCTTTACTGGATATATATCAAACTACCAAATATTCTGCTGCGGCTGAAGTATAATAAGAAATCCAAAATAAACCGGATATATAATTATGGTATTTATCCAGATTCAATTTACAGCCAATTCTAGTGTCCCAACTGAGGGTAGATAATATTCAAATAATATTCTTTAAAATTAGTATATACATGGTTAAATTGTAAACAGGTGACAATTGGCATTACCAAACAATGATTTCTAAACTAAGCAACCAATTCTATCATGATAGTTAGTCAATAATAGTTGAAAGGTTTCTTACGTCATTCAAAAATAACATAGGGTCATAGGACGACCAACAGTCTAATTGCAATATGTATTACAGTTCTTTAATTCTACGTATGTCACAGTGCACTAAATGAACAAAATACTTAGACTGAAATATTAAAATGTTTGTTAGATAGATAACGCCAATCAGATTTTGAAGTAGTCAGAAGATGGAATTTGTACATGGAGAAAAATAAAAATAAATAACTAAAGATACTTATTTTGTTATGTTTCCAAGCTGAAAGTATAAAACACATTGTGCACGATAAGTATACTTTTGATACTGAATATTCAAAAAGAATACTGTATCCACATATAAGTTATTACTTTTTGTTGACATAATCTGTTATTTAGTTAACCAAATGAAAAACAAATACAATGACGCCACGACTAGTCTTTGAATACCACATGTGTGCCAATGGTAGTGTGAATAGACCGACCGACCTCGGAAGGTAATGAGTCAATGTTAAATACAAAACACCAATCATAATTTTGATGTTAACTGAGATACTGGAGGCATCCTCGAATGTATGTTTTATCAAGTACATTGAAACTGGCAGAACCAATGTGTCTGGTATATCAAAATAAATATGCACATCTAGTTACGGTTTATACCTAACTGAAACATTGTAAGATATAGCAATGAAGTCCCACCCAAAGACGGAATAATAGCTATTCATTGATGCCAAATGTAAATTTAAACCCTTCATTCGCATTATGTTATCGATTGTAGCATAGGCTGCGGAACAAGGTAATATATTCACATTTAAGTTACTGCCCATGACGTACATTATCAGTTTGAAGAATTTCCTCTGAACATGTCCACGATTCCCTATGTTTGTTAAATATAAACAACTTTTCTCCTCTAATTAACTATGTACCTATTTTATTATAGAGTTGCGTGTAATTTCCATACTGCACCAATATGAAAGAGTAGCGCCAGATCTTCATTGCATTCCTGCAACTTCTCTTTAAAAATCTAAACTCATTGGAGAAATAAAGAGCTTCAGCTATCGGTACTGTGGGCATTTTAGTATCCATTTCTACTAGCCAATCAACTAAATGATATGATGCGTTCTATGTATGATTTAGTTCGTAAGCAATCGTTCTAGTTCTTATTTAAGTCGAAATGTACACCCAGATTTTCGCCGATAGATTTGTATTTGCTGCTACTGTGATAACTGTAACCTACTGAGGGAACTCATAGAACTAACGGACCAGACATGACAAAATGTGTGTTATATCTGTTTTGTTGCACCATTAGCATGCTTAGTCATTCTATTGGAATTCAAATATAATGCAGACTCCTACGATATTTTTGGCAATACGAGTAATATTCAATAGAAACGTTAATTGTGATTTTACCTGACATGGTGCACGAGTTCAGAATGTGTGCATATAATATTTGTCTCTAAATTACTCTAACGGCCAGTCCATGTATGTGCAATATGTCAATACCACCATAAAGTCTACAACATTTATGATGGGTGAAATAAAAATAATTACTTGAAGATACTAACTCAATTACAGTAAATAGATTTGTGTCAGTTCCAAGCCACACTTTCGTGAGCAATGTTGTATCAGTGCCTTGTGGCACACTATAATTAACAACATATGCGGCTTTATTAAGACTAAATGCATCATTTAAACATTCTGACACCTTCTAGGCAAAAAGCAAAATCCTTTTTCAAGCAGTATAATAATACTTTCAATAAACTGA
Organism: Paralvinella palmiformis; assembly: GCA_025642065.1. NCBI lineage: Eukaryota > Metazoa > Annelida > Polychaeta > Terebellida > Alvinellidae > Paralvinella > Paralvinella palmiformis. The sequence continues at coordinate 39,054 of JAODUP010001038.1, read as the reverse complement.
AATCTTCTAAGAAACTCAACTAGTACAACTTAATACTGGATGAAAAATAAAATGCTGTCCATGTGAAAACAGACTATAGAATAACAAAATGACAAAACGGATTTGCCTCTATTAGTCTCAAGTATTGAACCAGCGTAAGTATATTAGAAGCAGCAAATGGTTTAAATGACTACTTTTCAAAAAATGGTGACAAAACAAGTTGTAAATAACCAACAACAAACCGTAATTATAAATATTACATGCTAAACTTAATCTAAAATAGTATGTTTTTAAAACCAGTTGTTCCATCTATTATTAATCAAACTACACAAAGACTTAAATCTAAATCTACCTTTGGCCAGGGTGGAATTTTGAACAATACTCAAATAATCAATACATTTTACTGTTGGTCCCATCACCCACATCATAAATAAATATCTTGCTCCTGACCTAATTCCAGGAAAATTGAAAAGAGTTACTGATATACCTCTTTTTAAGTCCTCTGACTCGACTCTGCTAAAATCTATCGTCCTATTGATTTGCTACCCGTTTTCTTCAAATTGTTAGAAAAACAATTATATATGATAATTGATATCGTTTCATAACACTAATAACATTGTATAAAAACATCATTACGGATTTCGATTTATTCACGCGACAATATATCCAGTTATACACTTACTCAATTATATACTGACTACTCTATATTACTTATATAAAGCTTGTGATAAGTCCCAAAATGCTTCTGCAAAATTTGCATAATTAAGGTATTCAAGGCATAAAATATATAGTCTGAACATTATTTGTCTGATAGAAGCCAATTTGTTGAACTTGACAATTTTAAATTGACAGTGTAAGCCAAGAAAATGGCTTTCCTCAAGGATCCATTTTGGTTTGTTACTCTACCTTATTTATTTTGTCTTTTGATAACGATACAACGGTATTCATGTCTCATTATGATTCTAATGCGTTCTACGTCAGTGCTAATTAAGCAATAAACGATCTATATGGTTTGAACGCAAGCAAAACGAAATCCACAAACGACGAAATGTAATCTTGCGGAGTTGAATTAAAGTATTGCTGGCATATAGCTAGAATGATCTGTCTACTAAACTTCGTGTTATATATATATATATATATATATATATATATATATATATAATGTTGCTTAGGATAATATGTTTAATTGAAAAAGGTTTGTCACCATATAAATTATAATTAAAACCAAATGTTAGACACATTCCTAAAGCAAAAAAAAAACAAGAAGTCAATTATAGTATCCTTTATATTAAACACACACACACATACATACAACGACACACACAACGACACACACACACAACGACACACACACACAACGTCACACATACACAACGTCTCACACACACACACGACATACACACACACAACGTCACACACACACACAACGACGCACACACACACACACACACACACACAACGACACACACACACACACACACACAACGTCACACACACAAATACAACGTCACACACACAACGTCACACACATACACACACACACACACACAACGTCTCTCTCTTCCCCACACACACACAAAACGACACACACACACCGAATTAATAGACTAAAACGATACACTTTTTGGATTGATACCCTGGGATCATTAAAACTAACAGGGTTAAACAAAAAACATTCGGAAGATATATTAGAATCGGCCGAAAAAAGTGACACTCTAGCTCTAATAATGCCGTTTTCTAGAACAGACAATATGGCTTCAAGAATAATAAATAAACATTTTAAGATACTTCAACCGAAGAGTTATTTAGAACACTATCAATATAGTATCATCACAGCTTACACTAAACATAAAAGCCTCTCGGGTTATTTAGTGTCAAGTAAGTTTAAATAAATACCTTAAAATAAATAGAATGTCTCCTGAAGTTCTGGAAATGTTAATCACAAACACAACATCAGTAAAGCGTCAATCGCCCGAAACACAAAAATCTCAACCCACCCTTACTATGTTTGTAAAGCAATAAGATATATATATATATATATCAATTGTCAAATAGGAAGCTACGACTAATTCATTTGAAGTACATTTTGGTTTATTTTCTTATTATGTTGGGCACTTTCACACCTGTACAAACATATAAAAAAGGCGCTTTAATTTAGATCCCACCACTCCTAACTGCATATACTTAGGGACGCTAAATTAAGCGTGAATGAAAGTTCCTTTAGTGATGAACGGAAATGTATGAGGGTTAGCTGTTAAGTTCGAGTAAATCATAGTATTTACTCAGGTTTGAGACGATATTTCGTTCTAGTCCAGTAATAATCCATTGTGCGGAATTGCTACTTTGTTTCTATTTTAGTTAAATCACTTCAGTGAGTCCATACTGAGTTAGTGTACATTCTCTTTGTTATGAACAAACTGTAATGTTTGTTAACACGCTGAGGGTATATATAAGGCTTAGATTTTCACTTAGGTTAGAGAAGAACTTCGACGCTAGACTAGTCGGACGTGTATTGATACATGGTTCATATAGGTAGGATTTATTCAGTTATTCGAACCCAGAATAAAGCTGAGGTCAGCATCTGAGGTGTCGAAATGTTTTATATACAGGTTTCTTTTGGATCACAGAAAATTACTATTAAATGTAAACTGTGGTGTCAAAATAGTTTATGATATGTATGTAGCAAGTCACCATTGAACCACACGCACGTGTTGTTTGTTGCGAGCTGTGGTATCAAATGGTATGTGTTTTACGTGCTTCCGCTTTTTAAACGTAGCCTGCATGTAGCCGCTTTCCTGTGGGCGTGACATATTTGTTGCGTACGAAAAGCGAATTAGCTGGTTCCCACAGGCTGATGAGTAGACCAGACACATATTTAGGTATACGCACACATTTTTCAATATGTGGAGGTATGGAACATTTTATTTTTAGATTAATGTATGTATAGTTGTATTTAGGTTTACGGAGGTAGGTTTCGAAGGATGTTTAGATATGTTGATGCTCTGTGCCTGTTGCCTCTTACTATGTACCCTAAAACGCACATTGCCCGTGCCAGACATCTTATCTATTTCCATCCAGATTCCTTATTACACCAATGTTAGAAAGTTATGTCGTTATTACAACATGTTTGAGTTTATTAGCTTTGTTATGTATAATGTAGAATCTATATTGTTGTCCTCTTATTTGGTCTGGCGAAACGACCTATTAATTCATACAATGCTGCTTGATGGATTTATACTCCTGGAGTCGTTTGTTACTCCGGCAGGCATCTCCATGGGTAGTAAGCTGCGGACAGAGTTTTTTTCTCCATATTATGAGTAATTAGATTACACTGATATAGGAAATTTGTTAAATGTATAGCTATTATAATCCCGACGTGTCATTCGTAGTATCGGAGATCTGCCTGAAATCCGCTGTTCTCGACCGTGGGTCAAATAGATCAAGTAGATAAGCGCTTTAATTTAGATCCCACCACACCTAACTGCATATACTTAGGGACGCTAAATTAAGCGTGAATGAACGTTCCTTAGTGATGAACGGAAACGTATGAGGGTTAGCTGTTAGGTTCGAGTAAATCATAGTATTTACTCAGGTTTGAGACGATATTTCGTTCTAGTCCAGTAATAATCCATTGTGCGGTATTGCTACTTTGTTTCTATTTTAGTTAAATCACTTCAGTGAGTCCATACTGAGTTAGTGTACATTCTCTTTGTTATGAACAAACTGTAATGTTTGTTAACACGCTGAGGGTATATATAAGGCTTAGATTTTCACTTAGGTTAGAGAAGAACTTCGACGCCAGACCAGTCGGACGTGTATTGATACATGGTTCATATAGGTAGGATTTATTCAGTTATTCGAACCCAGAATAAAGCTGAGGTCAGCATCTGAGGTGTCGAAATGTTTTATATACAGGTTTCTTTTGGACCACAGAAAATTACTATTGAATGTAAACTGTGGTGTCAAAATAGTTTATGATATGTATGTAGCAAGTCACAATTGAACCACACGCACGTGTTGTTTGTTGCGAGCTGTGGTATCAAATGATATTTGTTTTACGTGCTCCCGCTTTTTGTACGTAGCCTGCATGTAGCCGCTTTCCTGTGGCGTGACATATTTGTTGCGTACGAAAAGCGAATTAGCTGGTTCCCACAGGCGGATGAGTAGACCTGACACGTGCTTAGGTATACGCACACATCTATCAATATGTGGAGGTATGGAATATTTTATTTTTAGATTAATGTATGTATAGTTGTATTTAGATTTGTGGAGGTAGGTTTCGAAGGATGTTTAGATATGTTGATGCTCTGTGCCTGTTGCCTCTTACTATGTACCCTAAAACACACAACGACACACACACACACAACGTCACACACACACACAACGAAACACACACACACAATAACACACACACTCACACACACACACACTATATATATATATATATTTTAATATATATATATATATATATATATATATATATATATATATACAAATATGTATATAATTATTGGACGCCTCTGTGGTCTAGCGGTAGCGTGTTGGACCACAGATCACAACCACGCGTGTTCGAATCCCGGCGTGGGCATATCTGAAGGTTGTGTCGTCTTTCACTTCGTCTCATTACCTTTTGAGGTACTTAACATTCAAATAATAAAGTGGTTTCGCGATTTTTATTTGCTGTTACTTATTTAATTGTGGTCACCAAATTTGACTGTTCTTTATTAGTATAAATCCCTACCATTAACCTCAGTGAATATATAATTCGAATTCCAAAGCTTGACCGTGAATATAAGTGAAAATATAACACAGTTACACAAGAATTTGAATATATAAAACTAGTTAACAAGAATGTTCCACCTTTGCAATCAACACCAAAGGAAATAATAGAGACGATGAATGCTGCTAGGAAGTAATTAAAAGTCAATTCCTTGAATAGCTTATTGAGAGGAGAACTTAATACATAAATTATTTGCCGTATTATTAGATCATAGAAAGAACTTAATAAAATATAATCTGATGATATTTAATAATATGGATTTGATATATTAATGCGAGGAACAATCATTTATCAATAATAAGTTTATGTGTAACTAGCTGATTGTCCAATTCACTTAATGACTGACTGAATAGAAAAACGATTAAATGAATACATATATTAGCAAATAATTCGTAGATTTGGGATTAGTTTTATAAGGATTACACATTAAAGTGACATTCTCTGAGAGTTAGCCGGTTTTTAAATGTAATTACATATTTAATTAATATTGACTTTCAATTTCAATAAACATTTCATTGTGCTTTGTTTCCTATAAATTAAAGTCGAAAATAAATGAAAAAAGACGTTGTCGAGTTAATGAATCCACACTAAAGTAATACTTCTAATAGGCTAAAACAATCGTTCTAGCTACCGCAAAATATATTAATAAAAACATTATATTTCTAATTCCAATTGCTACATGTGCTTCAAATGGAAAAAAATGAATATTATGTTCGGGTTATTATATTTTATGCGCAATGATTATATTCCAAACTAATGGAAATATTGGTTGACGACTATCTTATCAGTGCTGTATAGAGTTTATTTTATAGCATTACATGACCTTTCCCTGGAGATAGCGTAAAAGCTGAGTTTTAACCTCCATGGTCCCTTACCACTTACCGCGTCCTAGTAAATTAGAAATTGTACGGAGCTAGATATGTTGTAACATTACGAAACTATCTAATGACAGATGATTTATCTTGATTTCAATTCAAAGCCAATTTTCATCTAGGTTGCAGTATGTATATGTCTAGGGTTAAAATAACTGCGGAAATGCTTTTAAGATGACAGACAAAAAGAAATACATTTGAAGAAAATAAATGACCTGCATTTTGTTTTTTAAATGAGGAATTATTGAATACTATGCCAAAAAACACTCCTCCTAATCTTTTCTGTGCAAACATTATAAAGCGAAGCTAAATTTAGGCAATCACCAATTAGTTAATTAAATTGTGTCCAATATCATTGTCAACTGTTCAGCAATAGGGATTAACAAAATTGAAATTCATACATAAAGTGAAATTATATCATTTGCCCATGTAAGCTATACTCTATCTCGGAATTATATATTTTGTTCTGTTTGTGGTAACCTATGATACTTACAAAAAGTTTGTAACTCGCATACCAATTATCAGAATTACCCGTTACTCAAAAGTATTTATTTTATTCTTGCGTATCACACGTCAATAAAAAAAAGACTGGAAAACCCGATGTATTAGTTCATCTAAAGCCTCAAGGATTTAGGAAACTACTAATACGTTTTTAATATAATTAAAATCATTATTATTCATGTGTGCATTAGCATGTGTGTGGCGACTTATTTGTAACTTGAGTACTCATATCCCGGTACAAGTACGCCAGAAATGTTTTTCATTTCAAATTTACCTAATCTCCAGACCTAGTTTTAATTCTTTGTAGGGAGCACCCTCATCAGTTTCTTAATCAGCATCGTCTTAATAATTGATTTATAAGTTATTAATAAAATCTTGAAATGGATACGCTGTCTAACAGGTAGCCAATGTAGTTTTTGAAGAATTGCGGTGATATGATCAAATATTGGAGTACTTATCATTATGCGAAGTGCATTATTCTAATTTCGCTGAAGACGATTAATGTAATAATCAGATATGCCATATAACAGGAAGTTAATATGGTCTATACGAGATGTAACAAGGGCATGGACTACAGTTACAAGTGATGTTTTTGTCAAGAATGCTTTTCAACAGTGGATGTTTTTAAGATGGTAGTAGGCAGCTCGGGATACTGATGTGACATGTTCATGCATGTTAATACGTTGGTAAACAATAACCCCTAGATTTGTTACTGACCCATTAGGGGTAATCGAAGATGCACCCAGCGGTATTGCTGGTGTCTTTCGCGATTTAACATACAAATGATATTTAACCAGATATCGCTGCGCAATGATTCCAAGAGGACGGGTATACATTGTGAAAACTGAACCTTGTCGTATACCAGTTAACAAAAACTGAACGTCAGATAAAATATCACGAAAAGACACTCTATGGGACCGTTGTTCCAGATCGTATTAAAACCATTCAAGTACATTACCTGACAGACAAAACATGCTTTCAACCTAGAGAAAAGTACAATATGGTCAACTGTATCAAATGCAGCAGACAGGTCCAGAAGAACAATTATTACTAGCTTATCTTGATCAATTGACATCATAATACAATTGTTCACTCGAACCAAGGCTGTTTCAGTGCTGCAACCAATTTTATAGGCAGACTTTAGTGATACATTAAGGTTATTATTGATTAAATATTTGTTTAGATGGAAAGCAACTGACTTTTCTATATCTTTAGATACAAATGTAAGATTTGAAACAGGTCTGTAATTGTTTAGAATTTTACAATCCATAGTGTGGTTTTTTATTAATGGTTTTACAAGGGCAGCTTTCATGGATCTTGGGAAAACACCCAGAGATAATGATATATGAACTATTTTTGTAATTGGGTTTATCAGAACATCCTGACAATCTTTCACAAGCCCTGTAGGCATAGGGTTAACTGCACAGAAAGCATTAGATGACTTTTTCAGCAACTGTCTGATATCAGTCTCTGTAAAAGGCTCAAATGTATCCATCATGGATATGCAAGACTCTTCTACCAATGGCTTACCCTGTGATAAGGTGCTGTACTGGAACCCAACCATGTATATTTAATATTTTTTGACAAAAGAAGTTATTAAAACAATGGGCCATTTCTTTATCTGAGTTGATATTATTTGGGAGGACAGTTTGACTTTTATGTAATACTTAATTCACAACACTGAAAAGAGTCCTTAGATTTCCCTTGGATGCTTTGATAGTTTTATTATAATATTCAGATTTAGCAGAGGTAATGGTATTGTTAACAAGAATTCTACTGACCTTGAACATTTCATAATGAACACACAAACTGGTCCTGATCTAAAGCCGTTCACAATACCTTCTGTGTCTCTTTGTAGCTTGTACATTCTTATTATACCATGGAAGCATTGGTCTTCTTGGCATTTCCTTTCTCCTTATAGGTGGATGCTCATCTACCATTTCTCTCAATGTACTACCCTAGAGATCCACCAGATCCACGTCATTCAATACCAGAGAAGAGACTCGCAGTTCAGCAAGAAAAGCCTCCTTGACTGTTCACTTATATCTTCTATATGAAATAACTTTAGCTGAAACAAATTGTTTCTGTAAAGATACATTAATGTTAATAAGGAAATGATCAGAGAGCAAGGAGGACACAGACACACCCTAAATAAAATTGTAATCAACACAGCAGATGACAAGATCTAAGATGTTACTATGTCTGTGTGTTATTTTTTGGAAATGCTGCCTGGGATTAGCAGATCTAAGAATGTCAGTCAGTTGTTTGGTATCTGCATTTCTCTGGCAATCCCAATGTAGATTGAAATCACCTAAGTTAAACAGATGGCCACTGTTGGTAGTAAGAGAGTCAATAAATCCCGAAAAGTTCTTGAAGAAATCTGCTGCTTTCATGCCATTTTCTTTAGTCGGTGTAATCGTTAGATAATAGCTACACGAACCCCTATCCCCCCCCTGATACAAAAGTCAGTTGATAATTCATTATAATTATAGAACGAAATTAGTGAAAATAAAGATTTACACATACACAAACAAAATCCGGGGTCTTATGTTAAACACTGGAGTGGGTGATAATATAGGGCGTCAAATGATCATTTAGAAAGAAAATGCAAGAAATACAAAATAACTAAAAATAATCAACTTATGCTAATATCAATTAAATCTGTATTACATAATATGCTAAATACATTAGTTTCACTGGTGTAACTTATCTAATAGCTAAACTATCCGAGAAATATTCCGGTGCTATTACATCAAGAGTCGGTCATACTTCCAGCCAATCATTGTCAATCAGCATTATATTAACAGCTGTATCATCAATACAATCAGTATTATCTCTGTTAGAAAGCGTTATAAATACTTCCATCTACATGTACTGTTGGGAAGTATTTGCCCATTTTTGAATTTTGGGGTGAAATTGACGGCATGGATGGCTTGCCTAACTGGTGAAAATAGTGCATTAACAAAACAAAACGAATGAATAAAATCTAATTAAATTATTAGCTAAATAGAAATATAATTAGCATCATCAAAACGTCATGATATATGTTACAATTGGTCTTACACACAAACACACAAACACACACACACACACACACACCCACACATATATATATATATATATATATATATATACATACACACACATATATATATATATATATAAGGATTGTACTGGGTAATGTGGCGAATATTATTCAGTGGTAGATTCATTAATGTTATCCACAATGCAAATTACCTCAACCAGCCACACTGACTAAATCGATAAATATTATCAGAAGCGATCAACACATTCTGCGTTGCATTTTAGTGAAATAGGATTTGTACAGTACAAATAATTATTCAATTTACTTCACTTGTCAGTGCAAGAGAAGATTTTTAATATAATCACTTTAGGTAATTAAAGGAACGCATATAGTTGTACTAAAAGGGAATCATCGCATCTCACTGAAGTTTTGACTGGATGAGGTCTTGATCTGAGTAATAGGTAATTTATGTTTTTTTCAATCTACAAATTTGGTATTACTTTTGTTCTGAGATTTCTGTTCAACGGAAAAAATGCTGATGGAAGAGCAAAACTTCCTCTATAAACTATGAACACTGACCATTAATTACAACATTATTAATGTTCTGCTAAGAATTTCATAGAATATATTTAGCACAATGATATGGATGCAAATAAATGAAACCTTCGCTACAACATAATTATTTCACTATTAACTTTATCAAGAATGGTAATACAAATATTATTAAAGTGTGATTACTTAAACAGCTGGTTATGTGATTGCTATTTTAAATATTGAACAAGAGATCTGTTGGTAATTATTATTATTATTATTATTGATACTCATATTGTTGTTTGTTGTTGTTGTTTTCGTTATTGTCGTGTTTATTTAATATTAGAAGTTTTTTAATATACAACCATTCTAACTGCTGATATATAAACCTTTAGGATAATATGAACTTCATAGAAATACGACGGTTATCCGTTATGTTATGGCATATCCCTCCTATGGTTGGCATACCTTTTTCTGCTTAATTAGTAAGTAAACAGTTTTAAGTAAGCCATTATCTAATCTATTCCCTTCCAAACTATATATTATGTTTCACGTACCCAAGGCTTGTGGATTATGCCACAGAATTGGCAACTAGTAATAATACTCAGCTCTGGGAAGATATTCAACATCTCGAACTAATTAGTGAATATCTCAGTGACTAAATAGAAACAACTTGCAAGTTAATCTAGGCCCACATATCTATTTGATCACATTACATATGAATATTCATTCTAGTATTTACTTAAGTCGGTGACATTTGTTTTATGACTCATCCTATTTATTTACAATAAACGTTCCTACTAATCTATATAGCAATATAAACGAGGCAAGTTACCTGCCTTATATGCAGTACACCAATTCGAAAAGAGAACGTGTCACTTTTCTTATTATAATATTCTTGTTATTTGTATTAACTGTGTACATATGATCACATAATTAGATACACATGCCATGTTCTAATCGACCACAGGGACTTTAGATATGTCAGCATTGCACCAGTTATACTCGTGTAATACACTCCAGCTAGTAATTTATTAATGATCACACGTACGTTTATTATTCAGTCACATGCACAATAACAACAGCTAAGACGTTCTATCCAACATTTGTAATACTTATACAGGTAATTTAGAATTGTTTTAGCTGAATACACATATATGTTGATATTATAAAAAAACATTAAACGAACGAAATAGAACTAACAAACCAGTTTATTTATACTGTAATTTGTTTTCATGCTCAAATAATTAGAAAGATAGCAGCGCGAAATTGTTTAGTTAAGTACCTTGATTTTTCATGACCTTTGAACTATCGATCTCATACCATACTATATCATGTAGTGATGGTGGCAATGACTGACATATCCATAATATAATGAGCAGATATCTTCCGTATTACTGCATAATGTCTTCTAGCAGAATGTTCGATCGATGTATGTTAACTGTGAAGATTAACAACTTTTAGTACGGAAATATACCGATGTCACTGGATATGATATATTATGTATATGTATTAATAATATGCAAAAGAAAAGTTACTATTTCTTCAAGGATTACAAAAACGAAACCATGAGCTTTTTAAAAGTTGTTCATTATATAAATATGACTCTTGAAATTTATATCAAGTTTCCGAGCCCTGAGCTTAACATGTATTAAGCATGAATGCCACAGATTCAGGGAAAAGTTGCCAATTCAAAGAATACTTGGGCTGTTAATATTGCTTGGCGTATACATCAGTTATTGTACTCATACAATTAGGTTATTCATTGGTCATTCATATACAATTTGGCAGTTTTATGTTTTAAATAATAATTCAGTTTTCGATCATATTTGTCCATCTTCAGCTAGTGGATTTTACACACACAACACACACACACACACACAACACACACACACACACACACACACACACACACACACACACACACACACACATACACACACACACACACACACACACATATATATATATATATATATATATATATATATATATATATATATATATATATATATATATATATATATATATTTTCAATTTGTCAACTGAATATTTGTTTATTATCATAAGAATACAGTTATTGTCAATTACCGCATTATGTGAATCGGTTCGATACATAGCATGTTTGGGCCTAACTAATACATATTTTATTATCTGTTTGTGCATGTGTATATGTGTTTTATGACTTATAAGAGTATGGGAGAATTTAGGGATGTATCTGTGTATGTGCATAAGTGTGTGTGTGTTTTGTATGTGTGTGTGTTTGTGCATTTGTGCGTGTTGTGTTTGTTTGCGTGCGTGCGTGCGTGTGTGTCTGTATGTATATATGTGTGTGTAAGGCTTTGTTCTTTATGCAATAAATCACAGTAATATTTTTAAATAATTGCTAATTGATTATTTAGTTTGTAAGCCACTTTGCCGCAAAATGAATACAAAATGATGAATTTATTACAACTTGTTTATTCAACATCCTAACGCGTCGCGCCTCTGTGTTCTAGATGGTAGCACGTTGGATCAGATATCACTACCACCTGAGTTCGAATCTCAGCCTCGGCATATATGAAGGTTGTTTCGTCTTTCGGCCTATTTATCCTACCATGTGCACAAAAGTGGCCGTAAAACATAAATCATCATCATCTTCGACACCCTAACGTGTTCTTATAAGAAGCTTATATTCCATATTCAGATACAATAACTATGTTATGTGGTCTACAGCTATGGGGTGCTTCATGTCCTTTTTATTACGATAATATTTAATCTATTTTGATTGGATGTACTTCTTTAGACAATAGTATCCCTTGTTATACTCTTAATTTAGGATGATTTCAACGAATGAATGTTTTTAATAAACAGGTAGTTACCGCAAATTGCATCAATGGTAAACGTTGCATGTTAAGCATAGGTAAAAATGTGTCACTAAAAATAATTCCAGTTGTAAAAGCCGTTACTACTAATTGTTGTAATGCATCTCCCTGTATATAATCTAATATGGTAAGAGAGCCATACAAAATGCCAATCATCACACGTAATTTTTTTGTAATGAAGCAACTATTACTGGGCTATAAGCAGAATATATCAGAAAGAGTAGAACATGTATATGGTTTTGAAATATTCATATATATGTTCACTTCCTTAGAGAAAATGAAACCTGTAATTTAGTTTTTTTCCACTTTTAATGGATTTCGTAGAAAATTATTTAAAACTTGAAGACAATAAGCAGCCATCCATATTTACGTATTAACGTTATACGGCAACGGTACACTAAAGAAATATCATATTTCAGAAGCAGAAGATATCTTACCCAAGTCTCTGGACACTATAACATTACCACTTGGCTAGTTTTCTTGATATGATCTTCCAACATCGACTGGGTTACTGGAATAATATAACAGTAATTCTAAGAATATATTACTTTCAAAGACAGAAGTCGTAATGGATAATGAATGTTCATATTTGTGTTTATTAAATTCTTGAATTATTAATGCTATTTATAATATTTTCTAGAAGTAGTAAACTTTGTACGATTACACTCTTCTTAACTATGATATCTCAACTAGTTATTGCGTGTAAATGCTTTATCGTAAAAAACCCACACCTGCTCATTTATATAATTATTAATCGAGCTGACTCAAATAGAAGTGAGGCGTCTTAAATATACATATCTTCCTGACACTTGCAGATGACTACTTTAGCATAGTGTGTGTAACTAAATGTCATAAAACAGAAACATATTACAGAACGGTTAAGAGAAGTTACTTTATGCATTGAAGACCCATCTGTTTGCAGAATAATATAATGTTGACAGTACACGTATTATTTCAAACATATATATATATATATATATATATATATATATATATATGTGTGTGTGTGTGTGTGTGCGTGTATGTGTGTGTGTGTGTGTGTGTGTGTGTGTGTGTGTGTTTCAGAATACGTAGACCTGTACATTTATCTAGGCTGCTCATAAGGGACACTACAGCTTGCAGTAAACATGTGGTTCAATGGCGAGTTAATACATACATAAGATAACTACTTTGACACCTCTGTTTACATTCGACAGTACCTTTCTGTGGTAGAAAAGAAGCCTATATATAGAACATTTCGACACCATAGATGCTGACTCAGTTTTATTTTAGGTTCGAATAACTAAACACATCCTACTTATATAAACCGTATCGATAGACGTCCGACTTGTCTAGTGTCACAAGTTGTTATCCAAACTCAGTGAAAGATTAGGCCTTTAATAGATCCTCTGCATTTTAAACACAATTACAGTTTGTTGAGCAGGTGAGACAATGTACACAACCTCCATATGGCAGCAGTGAAGTGATTTAACTACAAAATCAAAGTAGCAATACTGGACAATGGAATATTACTACCCTAGAACGAAAAATCGTCCTAAACCTGAGTAAATACAATGATTTACTCGAACATAAAAGGTAAACCACATAGGTTTCCGTTCATCACTAAGTCAACGTTCATTCGCGCCTAATTTAGCGTCCCTAAGTATATGCAGTTAGGTGTTGTGGGATCTAGATTAAAACGCCTATCTGCTTGATCTATTTGAGCTATTGTCGAGAACAGCCGATTTCAGCTAAATCTCCGATACTTCGAATAACACATCCGGATTATAATAGCTATACATTTAACAAATTTCCTATATCAGTGTAACCTAATCACTCATAGTATGGAAAATCCTCTGTTCGCAGCTTAATACCCATGGAGATGCCTGCCGGGGTAACAAATGACTCCAGGAGTATAAATCCATGAAACAGCATCGAATGAATTAGTAGGTCGTTTCGCCAGACCACATAAGAGGACAACAATATAGATTCTACATTATAGCTAGCAACGTTAATAGGCTTAAGCATGTTGTAATAACGACACAACTTTCTTACATTGGTGTAATAAGGAATCTGGAATAAAATAGGTTGGATATCTGGTACGTACAATGTGTCTTGTCTTCTGTTGTTAAGGGGAATTGATATTCCAGGCCGTCGCTGTAGGGCATGGCCTCTAAATGTGTGATTTGGGATACGTATACAGCGGCACTGGCTCAGAAAATCAACATCTAGACATCCTTTGATGCATATACCTCCATATACATTAGTAACACTATACGTACATCAATTTAAATATAAAATGTTATGCATCTCCAAATATCAATACAATCGTAGACCTATATATGGAATTTGGGCTAATCCGCTTTTAGTACGCTACAAATATGTCACGCTCACAGGGAAGTGGCTACATGCGGGTTACATACAAACGCGGAAGCACTTTTATAAACTACCATTTGACATCACAGCTCGCGGTAAACGATACGTGCGTTTGGTTCAATGGGTAGGTACTACATACACAAGACAAGTACTTTGACACCACAAATACAAAAGTAATTTTCTAAGATTCAAAGAACATTGGTACACCACAGATGCTGAATTCAGCTTTACTTTGGGTTCGAAAGACCTTATACCTATATGAATGGTATCGATAGAAGTCAGATTGGGCTGGCGTTGCAAATTGTTGTCTAACCTGAGTGAAACGTAATGCCTGTTATAGGCGCTCGGCGCAGTAACTAACATTACAATTCGTTGAACACATGAAACAATGTATACCACCTCCATATGGATACAGTTAATTGATTTAGCTCAAAAACCAAATTAGCAATACTACAGAATTGAATATTACTGAACTAGAACGAAATATCGTCTCAAGCCTGATTAAATACTATGATTTACTCGAACCTAACAGTTAAGCATCAAGGTATCCATTTATCACTAAGAGAAGGTTCATCCATGCTTAATTGAGCATCCCTATGTATATGCAGTTAGGTATCGTAGGATCTAATTTAAAGCGCACTATATACTATTCAGTTTACATAGTTGAGGAAGAATGCAATAATGTATCATGTTCTTACAAAGCAATACACACCAAAAGGAACACCATAATTTGTTGATGTAGCAAGGACATTCATTGAATTAAAGTACAAGCCATTAACCAATAAATACGGACGTTAGCAGTTGGTGGTTTTTCGTCTAGTTGTACATTCTGAACAATGTTGTTATTGTTGTTGAGTAAAAAAGTAGGAAAATATTGTGTGTTAATTTCCGATAATGAAGATAACAAATTTCAAAGGTTGATTAATGTGTTTAGTATAGTTGATATTACTAACAACAAGTGAAGTTAAGTACAGCCAGTTTCGTGATTTTTTATACTGTGTTTTACATAAATTTAGTTTCTAAAGTGCCCGTCCAGAAAGTGAAACATGAGTAACCAGGTTATCGCAGTATTTTAACATGTGTGCTGTTTATTCCCTTGAAACATACAAAGAGTGAAATGACTGTATTGTTACATTCCTGTTCCAGAAGAAATGACTTTAGAAGGTTTTGCTAACCAACCAATCGTGCCTTCATTTAATTTGACAGATTTTATATATTTATGTGATACTTATTAATATATATTATATTTAACTCGACACACTACATGTTAAATTCATATAGTGTTCTAAGAGAACCATATATCACCCTTTGCCAATATGTCAGCATTTACAAATTACTTAAGGACATTTGTTTTATTTAGTGCTTATGATGTACATATACAACAATTTTGACACGTAAGACCGTCAGAGCCAACGATAATATTATAACTGTAAGACAATTATTTTTAATTAAGTTAAAGAGATATGAAATAAAAACAGCTCCCATGACTTAATAGAAATAAAACATCTATATTTCTGATTAAAAACAAACATTTAGCCAATACTATAATTATTAAGGCAAATATATATTATTACTAAGACTCGTGTTTATGTAATTTTATGTCATAGTGCTCTAGAACAGTTTCCGTAAATTCATCCAAAATATGTTGTTGTGTCCATGCTATGCTCCTACCTGAATGATGGGAAAACCCATTGGTCATCGCACCAAATATTATCAACGTTGGAGTTAAATAGACAATTCACAAAATCGTATGTGCTGTTCAGATACCCTTTCTATGATTAAGTAGTCTTTAAGTAACAATGCTTTACAAAACACAGAGGATAAAGGCTATTTCACCATGAAACAGTTCATAAATTATTTATTGGATTAGTTTTGTCCCTAATGTTATTTTGACTTATCTGTAATTAGTTCATTATACTGCCACATCTAAGAGATTGATTGTGTGCTCTTCAAGGCTGTCTCCTTTTCACATTTTTCTAGTCGGTTTATTCACCCATATCGTTTTTCCGACAACCTGTGGTTAATGTTTTACATGATATGGAGAATATAGAATCTGTGAGGATGTTAAATGTCATCTAAATATATTGACATTTTTCCTTTACAATTGGTACATTGCTCTGCCTTCCAACTTTAAGAATAGCAAAGAGATATATCATTCACCTATGTGAGTCAAAGCCAGAATATAATAAGCTTGCCATAAATATCTGATTTCAACCATCATAATACACATAATTTGATATTTAATAAATCACTTATCCCGTCGTCAGTACCAATCATGAATAACACGTCTCTCACAGATATATCCTATTTTGAATCTTGAAGATGGATAGACAGTCAGCATATGGGAATATACATTGCAAATATCTTCATAACCACACGAGGAAGTGGTAATCTCCAACCCTCAATCCGAAGCTAGAATAGTAACTTTATGATCACATCTCAGCTTTCACATGCGAAACCACACAACAGTGAATTACTGTTATGATGATATTTCTAAAACAAGTGACAACGTTATTTAAGATATATTTTCTATCGACAGCCCTGAGCTCGCTAAATTATTTCGTGTAACCATTAATCATTCACTTATTCTGGACATTTTTACCAAACTTATATTTCGTTACAATTATATAAGTTATTTATGCTTTCAAAAAACTTTCACTTAGCTATTACTAAAACTATTATTGCTACCCTATTTCATTATATGAAATACGAACTATTCCCGAAATTCAGTGTTCATTTATATCACAAACCTGTTGACAAGCATCATTATCATGATCTAGATGTGGGAAAAGCCATAACCTTGAAATGTCAAAGTATTTAAAGTAATGTATCATCTACGTTTGTTAATTTATTGTTTCTAATCGTTTTAAATTTGGTATATTTCAGTAATATTCATTACCTGTTAAGATCATAATACTTTTAACTGTCAGGTATCAATTTGTAAACGAAAACGTAGATAAACAATATGATCGAAGATGCGAATTATATCATAAAAGCGTAATAATCCTAAAATGTTATTTCATGTTTCGTGATATTTTACATATAAATATTGCCAGAAATGTGTTGAGTTGCAATGAGAAATAAACACAACGTCATCACGTCAAATATTGAAATAAACAACATGTCAAGAATTTAATTATGATCATATAGAAACAGTGACTGGCTAACCTCTTTTTTCTAATATGCATCACCACAGTAAGGATTCAATGGGAAAAGTCGTCATTAATCTTGCTGTCTAAACGATACTATTTTTAGATCAGTATCTTCAACTCTTTTAATGCTGAAAAAGGCAAAATAATATTCTCTAGGTTAGAGATCTCCAGTAACGATAAAGAAAGAAGCAATAGCTGTAATAAATGACAGGAAGATATACATACTTTTTTAAATAATATAACTTTATAAGATATACTTTGACATTACCCGCTGACTAGCACTGAAATAATTTAAACGAGGTATACAAAAAATTTTACAGTTTTACAAAATAGACTGCCAACGACAAATCAGTCACGGTGTAAACAGCTTTTTGTTATTTATTTTCTCTCAAATATACATACATCGACCACACGTACAGACATACACGAATAAAGACATATTTAGACTGACGCGCACACACAACGATAGAGAGATAAATAACAGGCGCAAACACACACTCTCAGAGAGAGAGGGGGAGGGTGAGTATACACTCACATATAAACACGCACTAACAGAAACACACACACACATCATACTAAAGCACCATACATCATACTCTGCTTCAGCCTACCATACTGTCATATGTATTAGGTAACATTTAGTATCTTATTAAATGAATAATAATAACAATAATACTGATAATAAGAGGGAATATTCTTCGTAGATTTGTACGTGGCTGTTAAACTTCCTTAATCATTAGTGAGAGATATCTGCTACCTCATTGGCAACTGTTTGTAATACGATGCCATACATCCAGTAATGATGTTCTGCTCATTGTTTTAGTGTTGAAAATACTATTTATGTAATATTACATAATAATGGAAAGGTACCGGAAACTAGCCCTGTTATTGGTGGCGCTTGTGTGCATATAATGGGGCCCAGATATAGGTCATGTCTCCATTACCATAAAAACACGATGCTTCGCTTAGAGTTCAGACAATCAGTGGAAAATGGTGATACATGAATATTACTATAAGGGTTACACAGTTGTATGCATGAAGACATATCAGACCCTCTGAATCGAATTGAAACGCAATATAGCATGAACATCTGAATCGCCATTACAAGCTACTGAGACAAATTAAAAAGGACACTGCTCTGAAACGAAGGTGAATAACGTACATCCAGAGAAGGTAGCCAGCTTACTAAATCAGTTGGGACATAATGATTTCCCTAATATAGATGGAATAACTCCAGAGCACATGCAATAAGGCAACTATGAAACATTCTATGAATCACACCGTAACAATAGACTACGAAAATGTAGACAACCATATCACGGATGCAACCAATATGGTATGCTATATTCTGATGCTACCTTAACACTATCAATCGTTACATTTAGACACTAATTTGTAATCCAGTACTCATCTATGGATTAGATAATACTAATATTGATAAATGAATTTTGCAAAGATTCGAAAATCAAAAGGTGAACCGGTAAACAATCCAAAGTACTCAGCAAGATTTCCATAATACTACATTAAAGGCATATGTTAACATTAACAAAATAAGCGCCATTATAAAACAAAATCTGTACAGATGTTTAAGATACTGATTAAAGCACAATATACAAGAATGGCTTACTATTCATATATAATTACAATATATATATATATATATATATATATATATATATATATATATATATATATATATATATATATATCCAAAATGTACTCTTCTTCCAGCCACTACTGACAGTAGTATTGTATCTATATTTTTGATACCATTACAATGTACTTATAGTGAGGATTGGCTTCACTTACTCAAAGAACATTAATGATAATAGCCATATTTACCATATCCTTGCCGTGCTATTATATGAAAGGTTCAGACGAGCACCACGTAGGATTAGTTTCCTATATCTCTTTGCCAAACAAATTAAATTCTAACTATCTATCTATTCATTTATTTTACTGCGTCATACTACACACAATTTCTTGTAATTCGTATTTTATCTTGTGTGTGGTTTTGTTTTTAATCATTTATTATTTTCTCCATCTTGTGGCTGTATTATGAATAAAATAAAATAAGATGTATATCTATATGTAGGAGTGTTGAACTTGGTTGGGTTAAATTAGCCTCATCGCTAGTTACTCCTTTAACACACAGCTGAGGTGCGATCCTAAGGACCAAACAAATCCCACAAAAACAGATCTGAGTCGGATTGGATCCCAAAACATGGGGCCTATGAGTCCAGTTCTCCAATCACGGTGTCAGCAGAATGCACTCAACGCTACGAAGAGATCATCTAAATTGCATGTCCACTTACGGAAAATAATGTATCGCTTGACATATCAGTCTATGAATGAACTTTTTATGACTCCTGATTCCTGATGCTTAATTGGGGATCCCTTCCTTTGGGGGAGGAAATGTTTTCCTCTGCATTTCACTTAATTACTCACACGAACGAATAACCATAAATAGAATCACACTCATTTCAACACAAGCACACACATATACACACAAACACAGGCAAACATACAAACCGACACACAAACTTACACCGACACACATACCTTGCCATGCTAGGCATGAGTATGTGCATAGCAACTGGTACCTTCAATTTGATGCCTGAAAAAAGAATGTAAGATTCATCCCTTTATTCTTGATATTGTAATAATCATAGAAAAACCTAATTAATAAGGCTAGCATAACGATTTGTAAATTGGGATATGAATGTTATGAAACTAAATATCATTATCAATTCTTTATTTTCATTTTATTTGAGAAACAAAATTAAGTTAAATATATTTGTTTCTAAATTCAAAGTAAAAAGCTCAAAGTGAAATATAAAGTGGACCTCGTGGTGTAACGTGTATTCGCCTCTATTACAGTAAAATAAGGCAAGACAGCTTTACTAAGAGAAGCGACAATCATTCCACATCATCGTTGTGGTCGCACTCTAAAGGTTAGAAGCATTTATAGCCATTGTTATCTGATCCTACTTTGATAGTTAGAACAGAAAGTGTCACCTTCATAATGTCAAAGAATCATTTCCACAGTAGTTTTGTTGTACCTTTCACAATGCCCATGTCTTAGGTGTACAATAAGGTGGCAACATTTGGAATGTTCTCAGTGTTTCGTATTATCTTCAATCCACTCCTCGATGATCTACGTCTATATACCATTACCATCAGCACATTTCCATAGTCAGTTTAACCAATCTTCTCAATCTTCTCTTGTACAGGCAGTGCCACTCTTCCTTTATTAGCAAAAATAATATATATATATATATATATATATATATATTATATATATAAATCGAATGATATTTTCGTGTGTCTTTGTTTCTCTGTGTGTTCGAAAGGTTAATCGAACAAAAGATTGTTACACGTCGGTGAATGAGACATTGCTTCTGACTATAATTGAGAATATGATCCTCAGTCATTAAAACACCAAAACATAATATATGGGAACAGTTATTCTCCAAATAGCAACTAGCAGTAACATATATATTTACAGTTGTGGCGTGTGTGTGTATGTGTGTGTGCGTATGTATGTATGTGCGTATGTGTGTGAGTGCGTGCGTGCGTGCTTGCGTTTTAGGGTACATATAAAGAGGCAACAGGCATAGAGCATCAACATATCTAAACATCCTTTGAGACCTACCTCCATAAATCTAAATACAAATACAACTATACATACATTAATCTAAAAATAAAATGTTCCATACCTCCACATATTGATAAATGTATGCGTATACCTAAGCATTCGTCTAGTATACTCATCAGCCTGTGGAACCAGCTAATTCGCTTTTCGTACGCGACAAATATGTTACGCCCACAGGAAAGCGGCTACATGCAGACCACCTACAAAAAGCGGAAGCACGTAAAAACATACCATTTGATACCACAGCTCGGAGCAAACAACACGTGCGTGTGGTTCAGTGGTGACTTGCTACATACATATCATAACTATTTTGACACCACAGTTTACATTCAACAGTACTTTTCTGTGGTCCAAAAGAAACCTGTATATAAAACATTTCGACGCCTCAGATGCTGACCTCAGCTTTATTCTGGTCAGTCAAACAAAACTTTATTGGAGAGACAAGATTAACTTAAATATATTTATTTCTAAACTCAAAATACACCTTATGAAATTTACCTCGTGATGTAAAGTGTCTTTGCCTATATTCCATTAAAATAAGACAAGAAAGCTTTACTAACAGAAGCGACAATCAGTACACGCCTTCGGCTGTGGGCGTACTCTAAAGGTTAAAAGCATTCAGAGCCATTGTTACCTGATCCTACTCACAATATCCACATTCTAAATATACAAGAAGGTGGCAGCATTTACGATGTTCTCGGTCTTTAGTGTTATCTTAAAACCACGCCTCGATCTCCTACGTTTATCTATCGTTACAATCAGCACATTTCCATAGATAAGCTATTCACAGTCAGTTTGACCGAAGGTTTCTATTCAATCTTCTAGAATTTCAGTTCGTGTGGAACAGGCATTACATTTTATTTGCATATATATATATATATATATATATATATATATATATATATATATATATATATATATATATATATATATATATATATATATATATATATATATATATATATATATATATATATATATTAAAATAAAATTACAATGTAGTTATTATGTAAACTAAAAAAATTTAAAATTTAAAATCAAATAAACAAATCTTAAACGATATATATATATATATATTATATATATATATATAATATATATATATATATATGTGTGTGTGTGTGTGTGTGTGTGTGTGTGTGTGTGTTGTGTGTGTGTGTGTGTGTGTGTGTGTGTTGTGTGTGTTTGTGTGTGTGTGTTTTTAAGGTACATAGTAAGAGGCAACAGGCACAGAGCATCAACATATCTAAACATCCTTTGAAACCTACCTCCATAAATCTAAATACAAATATAACTATACATACATTAATCTAAAAATAAAATGTTCCATACTTCCACATATTGATAGATGTATGCGTATACCTAAGCATGTGTCTGGTCTACTCATCAGCCTGTGGGAACCAGCTAATTCGCTTTTCGTACGCGACAAATATGTCACGCCCACAGGAAAGCGGCTACATGCAGACCACGTACAAAAAGCGGAAGCACGTAAAACACATACCATTTGATATCACAGCTCTGAGTAAATAACACGTGCGTGTGGTTCAATGGTGACTTGCTACATACATATAACTATTTTTACACCACAGTTTACATTCAACAGTAATTTTCTGTGGTCCAAAAGAAACCTGTATGTGTGTGTGCGTGTGTGTGTGCGTGTGTGCATGCATTTGTGTGCTTGAATATATTTGTGTGTGTATTTTGTTCCTAAAAGGGCTGACACAGGCATATTATTTGTATTCAAAAGGTAATTATAACTAGATAATTATATAATTAGAAACAAAATGCAAGTGCGGTACACTACAGCTATGATTGATCGCATGGACTAATGAAAATCCCTAATACAAAAAGCAAAATATTGTTATACAGTATAATTGAATAACGTAGGCCTAAATCAGACTAAAGTAAGTTCAATTCTCGTAGCAGCAATACAACAGGCCTCAATCCTATAATAACGTCCAATTTCGACTTATTCAATTGCTAATCAGGTTGCATTGAATGTCTTCCTTTAATTGTCTTTTTGAAATTAAATATAGAAACCTCTGCCTGTCATGTATGGTATTTGAAGTCTTCAACGAGGATATGTTTTCTTTGTTTTCTTCGGTACATCAAGTGCTCTGGACATTAAAGTAGATAAAGTACCGCGTGATATGTTTGTTTGCAGTGAAGGCAGAGTACAAGGGATGATGGACGGATGAACATTATCCCATAGCTAAAGGCTTACATACATGATTTTCACTAGAAAATGATGCACGGTGGGTTGAGAAATTTGTATGTTCAGCTTTATATGTTATACTTTACTGAAAATGTGTTTGTGACAAACTCTTTCGTGAGATATTGTATTTATTTTAATGTATATATATTTCAACCTATTTGACACTAAATAACCCAGGGGGTTATGTTTTATAGTGCTATAACTCTTTGGTGAAATATTTGAAAATGTTACTTAATTATTTTAAAACCAATATTGCCTGTTCTAGAAAACGGCATAGTCATTTTACCATTAGAATACATCTAAATCATTTGTATGTTACAAGTTGATAATGTTAGTAGATCTAAATCAAACATCACATTAATTTGTATGTAAGTACTAGGATAATGAAGAAACACATCGATTTTCAACTAAATTGGCTGAATTAATATACACTGCCATTTTCAATAGATTCATAACCCTTAATTTTCAAGACTTTTTGGAACGAGTGCATTTCAATAAAAGACAGTATACATAGAGTAATGCCTGCCAATCTGCAAAACTTGATAAACGTATTTCCTATTAAGTAAACTCACACTTCCATACGAAGTAAATTTAAGGGTAGGTTAGAATTTCATATATTCAGTTGTTTCTGTTGATCACATATAACGATATGCGGTTGTTGATTACCAAAAATCCATATTCTTAATATTTAACATCTCTAACTGGTAAATATAATGATACTTCCAATTGTTAACAAAGACGTCTCATTTATCCAACATTATTTCCAGAATGTATAGATTATATATTTTGTCAAAGCTATGCTTTCATTTTTATCCATACATTGGTAAATATATTATATTCATCAACGGTTATTACTTTTAATTTTCTTCATTAATCAGTTAATGAATTAAAGTAATTTGTAAGTATATGATATAAATAAGTAATAACTGATTTGCGTTTAGTAGCATCACACAAGAGGCAGGTTCTTTAATGAACAATATACATTTCCTACCATGAAGCACTGATAAATTGAAGATTTCACTTCTGAAAATTAGATTTCTTATTTTACAGCAGATTTTACATGAAAAGTATCCTATTAGATGTGTTATATGTAAAAGGTAAATGTTTCCCATGCTAAATAAATGTTTGATTCATCCTTGCTAAATGGGGAAAATATATATTAGCCTTTTATTGTATGATATACGTGTTCGTATATATTACGACAACTTATAGCATTCTTTTATTACAGTGCATTCTTAGGACAGCCTAAATATGAACGGGCAAAAGATACGAAAGAGATTTGTATGAAAGTTATATCAGTAAATAGAAGGACAGTTTGTAAAATTACAGTTTCCTAATAGGGAATAATTCATTTCATGAAGTTACAGTTACCTCAATCTCATCCATCATTTCATGAACGTATTTGATTCGAACAGGAGAAGATGATACTACAGTTGTGACGAATTAGCTCTCCAGGGAATAACCATGATTGATATCGTAAGTTAAAACAACAAGGCCTTTTAATACATCTGAAAGAGAAATAGCAGGTAATACATCACCACTTCGTATCAGTGGAATTAATTGCACCCCATGTGCTATTTTGTATATCATAGCACTTATCTCTAATCAGTTTATTTATTTTGAACACCTATTGAGTTAGATTGAAGAGCTGTCATATTACATACTCACAAATCGCTACGAGAAAAAGTTGGCTCATGAAGTGCTTGAAATATATTAGCCGAAGTAATAGGCCAGTTTCTTTCTCAAATAGATGATTGGCTAATATTGTTTTACAGCCCAACAGATTGTTCCTAGAAGAATTAAAACATTTAAATAAAATCAATTATCACAGAATAACACATGCCAAATATTAAAATTGTTGACAGACAACTTTCATATAATTATGGTAGCCTAACATATTTGACGAAATGTCTTGAAAACACCATCGATTTATGTATCGTTTAGTAAACAGAATATTGCGGCATGAGGTCATGTATAAAAAGGCTATTTAAGAATTTTAAATATTTATTTTCTCTAATCAAACTTTAATATAAGTGTTTTGATAAATACTTGACGTAAACAGTACTATTAACATGATAACTATAATGGTCGGATTTATTGCTAACAAATGTATCTTATTGACCTTTTATTGCTCACATCATTGACAGGTCATATGTTGTTTATTATACATACTTATATATATATATATATATATATATATATATATATATATATATATATATATATATATATATATATATATATATATATCCATTTTCTAGATTGATAGAATACGCCGAGTTAATAAAAGAAACAATAACAGGAGTTATATGTATGTAATTAAGTAGTGTTTCTCCTTGGAATCAGGATACATCTGTTATATTTTGACTGTTAGTAAATGCACATATTAATATCAAGAGAATCCCAGAGGTAAGGACTGTAGCCAAAATAGTATGATCAACCGAATTGCCATAGGTCTAAACAATACAATAATTATTAATGTATTCCATTTATAAGATATATAACAATACTACTACTACTACTACTATTAATAATAATAATACTAATAATTATAATAATAATAATAATAATAATAATAATAATAATAATATAAATATTGAACAAATACTAACAAATTTAAAGCACTAGCAAACTCCTATATAAAGTATTCACTAAAATGTATATAGTTATTCTGTATGATTGACAAAATATTACTAGTCAGAATGAGGAATAGTATGTACACGCTATTAGCTGCTGAAGAACATTCGGCAAAATTTGGCTTTGATAACAATCGCCGCATATCATACCAGTACATGTTTGAGCTTGTAAGTATAATAACTGTATTCAGTATGAATAAACACTGATGTTTCCTTTAGTGATTAAGATTGAGGTCCGTGCCTGATAATTAGTAGAGAGCGATTTTGAATTTCACGTAGAATTACTTTAAATCCCAGTTATTTATTGATGTACAATAATCATTCTTACTTCAAATAACAGCCGTTAATGTTGAGATGTGATTCTATTGGGTGAAGTACTTACCTTCATAATAATCATAAGCAAATATATGCGACGATGGCAACGGAATAGAATACATTTCAATTAAACACAGATGTATTGGTGTATATCCTTAACTTTGTAATTACATATATTAAATAACAGTAGACTGTTGAATTAAAACAAAACGCCGATTGACCTTAATCCATCCATAATATGGACGCTTTGGGGAATAAATACGAGACTTTGAGAAGAAGGTGATGAATGTTTGTCGAAATGAAAGGGAAAGGAAGGCCAATTATCCAACGTGAACCAAGAGTCATAGCACAAACCTGCATCCTTGTCTATTCCTCGGAAACGTGATTTACTTGTTATGACATTAAGATGGTCGTTACATTACGTTGAACGCGCTACGATGGGCTACAAATATCGATATTGGCGGCTCAAATCTAGATCATAAGAGTGTATGTGTTCGAACCTTTTTTGACAAGATACTTATCCTATGTGTCACCAGGTTGAGGCTAAAGAACTTTACTCAAATCAGCGAATAAACATATTCACAGCGTATACACATATACGTATGATGTTTATTAAATACTTATATTCGTTAACCCTCTGTAATCTTTAGAAAGGAGTAGGTGATATAACAAAAACGTACTCACAAGATAAACACTATGATGAACACAAACCCATAGATAACATTTTAATGACAGCAGTATCAGATGCATTATTATCTTTGGATATATTTTGGTCTAACATATTGATGATAAGTCATGTTAATGTACTGTACTTTAAAAAGTATCTTTAATACGAATACAATATTTAGCTTTACAATGTCACATACTGCAGGAGATGTATTATTATTATTAGTAGTAATAGTAGTAGTAGGAGTAGTAGTAGTAGCATTAAACCAGTAAAAGTAGTAGTAGTAGCAATAGTAATAGTAGTAGTAGCACTAGTAGTACTAGTAGTAGTAGTAAAAATAATAGTAGAAGTAATATTGATGTGATACTAAATCCAACCCATAGTGTGTTCATAGAAATGATAAGAATATATGTTTATATCAAAATAAATATAACTCAGTTGTGCTACACTTATCATAGGTTTAAAGAATTTTATATTTTGTACTTTTGTATCTTTGTGTGTGTGTTTTAGCTGTGTATAATAAGGCACAGGCACAGAGAATCTCGAGCCGTGAATTCAAACTCTGGACGTTTCTTCAGGGGATTGAATCCAGAGTGGCGACTTTTCTTGCTGAAACATGTGTAATGTCTCACTAGTCCCTAAGCCGCCAAGCAAAATCAAAATACGAATCACCTACAGCCGTGGAGTTTGGGTGTAAAACACCCAAGTCAGATCACGGCAGCAGTGAGAATGTTTAACTTAATTATCTAAGCAGTCCTATTTATAGCTATTTTTCAATTGCTGTATCTTTCTTCAAAGCAATACTATATAAACCATATAACCCAATTGTTACCGTCTTCAAAGATCGGTTTTTACAACTGGAAGGCGTCACGAAGCGACTACTATTAAAACTGTTTAGCTTAATTGCTATTAAAAGACTGACATCTGCGCTGAAGCAGACCGTATTTGCGCGTCATAGCTTCCGTACTGTTTGAATTATTTTCAAACCTGACCAAATTTATGCTATTCTAACTATTGTAGTTCTTAAATGTTATTTATGACAAGCAGATTAGAACTAATCTTGACTGTCATAGTACAAACTGGACATAACTGGACCTAGGAAAGATAATTCTATTCCCACATACAACCAAGGTGAATTTAATAAACAAGTAAACTTGTTATATAAAACACACCAACCGCGCGAGCCGTGTCCAATGCCACCGCTCGAGATGCGATGCAGTGTTTCTATTCCTGAGTCAGGAGTTTATAATCCCTTTAAAAACGTACTTGGGTTACATATTTTAAATGCTAGAAAACCAAAAAAAAAGGGGTTGCCAAAAACCCAAAATAGAAATGGATTTACGTCTAGATCAATTTTTCAACCGGGGAAAATATAGTCCCCACGCATGAAAACGGAACTTTCTCCAACCGCAGCATAATATGCCGTGATATTTGCTGGGGGGTTCAAATCCTAAAAAAACCCAAAAAACCCAAAAAAAAAACTTTGACCTATTAAATTATTATAAACAATTTATTCGGCGTTTTTGGAACCTTTGGGGAATTGCCGTTCTTATTTTCCCTTTTAAATCAGACCTAATGTTTTTAAAATAAAAACTATAATTATAATAAAAGGGTTTTTTATTAATGAAAAAGGAGACAAAATTTAAAGCCAAATGTAAAAGTAAAAGACTGGAATAACTGGCCCAAAAAAATAATTATTTTTACAAATAATTGGGTTTAATTTTAAAAATATCCCTTAAACTTGTTAATAAAACACCCCAACCACACTAGCTTTTCCCAATGCCACCGCTCGAGATGGATGCAGTGCCCCGAGTCAGGAGTACATGCTTTAAAAACTACTGTGTTTTGCTTTTTAAATTTAAATGCTGGAAAACCCTTAAAACCAAAAAATTGGGTTCCCCCAAAAGGCCCAAATTTTGGGAATAACGGCCCCAGATCAACTTTCTTGGCAGGGAGGGAAACAAAAGTACCCCGAAGAAAAGGGAACATCTTAACCGCATCATAATATGCCTTGTGATATTTGCTGGAGGGTCAAATACCTCATAAGCATACAAATCCAATAAATTATAGACCATTAAAAAATTAATTTTGGTCTAACAATTAAGTTTGGTACATTTAAAATACGAATACAATATTTAGCTTTACAATGTCACTTACTACAGGAGATGAATTATTATTATTATTAGTAGTAGTAGTAGTAGGAGTAGTAGTAGTAGCATTAAACCAGTAATAGTAGTAGTAGTAGTAGCAAAAGTAATAGTAGTAGTAGCACTAGTAGTAGTAGTAGTAAAAATAATAGTAGAAGTAATATTGATGTGATACTAAATCCAACCCATAGTGTGTTAATAGAAATGACAAGAATATATGTTTATATCAAAATAAATATAACTCAGATGTGCTACACTTATCATAGGTTTAAAGAATTTTATATTTTGTACTTTTGTATCCTTGTGTGTGTGTGTGCGTGTGTGTGTATGTGTGTGTGTGCGTGCGAGTGTGTGTGTATGTATATATGTATGTATATATGTTTTATGTATTTATTTTGTATATTTAAAATTTTAAACCTATATATATATATATATATATATATATATATATATATATATATATATATATATATATATATAAAACGTGTGTGTGTGTGTTTTAAAAAGAATCATATATATATATATATATATATATATATATATATATATATATATATATATATAAAATATATATATATATATATATATATATATATTTTATTATATATATAAAATATGTGCGTGTGTGTGTGTGGGGGGTGTTGTGAAAATTTGTGTGTGTGTATATATATATATATATATATATTTATATATATATATATAAAATTTAATATATATATATATATATATATATATATATATATATATTATAATTTATTTAAATTTGGGTTTAAATTTGTTAAACCCATTTTTTAAAACTTATTTTAGAATGTTTTGATTAATATTAGTATTATTTTAAATAAGATACAAAACCTATTTTGCATATTTAAATCAAAAAAAGGAAAATTTTTTCTTAAATGTATATTTTTTTTGAATTATTTTATTAATGAAATCAAAATTTTACCCAATTTTAAAAATAATCTTCTTTATTCTTTTACCAGGTTAAATTAGTATATCTGCTCATGTACCATCTAAAATAAATCAATATCATAACTAATAAATCGCAGATCGATCTGTAAAGCACAACATCGTTTATGAATACTGCCAAATATAACCCAATTTACAATAGGATATATATGTTTTATATGTGGACAGTCGTGCAGACTCCCTACTTAGTATTTGGATTAAATCAAATTAGAGTAGACTTTGATTTATGCTAATACATGAACAAGAAGACGTAATGACATAAAGTTAAGAATAGTCAAGTATAATAATTAAATCAACAGTAGAAATACCGGTTATACGGTGAAAGCTTGATAAATTCATCTATACGTTTATTGGAGATTGTATATGTTGGCTTCATAATCGATGTATTTGTTATCGTGATCATCACCATCATCATGGTTAGTAACAGCAGTATCAGAAGGCAACCAACGCCAGCTTCTTTATGATTAATACTATCAGCATACTCACCAATACGTTTTGTTATCACTATTACTATCTAAATGTTTATTTTATTATCTTTGCACATTTCTTTGTTTATATTTTGCTGATATTGTGATTTTACGATTCCTACCTTTCCTATTCTAGCCTGCTAGTCTTCAAATACTCCTAGTAGGACATTTTGTGCGTGTATCTATTAATTAATGAACCATTCAACATTCTCATTGATGTTTTCAAACGTACAACTCTAAATAATTTATCAAGGCTAATTTAATCATAGGTTTCTCAAAGGCGAAACGAACTATCAAAATGCAGACAACGTCTATCCCAAAACAAGGCTTAATTAACACTTCCATTTATAACAATCCTAATTAAAAGGAAAATTTGCATATACGCGTTATTTTAATTATCTAACTGGTGAATCTTTTCAATTACTAAAGCTACTAGAATTAGTTCTCTTACATTTACTACGAACATATCTACTACTTATAATGATAGTCCTACTGTTATTCTGATCCTTATTTATATTAAACATAATGGTGTTGACTACAAACCTCACCCATTGTTTAGCCTGGTCACACCACTTTCCTATTCCATCATCAAAAAATGTATAAATGAATAAACTCACACATACACACTCATACACGCACATACATCAACAACAGCATAACACTCCCCACACACCCACAAACGTACACAAACAAAGTAACACACTCACGCACACGTACACACTTACATAAACACACACATTACATAGATCACACACACACACACACACACACACACACATATATATATATATATATATATATATATATATATATATATATATATATATCGTTTTTGTTGAATATTTAATGGGGAAGCAATTATTCTTACAATCATGCTTGTATGTAGGGCAAATAATGTGGTCTTGTAGGTAGTCACGCTGTACATTTGGTCATCACTAGAGACTCTAGCTCGGATGTGTTAGCAATCCCTTCTGTATTACATTTAGCTGATTGTATAGAAAGAATAATCAAGTGCGAGAATCATCATTAGAGAAACATTCCAAAATGTACAGAGGATTTACAGTCGACGCAACTCCAGGTGAATTTTAGGCGTTAGATGATGAGCTGATAAAAGTTTATTCCAAATATAACCAAACTATAATTGATTATCTTGTGTTCAAAATTGATTATTGTAATACCTGAATGGCCAATATATTTATATCTGATGAGTAACGTCGAAGGAAAGCAGTGATATCCTGGTGAAGTACCCATCATGCAACTTACAAGGAACTATTTACAAAAATGAATACACTAATACTCACTCCTGTATAAGACGTTTATAATCCACAAATATAGCTTAATGTTGAAACAATTTAAAGAATGTCTTCAAGTTAACGAGCACGTTGATTGGCAGTAATACACATGTATATTAAGTAACTTATACCCCGACTGATAAATTCTTCCCGACGAAGGCGTTTATTTCTTTTTCTCGAAATAATGTTTGCATTATCACAAAGTATGAAGAAGTCGTGTTTAATGGGAAGATCATTGAGATGTTTCTATCATCTTCTGCTGCTTACGGTATGGATACATTTAAAACAATTGTCCTAACTTGTCCTATCACTTATATTCTCTATCTACGTGATTTTTGAAGAAATATGTGTCAGCTTCTGCTACTGATAACAGTCATTATAAATAGGTCTATGGCTAGGCATGTGTGACCTTTTCTTTAGCAAGATCTACTATGGCTTTGCTGCTGAGAATATATCGATTCGATAAGGAAGATGTGAAGGATTACTGTTATATATTAAACTTTCCCTTCATCCCCAAGGTAGTAGTAAGACCCGGAGAATAGCATCTATAACACGATGACTCGGAGCATAGTTATCAATTTCCTCATCGAAGAGGACAGTCAATATGAATTATTCTTTTGACATTGTACAATGTAATTGTTGGGATTCTTAATTATAAATAAGTTATGTGCAACCTTTGAGGTAATTGATCATTCGATACTACCGAAGATATTGGAATTTCCAATTCTTTAAATAAAGTTAATATAAGAAATTCCGGTAGCGTGTTGTGTACATCTGAAAGAAAAAAAGTACATTCCGGGGGCAATTGCAAAAGTGGGACATGTCCAATTAGATAACACTTCCTCCGAATTATAAATCTCCTAAGGTTTAGTTAAAAGGTATTTAAGAGTTGGTTGTGAATCATACTTTTGTTGAATTGTTATAAAACCAACGACCGAAAGTCGTTTAAATATTTCCATTACGTCAACGCACCAGTTCGTTCAGTTATCTCGGAAAGGAATTATTTCTTTTAAGACCACTATGTTTGTAATAAGGAATTGTTTTCGCTAGAGTTTCTTTAGATAAATTCTCTTATTTGAGATATCATGATAAGGCTGGTTGAAAATAAAGTTTGTGGCAATTAGAAGGGAAATATTTAAATCTGGCTATATATCATTGTTTATTTTTCTTTTGTTTGGTGTTCTTCTATACACCTTTTTACATAATTTATAATATATGATTTTTGTCTATTTCGTTAATTAGAGCCTAAAGACGTGAATAGGTTCACTGAAAATGCTAATTGGATAATATACTAGTAATCGGTTGCAGGTTTTCTTTTACAGAAATTACGTTATTTTGTATGGCTATTGTAACATTTGATTTAGTGTATGCAGAATGGATAACAGTTATAACGTTTATGCCAATTAAATGAGTTATGTTCAAATATGTATATGTCACTCTGTCCATATTGCAATTACTGAATACATAACAAATAATTTAATTTATTGATTGTCGCAAGATAGCTCCAAATTGAAGAAGATAAGAATTAGCCATAAGTAAAAACTTCACGTATCTCAGCATTTATACCGATGCATGTTTTTCTTATAATAATGTCCAATTGGATAATTGTCTAACTTAATGATTAAATCGAAGTTGCTAAATGCAAACAATTTTAAATGGTTACTACAATTATTAACTGTAACTTCATGAATTAAAATAAGTATCATTTACGTATGGTAACGAAGTTATTAATGATTTTCTTATTGTAATAGTTGTAAGAATACAATAATAGTATCACTTATAGTAGTAGTAGTAGTAGTAGAAGTTATAGAAGCAGTAACAGCACTAACTTAAGTTGTTTATCTTACTTTGGCTCTTCCCAACATCATATGAATATTCATCATCTTCGTAATATTACTAAGAATAAATATACGTTCATTGTCACAATTATAAATATGTTTATCATCATTACAAGTTACGTTAATAATATTATTACAATTTTGCCATTTTGGTTGATAGAGTCGTAGCAAGGTGCAGTGTCAATTTTGTGCTTGTGTGTGTTTCATGCTGATACAGTGAATGTTCCTTTGGAATTTAAATCATCGTATTTAATATATTTAATTTGAAAATACATATCTCACGGTGTAATCACGATTGTACTTTCCGGGTTAAGAGTATTTTGAGGGAATTTTGATAAAAGTATCCACCGGTTGTCATCAGTACTCACTCTTAAAAGCCTCTATTTGTAATTCGTGACATAGCATGCTAAGGACATGGATAATGGTTTTGCTATTTTTATGGGTTCAGAAAGAATATGTGACATGCATATTTTAATGAATAAAATCTCTCTCTCTCTCTCTCTCTCTCTCTGTGCCTGTTGCCTCTTACTATGTACCCCAAAACACACACACACACACACACACACACATATATATATATATGTGTGTGTGTGTGTGTGTGTCATATATGTGTGTGTGTGTGTATATATATATATATATATGTGTGTGTGTGTGTGTGTGTGTGTGTGTGTGTGTGTGTGTGTGTGTTTTATAAAGATAGTTAAGGCGCTGGCACAGGTGTTATACTTTAAACATAACAATTAACTCCAAACTGATTTTTAAAATATTAGCACATTAGGAGAACCGTAAAAATAGAGAAAAATGAAAGAAAAAAGAAAATTTCTAAAATAATCCAAAAGAGGATAATCTAAATATAAAAAAAGAAGAAACTATGATTAAACCAAAACCAGGCTTTGTGTCGAACACTACGGCCAAGGAAGATTAAACCTAAAATGGAGAAATAAAATATTAATACACAGTATGAATAATGTGTGAATAATATCAGCATAAATCAGAAAAAAATCAGATTAATACTAATAGCAGCGATATAACACGACTCAACCCAATAGCAACGACCGGTTTCGACCTATTCAAGTCTTCATCAGGTTGCACAGAATGTCTAACGTTACCATATTGCTCGAGGTTTATATACACAATTTTTCAATAGGAAGCCACGCACCTAATCCTTTAGTTCTTTTTAACAAAGGATGGGTGCTATATTTTCTACTTGTGAACTTACGTAACCCGGTGTTTTGAAAACATCCCAACGATAATTGAATAGAATGTATATGTTTGTACAGGTGTGAAAGTGCCCAACATAATAAGAAAATAAACCTAAATGTACTTCAAATAGATTAGTCGTAGCTTCCCATTTGACAATTGATATATAGATATCTCATTGCTTTACAAACATAGTAACGGTGGGTTGAGATTTTTGTGTTTCGGGCGATTGACGCTTTACTGAAGTTGTGTTTGTGATTAACTTTTCCAGAGCTTCAGGAGACATTCTATTTATTTTAAGGTATTTTTTTCAACTTACTTGACACTAAATAACCCGAGAGGCTTTTATGTTTAGTGTGAGCAGTGATGATACTATATTGGTAGTGTTCTGAATAACTCTTCGGTTGAAGTATTTTAAAATGTTTATTTATTATTCTTGAAGCCATATTGCCTGTTCTAGAAAACGGCATTATTAGAGCTACAGTGTCACTTTTTTCGGCCGATTCTAATATATCTTCCGAACGTTTTTTATTTAACCCTGTTGGTTCTAATGATCCCAGGGTATCAATCCAAAAAGTTTCTCGTTTTAGTCTATTAATTCGGTCCTGCCAATCAGAACCTGAGCTGTGTATTTGTTCAATCGGTATTAAAATATAATCACCGAGAGATGGACGGTTGTAATCAGGCAGAAAAGAGTTATCTGCGTGTACTTTTAAATGTGTATATGAAGAAGAAAGTCGATGTTTTCTTTCAATTGTAAATCTGTGGCCATTAGCTCTTATGCGAAGAGATGTACTGGTTTCGCCAACATATTGTTTATTACAAAAGTATCACTGACGAAGATGATCTTTATGAATTTAGAGACATTAGTTGAATTCAAGCTGTCGATCCCGAATGGCTTGAGGCATAGTGTCTCATATCGGTGTGTGTTACATAGCATAGGCCATACTTTGATAATACGGATGGTATATATATATAAATATATATATATATATATATATGTGTGTCTCTCTAACAGTTTTGCCTTTTAATACCACGCATCCACCTTTTAGAATAATTTCTTTTTACACAAGGCTTGAAAAGAATACCCATGCCTTATCAAAGTACTTTTTCGTTAGAACATATTCTAAAAAATCGTATAATTTGCGATCTTAATAAAGGTATGTTTGGGATGGAAAGAATGTTTGTGCAACATCTGATGAATATCGGTTGGTTTAAAAAATACCTTGGTCAATAGGGTATTATTGTTTTTAGGGTCTTTGAATACAGTGGTATCTAAATAATTGACCGAATCAATACAGATAGAAGATTTAAATTTAATGGGTGGTTCATGTGTATTAAAAATATTTAGAAACTCAGAGAACGCATCCTTGTGATGTGGCCATATTATGAAAATATCATCCAAATACCGGAAGTAGGTATGAGGTTTTAATGGACATTTAAGTAGTGCCTCTTTCTCAAATTTTTGCCATGTAAATATCGGCCCAATCCTTACCTATAGAAGTGCCTACTTTTGGATGAACCATTCATCATTAAACAAAAAGTCATTACTCTTCAAAGATAATTCTAAAAGTTCTATAATTGGATCATCATATATGGGATAATTTCTCATTACGTCCCTTACCGCTTGCAACCCCTTAGTGTGATCTATATTAGTATACATACTTTCAACATCTAAAGTTATAAGCAAGCAATTATCAGGCAAACTTAATGCTTTAATTTTTTCTACAAAATCGTATGTGTTTTTTATATAAGAAGTGTGATCCATAGCAAATCGTTTTAAGTGGCTATCTATGAAAGATGATACATTTTTTGATTCACTATTACAATCAGACACTATTGGCCTTCCTGGGGGCATTACGTTTGGTATTGTCCAACAACTGTCCTCTTTGTGAATTTTAGGGAGCATATAAAAATATCGAGGTCTTGGCTCCTGGGGAGGTGAAAGGAAATTGTTTTTCAGAAATTGCACCTGCAGATTTAAGTTTATTTAAAATACCAGTTATTTTAATCGCCGTTCTGGGGTATATAGGCTCATTAACTTTTTCGTAATGATTATAATTATTTAATTGACGGTAGCCTTCAGTAATATAATTCTTTTTGTCCATTATTACTACTACCAAACCCTTTTATCAGTTTTTTAAAAACTATATCTTTATTTTTACGTAAGTTGTTTAGTGTTAATTGTTCTTCAATTTTAAATTTGGTTTTTTCCCGTAGGACATTTAGTTCATCTATTTCTTTTGTAAAGTTATTTATGCATTCTATTAAATCGGGGTCAGTTCCCTTGTCAGGTGGAACCCAGTTAGACTTAGATATAAAACTTTTCTGTGGTTTATTAAAATTGTTACGTTCGTAGCGAAAGAAATATTTTATTTTCAGTTTCCCCCCGAAACCCTTAGTTGTTTCCCAAAAATGGGTGCTTTAGAAATCTTAGGGGTTTGAACGAATGTTAGTCCCTTACTTAGTAAGTTTGTTTCTAATGTCGTCAAAACGTGACTTGAAAGATTTAAAATGTTATTAATTATTTTATAACAGGGGTAAGTTTGACCCTCTGAAGACCTTAGTTTAAAAACTCTAACCAGTGGTGAACCATTGAATTTGCCGTGTCTTCTTTCCATAGAATTCCCATTACACTATTATAATCAATTTTGAATTTCTGAGTACCCAGCTTGGGTATGACCGTAGCCCATTCACAATGACCCATAGATCGATTGATTGAATCTATGTTGGTCTGTTCCGCTTTCGGTAGTAATTTTGAATAATTTATTTCTGTAAGGAAAATATTACTGGAATCATATCGATTTTTAATCCATGTCAACATGGTTTTTAAATTTCGAATCGATATTCATTTGACTGTCACTTTTTCGACCCATCCGACCCATCCCAATTCGTATGTCTGTCCTTCACTTTCGTCGTCATTGTCTGTATCACGGCGTGATTTATTAATTAATGATTTTGTGGTGAATTCTGTAATTGCACTGTCACACAATTACACATATTGACATCCTTATATGATTGTTTTTCACCAACATTGAAGAGTTGGGTATACGTCTGGCGATAAAGAATTGAACATTTGACACAATGCTTAAAGCAATAATGTTTGCGTGTAGCGATACATCTAGTGGCAATACTTGACCTAAATTGGCATTTACTTCAAGCGACCATAAAACAGCTCTATATGGTGTCCAATTATCCACATTTATGCCTTTTCTATGAAGCCAACCTCGGTGATCTATATTATATCGCGACAGTAACACTCCGTCCAAATGAAAATCTTACCTTACTTAATTGAATACTATAGGAGGCTGTTATGACTCATTCAATAGCGTTACGTCATCTTCATGCCTCACCATCTTCAGAGCAGGGAGATATTTCAAGGATACTCACGTTAACGACCCAGACAACCTACTTGATCTTTATCATTTTTAGGATGGTTTATGCTTTGTTTTTCCTAGTTACGACGTCATCAGATGTTGTATAACACTTATGTTCCCGGGATAGGCCAATAAAATGTATCGCTGGCATGTATGTTTCCGGGAAGAGATTCCCGCGAAGACAGTGGCAGTTGGGATATAGAGTTTATATGGGATTGTT
>JAODUP010001037.1:0-125574 GCA_025642065.1 Paralvinella palmiformis | reverse complement strand
AGATGAACTTCTTAAGCATATTCTGGTTTATATAATTAGTACTTGTGATAATTTTATAATCTATTTTAGCGATATTTTAAAATGGCATTTAATGTGGCTTTCCATGCTCTTTTTTTCCAGCAAATATATGCGAACAGAATGTTTGAATTCACGTTATGCCTATGATCAGCCACTTCCAGTTGCAAAACTGGTCTCACTGATTGGCAGCAGTATCCTTGGTAATTAATTTGGGAATAGCAGGAGTATGGTTTTGTGATGAAATTATTTACTGTCATTCAGTTTTAATTTAAAAAAATTAACATCTAATACCTTAACCTGTGAAGAATCTCAAATTCCGACCCAGAGATATGGAAGAAGGCCATTTGGTGTTGGTCTACTCATAATTGGATTTGACGTATGTTGACCTACATTTTTGTACTTGTTTTCTAATAATCAAGTTTTTTATGACTTGAAGTTTATCTTTTCACTTGTTCAGTGGTTTTTGCCCTAACATAACTATACCATAATCTGGCTGGTGTGATTTAATTGGAATTAATCTGTAACACATTTGAAGGTGTTTTACATATTGTTTTAAGCATATGATTTAACTAATTATTCAAGTGGAAGTACACTCTAAATCTTCAGGTTAGTGTTTAAAATTGTTATATATCTCATAAGGAACATGTCCCTGGTAGGATTAGTGCCACAGCTAAATAATACACTCCTTATGCTTATGTTTGCAGACTTTATTTCACTAGGGAGTCACTCATTGGCTGTATATCCCTGGTGTAACCAGTATCAAGGCCAATCAACTCAATTCAAGTCATACACTCACTCATAATAAACATACAACTCATTATTAGGGTTTTTAGTTTCTTGAGTAATGATGCCAAGATGGCAGAAATGACTAAAAAACTGAGTAATACCTCAATCTAATGTTACAAGTAAAATAATCTCTGAATAAATGAAAGATAGAATAGTTATGTTTTTTTTATAGATTTAGTAAACTGCTGTAATATAATTATTTGTTTTGAATGTATCTCATTAATTCAACATCTTCTTTTCATTACTCACTGTAATTGTAGGATTTTGTGCTACATTTCAGCATCAAGGCCCTCATGTTTACCAAACTTGTCCTTCTGCAAACTTCTTTGACTGCAAAGCTATGGCCATTGGTGCCAGATCTCAGTCAGCAAGGACATACCTTGAAAAGCATCTTGATAAATTTCCAGACTGTAAGTATGGTGATATTTGTACAGAATCAGATTTTAGATCATTGCAGGCTAATTAATATAAGGTAGCCGAACATGTTGGTGACCAGGAAAGTATTACATCGTCATAAATATTACACTTTCTAGACCAGGGATAATTTAAAAAAAACTTTATTGTGACTAGATGTTGTGACTAGAATCAGATAACCAAGCATCCACCATCACTGCAATGTTATATTGATTTTTTGTGACTATTTAGATTTTTATCATTGCATTTAATATCAATTGTTACTTATGCTAGATAATTGATTTTACATATATTTATAACTGAATTGCAATTAGATTCATCACCATGCCATGATCATACAGATCAGTGACAATTGCCTAAATCTATTATTTGAATGATCTTGTCAAGTAAAGCCATGCTGCTTCAATATAATTAAATGGATGAATTTGTGGATGATCTGACACATAAAGTCACATCTTTTCTATGCATTTAATGGATCATTGAGTTAATGTTAAGCATGTGATATTTAGCCAAGATTTGTATATATGGTGAACATTCACATAAACTCACAATTGATAGTTACTTTATGCTGAATACATACCAGGAACAAAACCTGCAACTTTTGAGACTACAGTATTGTGTAATTTACAGCTGGTAATTTATCTGAATATTTATTTATTTTTCATTTCAAACCCCAAGATTGAAGAAACACAAAAAATATGAATACAGTACAATACATTAAAATACACATGAACAAGTATAATCGTGTATATTGAGAACATGTAATTATAAACAAATACTAAAATGCTTTGGTCAATAGAAATGAGGACACTAAATGGCCTAAATTGTGCTGATGTGTTGCTAAACAACATTCATCCATGGTCAATAGAAACAACATTAAATATTCATCAGACCAGGATTTAATCAGATTATCACAATGGATAATTTGGCTAAGTGAGTCTACAACTCCATCATTGCACATATTATGGTGCAGGATATATTTTATAAAAGCACATTCTACGGGTGATAAACCTAACTACAGGAGCTGATGTGTAATTGTACCTGGGATAGTTTTACCACAGGACATAAAAACAGCTAAATCGTAAACACACAGGTCATGTAAAGGAGAATTAACTTTAAAAATTTGTATATCCAATGCCAATATTGATTTCATAAGCATATTATTAACAGAAGATATATTTAATGCTTGTAATAATTCCATCTAATGTGAATGGTTAGGAATACCACATACTCTTTTCATTATGCTACCTTGCATGTTTTCTATTTTTTTCACCATATTGATGTTTATATTAACAGCATCAAGACCATACAATAACGTTGGTTGACAAATAGAATAAAATAAATAAGATTTAGTATCAGACATAACACCAAGATAACACATACCTATATTAGACAGAAAATAGGAGCTATTTCTACATTTGGTAATGCAATTATCAACATGCTGATTGAAATCTGTTTTACCAGTAAAAGTAACACTAACTTTGTCTTTATTGATGAACCACAACTTCATAGCCTTAACCTGGTCAAGTGTCAGGCCATCACCAAGGTATCTGGGATTGAATATGTGTACAGCCAGGTGGCAGGGCTTGATAACAACGTCAAACCTCTCCTGGATGATGTCTCAGTGGAGTTATAACAGTGGTTCATTGAGCAAATGGATGAAGATCTCACAGGCATCAGCAATGGTTGTCTTGTCGCTCTAGCCCTTGTCTAACACTTCAGCTACTGGTCGCATCATGTTAGCTTGGTTTTGCACCTGTCTGAACAGGTTCATATCCATAACCTTCTTCATGATGGTTGCATCCATCTCACCTGGATATTTTCCTATAAACCTGATGTAGTAAGTCCTGTTGGTCAGGTAGGAATTTAGGCTGATGAGCTGGTCCTTCCAGTGAGAGTCATTCTGCAGCTGAGGATGAGTTGAACCTAATTGCTACTTCAACCAGACAGAGGGGACTTGGACTTGTTCACATCTGTGACGTCCTTCATGACAAAGGATGGTGTTAGATCTTGGCCTAGCAGGTTGATGGCATTGGAGAATCACCCATGTGTGATGAGGTTCTCATCTTCTTTCTCCAACTCTGTGTCTGTCCTCATCATCATTTGTATACATTGGAGCCAAAGGTTCTCTGAACATGGGCTTTGGATTCCTCAAACATGGTCTTACATGCCTCAGCAGTCTTGTGGGTGGTGCCTGTATCCTTTGCATCCATAAAGAAGCCTTTACCTGGGCTGACCACTGACGTAGCGATAAATGAGTCATTCTGGATGGTACTCCAGCTATCTTGCTGCATGGTGACAGCCTTGTTGTTCAGATGCTGCTTCTTGATGGCCTGATACTTGTCTTGGCATTTGTCTAGCCGTTTGTTGCTGATGGCTTCTCCAGTAGACAGCTTGTACCCTGGTCACAGACTGAACACCATGGCATTGAACCAGGGATGCTTCACAACACTGAATGGCAGATTGCACCCAAACACGAACTCAGCAATCTTCTCATCCAGGTAATTTTTTATATCTGCTGGGGTATGGAACACAGTGTTTCTGTGGTTGAACAGGGTTGGTCTTAGGATCAGCCACAAGACAGTGTGCACCCTGTTGCTGAGGTTCGCTGGTTCTGGTCTGCTTGGTACACTTGTCATAAAGTACCTTGATCCTAGCAATGT
Source organism: Paralvinella palmiformis (assembly GCA_025642065.1). Classification (NCBI taxonomy): domain Eukaryota; kingdom Metazoa; phylum Annelida; class Polychaeta; order Terebellida; family Alvinellidae; genus Paralvinella; species Paralvinella palmiformis. Next base: position 121,693 of record JAODUP010001037.1, on the reverse strand, counting down.
GGTTATTTTCAAACAGAGCTTACACTGAGCCATGCTCTTTGAACCATCTACAAGGCAAGTAAAACTATTCCAAATAGGATCCATAGGTCTACCACCTTTAAACGCCTGACAACTTTTATCACTGTAGCATGTTATGAAAATGAGATTTATACCCAAACTTCTAAGGACTTGCTACGGTTTTTCTCACCTCTTTGCAAGATCCCAATTAAAGGGGTACCTATCACACCTCTTCAAAGCAGTTTTAGCCACTTCATATATTCTGCTGTGAGGGATGATTATAATCATGTTTTTACCCCTCCATATGGCATCAGACAGGGCACATAAGGTGTTGAAACAGTATTAGAAACATTTTTGATAAATTATTCCTATAGTTTTAGCCGGGGCGGTTTTAACCACGATGTGACTAAAACCCTGGTAGTATCAGTATTCTATGTTCTTTGATACTAACTTTAGCATTATTCCACTGTTTTAATCCCTGTTTTACATGCTGTACCATGGTTGGTAACACCCTGTACTGTAGACCTTCATGTTGTGTGATCATATCCTAGTCATCCCTGTTTCTGGGATATTTCATTCGATCATCTCATTTCACTAGGAATTCCCTCGGCCATAAGTCCTGACACTCAAAAGCAAACAATTACTCACATGCTGAACCACTAATCATTTCATCTTGTTGCTATGTGTGGGCTTTACTTAGAGAAAGTCACACTTTTCCGGTCTATAGGTATACCACATTTGAACACTGTGGAATAGTAGCAAAATTAGATCAAGAACAGAAGAAATGATAAGTCCAGTAGCTGGCTACGTTTTTTTAAAAACATTTCCATGAAGTCTAATTGCACGAAACTTCTTTTTATTATTTGTTGAATAGAACTTTAAAATGTTGGTCCTTTTTGGGTGTTTTGAACATGATACAAAATTCATTTACAAAACTAGAACCATCATAGTGAGAGATGACAGTTTTTGGTAATGGATTGTGATAGGTCGGGTTTCAATTTTTAGCAGTGCCTATGTCTGTGGGATATTTCATCTGATCAACCAGTTATGACCAGTGCTTAGAGGAAACAAAACATGCATTTAGAGAAATTATGGTAGAAACAAACACATACTTACAAGATATAGCATGTCCATGTTTAAATTGCTGGTAACATAATTGTGGTTAGTAATTGGTGAATGACAATATATATATATATATATATATATATATATATATTGTATTAAGATGTTGATACCTCATACAAAAAGTTTTTTTATACTGTCAGGTAACTTAGAAGATTTAGTGAAACATGGGTTAAGGGCTCTTCGGGATACTTTGCCAAATGAAGTTGAACTCACAACAAAGGTAAGGTGCCAGGATAACCAAATTCTTAATCTCTGTTGTACTTGATGAGCATTTCTCTTTGTAGTTAAATCAGCATTTACACACTCTTGTGAATTACCTATGTCAGAATTTGTGTTGGTTTTGTGAAAAATATAGAGTTATATATGCAATAATTCATGTTTTCACACAGTAAATGCGCTGCCCAATCATAAAATAAATGGGTTTGTACTTTTAATCAATGCTTCTATTTTTACAAATGCCTAGATGCCATACTGACCTGCATATTTCCAAACTTCAATTAATTCTGACAACGAACAGTGACATCACTTGCAAGAAAGCCATCTTACGATGTCTCTTTCCCATTATGCTTTTAGCAACTTCTTATGTGTGTTCTTTTTTCCTCCATTTTTTTGTAAATATTTTAGTTCTTTTCCATACTGCGTGAATTGTTTCTACCCGTAATGAGATGTTCTGATCGTTACACTTATGTGAAGATGACATCACATATGAAACATGAGTTGTCATTTAATCCTGATTTTCATGAAAATGGAAACAGATTGGCTCAAGCCCAAGCAAAATAGATGCTGTATATAAATATTAATAAATAGGAAAAATCACATATATCTATTATCAGTGTTTTATTCCTGATTTAATGCAGAAATTATTTTTGGGTAAAGATGGTTCATTATATTGCTTAGAACCAATAACATGTGGCACAGTTTCTGTATAAGCCACTTTAAATTTATGGCATGACTTTCTGTTTCAGAATTGTTCTGTGGGAATTGTTGGAAAAGATGTGAATTTTATTATTAAAGATGACAGTGAGGTTGAAGGCTATGTATCCTTTTTCCACATTAATAGGAATATAATTTTCTACTGTGTTATTGTATCACGTGTGTGTGTGGTGATTTTAGTAGTGTGAAAGGGAACTGGTATAGAGAATCATGAATTGCAAATACAACCTGTACATGATTCATCAGAGGGCTGAATAAAGAGAATCAGCTGCCAACTACTTCATGTATGTGCTGTCACAGGATGAGCTTCTCTCTCATTTATTCAGTGCAAACATTAAGTTCTCAGTGGTTTTAGTTTGGCACATGTCTGAGGGATTGGTAGAATTGTTATATGTTTGTCACAAATAAAAATAGCTTTTAATGATACCAAATCTAGTAATAAGTGTCAGTTAATCATTGAGAATGGAATAGTTAACTCACTCTGTCAACTCATTTTACACAAAAACTTTATTAAATTGTATTCAAATGAGAATGTTTTAACTGCTTTTCTCCTTTTTATCATATACATAGTGATCAAATAAGTGATATGTTCCTTTCACTGTATATATATCACTTGTAGTGGTTTTAAGAAATAATATATTTAAAACACCAGCCATAGATAGTGCCAAATATGTTATACCTTTAGTATTATCTATAAGAAAAAAGCTCTAGTTACAACACATTGGCAGTGTTTTTATTTAATGAATAAATATTCTACAATCCTATAAAAAGTTTATTTATACACAAATGGAGGTTTAACAACAAAATGCATATTTCTAAAAATGCTAAAGGTACTAATGTATGATGGTAGAAGTTACATATTTCTAATTTGTTAGCTGATTGACTCTTTGAAGGGTTGTGCTATTTGTCTTTGAATAAAGGTTATAAAGGGACAGTCCGCCCTCAGAAGATATTTTTTTAATATGTAATGCTTAGAACAGCAATCAAAAATTCCACAATAATAATCACGAAATATACCCAACATCACAAATAGCCGGAATCGAAGGCGGGAAGGAGAAAACTGAAATGCTCTGATGTCACATTGGCGCTCTCTACACTGACCCAGATTATAGTTTATCTTGAACATTAATGTCTGAGCCATTTTAAATCATCTTCTTGTCAGGTTCCTTCTGGCTCAAATTGATATGGTTGTATATCATTCATGACATAATTTTCACAAGATAATGCCATTTAGTTCTGGAATAATTCTTTGCTCACACTTGTTTACATGCTTTTGTATGGGCTCTACCGACTTCAGGTCAACCGGATACACTCAAGTGACGTCAGCATTCAGGAGCTTTTGGTCTCTTGTCTAGCTTCAAAATGGCGGCGCCCACAGGCCACTGAAAGTCAAGTAATCAGCACTTTGAACTGGATTATTTAATATGTGCACGATCGTTTACACATCTTGACATTATTTATGATATTTGTGAATATAGCTGTATTAGTCCTCAAAATTTGAAATGAAGCTGGACTATCCCTTTAAATGAAATTTTCCACTTTCACCTCCTATAATCTGTACTAATATTCTAAAGTACTTCTCATTCATGGTATTTGTGATTCTATTGTCTGTATCACAATAATGTTTGCACCATTTGTGTACATTAAAAAAATGTGTATAGAAATCTGGATTTTTTCCTTCTGTCAGGTTACTGCCACAGTGGACACTTCTCTAGCACTTTCTACAGGTATCAGTTATAGTCACAATACAAAAATTCAAATAAGACACCTTATGCCATCATACTTAGTTTGGCATATAATAACAATTATTCAGAAGAGTTAACTTTTTTCATATTTTGGCATCTGACTTCATTACTTCCAAGGAGCACTGCATTTAAAAAAAAACTACATAGTTTCATAGAATTTAATTGGGTGGGGGGGGGGTTATTACCTCCACAGCTAGTACCATTCCTTCTGAGTGTGGCTCTTAAATTTGTGGATAGGTATACATTTTTATAATACAAATTTGTTATTATATACTGTAAGAGGCAATACTAAGTGACGTTTTGTGCCGATGTGTCATTAAGCCTGGGGTGTAGCCCCTTTCCCTGGGGTGTAGCCCCTTTCAGCAAATGTCCCAGATGTGACTAGCACCTAGTTTAGATTGAATACTGTCTTAGCTCAGCATTTACTAGTTTTTTGGTCATGTTACTTTTTTATGTATTTTTTTCTCACTTCATTTTTACTATGAAAAGTCAGGTGATGTGAAAGTTTGTCAGTTTGCTTGGAGTGCCAGAATTACTTCTACTCTGAGATTATTTTAAATAAAATTATCTTATTTGATGCAATACCTTGACAATATTAACAGCTACAGCTTATAGAGGGAGAGGAAAGGGCTTCTCATGCAGGAAAAGAAGATGAACCTGTGAGTTTTTAGCAGATGTAAATTTTGCTGTTCAATTCCGGAATTGATTATGTAAAAATCATGCATGAAATAAGAGGTATGGTCACATAAACACCTTCCCAATTTATTTATATGTGTGTATGGTAATCATTAATATTTTAGATCCAGATGGAAGCTGATGAGCAGGCACCTACTGGTGATAGACCTGAGCCACAAGTAGCTGCTCCTGATGTGGCTGAACCTATGGATCAGTGAGTGATGGATGCCAAGAGTACAGTATACTATGTGGTACAGAGAAGTTCAGCAGTAGACCACATTTCATATTCCTTACATGTTAACTTCATAAGTTTCTACTTGTACTATTTCATTACACAAAATGTTCTGTGAATTAACTTTTGTGAATTAAACAGTTTAAGATTAGAATCATTCAGTTATCTATAGTATATAATAAACACTTAGACAGCTGCTATAGTGTAATCATTAAATCTTCACAGATTATTTGTCCATGATTGAATTAGTCACTTTGTCATTATTTCAATGGTTCACACAAGATTTATACACATGCACATACCATGTTTACAGCTTAATTCCGCTTAGCAAATATTTCTCTGAATGAACCCAGCAAATTTGATACCAAAAAATAACATTAAATTGAAGAGGTTTTGTTTTGTATAATATATGATAGTTTCATAACTGCACAAATTTGTTGTCAGAACTGTCTATCCCACCGTTGCCAGCTGAGTTTCAGAACACTCAGTGTTACTATCTCTGGCTGTTAACGTATATATTAAATTTCTTTAAAAACCATTATACTATACAAATTTAAATACACCCAGTGACATATTCATTCTCTTCTGTATCACGCACGTGTCAAAACATTTAATAAGTATTCTAGGGTCTCTTTGGTAATGTTTGTGAGTCTGAAAACCCTGGAGCTCAAAAGCTCCCTGAACCTTAAGCTATAGCAATGGAATGCTACCACCACATAAAAGAAAATTACATTGTTATAGTTTATTATTATTTTGCATACATTTATTCTTCCCAGAGAGGAAAAATACTAAATACAGTTCCAAGGCAATTATAATACAACAATATACAAAACATTCTAATTACTTTTATTACTTACTCACAACTATGTTTAGTATGTAAAAAATCAAATTTAACAAAGACATCAGTCACAGCTGCACAAACTTAGCCTTATTTCAATACAGGAAGTGGAATGAAGTACTTTTTCTGAAACAAGCACCAACCTTCGTTATACCATTTACTTGCTATGATACACCATCTAAAAATGAACAATACAAGTCTGAAGAGTTGTAAACAAAAAGAAACGAGACAATTTATCATGTACATTATGATATGATGGTGTTGGTGGCAACTCGTATTACCTCTGATCAACATAGCTACATACAACACAACTGCACAAGAACTGTTTTACAAAAATAAAAACAATATGGCATCTCTCGGGGAAAGATATGCTGTCATCCTGTACTTCTGAAATTTCCAAATCAAAATGTATGATTTAAGAGAATATTGTACTGATCTGAGCAAACCTCCACAAGCAGCACACAATAATAACCACTATGTTCTTTTTAGTGTGTTTACTGTGTGAGTGTACAAGATATGCATGTCGATGATTACTGTCCTGTGGAAAAGCCAGAAGTGGAGATGCAGATTAAGTTTACATAGAGTAATATACAAAAGGATTTCCAGAGATGAGATGCATAGTTTTTTCATTGAAATGTGCACATTATTTCACTTACTTTGGCTGAATTTAGGGGTGCTATGGTGTTCAGACATGATCACACATCTTAAAATAGTGATTTGTGTATGGTTTGTTGTACACACACCAGCAGTGAAAAAATAGCATTCACAGCTCGCAAGAACTATATACTCATAAGGGCACAGGGGCTCTATGTGAACATTCAGGTAATTTCTAAATACTATTTGTCTCATAGCAGTTTTTTCATCCTTTACAAAAGCAGGATCTGGACAATACTTTTAGAAACTGCAGACTACAGTTGGAATAAAACTGTTACAAAAGAGAAATACATACATTCTACAGTATAAGAAGCACAACTACAACAGACCAACAAATAATGTCTTATCAAACCACTTTAGGATAATCTCACAGCAATCCCACTAATAAATAATATATGCTATGCTGGTATATTAATAATATAATCTTTTTAATAATATATTCATCCGACTTAGATGACATAAGAATACTTGAGTACTGTTAATTTAATTTAGAAACCGGGCGGTAAATAATGGTACGAGAAAGAATTTTAAGATAATCCCATTTTAACCTGAGCAAATGGGAATGCCCAAACTTAAAGGTAATTCTTGTCTTATAACTATTAATTGTTGTATACAGTGGCTTTATAACTACACACAAATACTTCTGACTGTTTAGAACACAACATTAATGCTAAATGATCCACATTTTTAGATTTAAGCATTACTATGACAGGAACATAATAACCAAAATGGAATATATCTACCTGTAAGAATAAAACAAGCAAAATTTTACATACTGCTCCAAACCTATATTATACGAAGCCCATGAGCTCATCCATCAAGAAGTTAACGGGTGATCTGATTTTAAAACCAGTTAACAGTGAAATATTCATTAACTTCATATTTTAATGTTGAAAATAGGAAGTTAGCTATGACTTTGGCAAGAAATCCTCAGCTATGACTGGTGTTAGGTTCTTCATAAAATTGACAGCTATGGCCTCCTTCACATTCCAGACCAAAACAGTCAAATGCGACTTTTCAACAACAAATATGACTGCATTCATGTCACAGGAGTCAGAAATCTGTGACCAGTTCCACTGTGAAGAGAGTGGCAGACAACAGTCAGCATATAGGATAACACCTGTCTTAATACTTCTTCAAAGTCTTCTTTATTAAAGAAAGCCTCTGTAAGTGATAAAAAAAATAAAGTTTAACACATTAGCAACAAAAGGAATGGATAATTGATATTCTTATGGTGTCTTTAAAAAAATATAGGAGATGCAATTATGCTAGATAGTCATACTTAACAGTAACGTTCATACTGATTCATATTTAAATTCAAGGCTGTCATTGTATTGCTTAGCTGAGTAAAAAAAACTGACTTGTTTGTGCGCTTCTGTTGTAGCTGATTTCTTGTATGGTTTCAGTTCTTCAGAGCCAAATCCAGGTATCCACATGTTCCAGCATCTCTCTGCAGATATAATAAACAAGATGAACACTTGTATCTAACACCTACAGATATATATCATCAGATAAGTAAACTAAAAAATAAAATTATCTCTCATTTCTGTGTGCTAATGGCCATATATATGTCTTTATAAACACTTTAACACAAGATGGCTTGGCCTTTCATACAAAAGTATTATACCCCAAACTAGCCATAGATAGATATCCACCTTGATGACCTAAATATTTTAATTCCCAGAAATTATACTGCTGCCAGAATGGACAACAGACATTCCTGAAGAATACCCACTTCTCCATATGATTTTTATTTCATGAATAAATACTACTCAGTCACAAGAACTATTACTGTGGAGATCAAAGATTTTGGCCATTGTCTGGTAGTATTATACGACTTCTACTTTTTATAGTTTGGAATACCATATTAAAGAATTATTATTACCAATATTATTCATTGTAAAGTAAAACAGTATACATAACTTAGGATGTGAACAAATAACAATGCAAATAAACAATGCATGAAACCATTTATTTAAACATGCAATGCACTGTGTTAACTAACCTAAATGCATTTGAACATCTTTAACTTCAACAGTATTGGACTTCCGATGCTTAGCCAACTGACATGCTGCACTGACAACATTGTCTATAAAGTCATCTGCAATCTGCATCAGCATCTGCATATAATCCAACCAATTATAACTATATGATAACACAGAGTGATAATAAAAGTAGTACATGTGACACTGGTTTAAACGGTTCATCCTGTATGTTAAATACAAGGTTTGATCTATAGCATGCATGTATTAATGTAAATATTATGCCACATGTGTTTAGAAAACAATGATAAAATCCTGTTAAAGGTTTACTGTATTATTTTAAAAATATGGTTTGCAATGGTATGACAGTGACTTTAATATTTTTGACAGTAATAGACAACATATAATATTTATGCTATAAATCAAGGCATCTTAAGATAGAATCTATTTCACCCACTTGTGGGTGATACCAGTTATTTCCTCTTGCGTCGTGAACTATAGGAACAGTGTTTAAAAAACATGATTGCATTGTGAAATGATGATAAAATTACTGAAATAAAAAAAATTTAAACTAATCCTATACAGTACAAAACCTGTATTATGGTCACCACTGGGACTGGTGATTTGTGGCCATAATCGAGGACTGGCTGCAATACAAGACAACCCAAATTTAGCTTCATTGAGAAGCTTGTTATTGAAATTTGAGCCATGCCACAATAAACATTAGGTCTAGCACATGTTATAATCAAATTTTATTCACAGAAACATAATTAAAAAAACAATAATATTATGCAAGTGGGCTGATGTTTGGGACCATAGAATCTGGCTGCATATAGGCACTGATGGTCGTTCAGGCGTGGCCACAATGAGGTGGTATACTGTATTAAAATCTATTACTACAACGAAACCAAGAGGTCTTTGCTGCCAAACAAATGAGATATGACGCCCTTGAGTGCAGGATGTCATATGTACGAGTTGTCTTGTTACCAACACTGCCTTCAAAATTAAAGTCGTGAAATTATCTACTGAGTCCAACAACATTTATCCATAATTACAGAAATCAGATAATTCTACATATAACTATTTATTTTCGTTATAAAGCCATGAATCATTATCATCAACTTAATTCACTTCTATTTTCACTCCATGACTGCATAAGTTTAGATCAAAATGTGATTGATGTCTCTTTGCATACAGATCGAGTCTAGACGGCTGCCAACACCCTGAAATTTCTTCTCCTGAATTTCTTGACACTGAAATAGCACCGGCTCCAAAAATAAGGGTAATCAAAGTATCAGCTTAAAGGCCAGGCCCTACAGTATTTAGATTGTGCAATAATTCAGTGGTTATGGTTGTTGGCAGAGGTTAGTGCACTGCTTTTACTCCTGTATGTGTCCAAATAAATATTCTTTCCAGCATTTCTATGAACATTTGACACTGTAAGGCCATTGTTCATTGAATACTTGTTTTACAAATCCACCGATCACAGCTGAAACCCATTGCTGGGAAATAAAAACCACTTTTATTCTTTTTAATATTATTTTCATGCCTACCAGTCTGAACACCGTGCGGAAGCGGATTAGGAATATGATACCACACTGCCTAATCCAAGATGGCGAGAATGGAAGAATATGTTATAGAAAACATTGTGATGGGACAGATGATCATCTAACTGAATTTGAATATCAATGTAAAACATAAAACCAGAGTAATCCAGAATATGTTCTCATGGGGGCATTTGTAAAATTGTTGGGTCCAAATCTGGCAAATCTTTCAGAAACTAGAACTTTGTGTAATTTATTTTGACTGACCCCATGTTTTCAGTGATTTATTTTATTTCTGTCCCGACCAACCCTAATTTCTGGAAGGGAAATTTTCTGTAAAACAAGTATTCAAAAAACAATGGCCTAATCCAAAACTGAAGAGTAAACACACAGTTCATGGACATGGCCTCATTTTTAAACATACATAACTAGGTCATTAAGGAATAGTTCACATTCATTTTAAACTTTCAGGACTAATACAAAATGATCTTTAAATTATGTCAAAATATGAACATGACCAACCACGTATTAAAAAATGCCGTTCGAATTGCTGTTTAATCGACTATAAATCATCTGTGAGACAGAGAACAGATACTCCTGAAGTCTGATGCCATTGTATGTGAACTGTTTGTATGAGCCAGTTATAAGTGCAAATAAATATCAGTCAATCATAATTATTTTTAAATGTATTTATGAATACTGCTATATACTTGATCCAAACAAACTCAAAGGTTCCTGAAATGGTTAAAGAAAACTATATAGTAAAATTCCTTATGAAGATTGTTTTGCATTTTTGTAACACAAAACATCTACAGAGCTGTCAAATGTTTTGTAAATGAACTAATGACTGCATCAACTAGCAGTAGTTATAGTAGGTTGAACCTGAGGACAGGTAATGTCATTAACTTTTCTCCTACCCACTGGATAATCTCATATTCGAGTAAGTGGTAATATCCAGCCTCCAGTAATTTGGAATATTTCATTATTATTTATGATTTTATGTATAGTTTGCAAATATAATGGTCAGATTTGGGGTTACTTTTATGAGCATTACACATTTATATTTTCTGAGAGATAACTTCTCCTCTAATGTGTCTAATAACAAATACAAATGCACTACAATTAGTTTACATCAGTCTATCATCAATCCATACGTATATGTAAGAGATTCCTAAACAGTACCTCCAGGACTATGTTCTTGCATTCAAAATGTTTGTCATTCTCAAAAATATTCTCCAAATTTGATATCAGGACTAATTACTAATGCTGAACAAAAACACAATTTTAACTACATTTTACCTGATAAAGGAAGATAAAAATAAAATTTCAATAATTTCTACATACGTCCTCAACATCATCATCCATCTGTTCCAGGGAATCAACTTCCTTCACCAACTCTTCAATTCTTCGTCTATCTAGAACCTAAAACAGACAATAACCATTTTTTAAATGCTATTTGATTCCTGAAGTTAATGTAATAATATTATCCATGTCTCTTCCAGAAAGACTGCTTATTATGCTTTCCACATACAATTATTACTGACTGGATAGTACATAAATAGGGATTTTTGTAACAGCTAACCTTCATATACCTAAAAAAAGAGTCTATGTTAGAAGAGCTCATCTACTGAAATATGATGATTTACCTTTGGTGGTTCGTTCGTTGCTGCAGTTGAAGGTGTTGTTCTATGTAAAGTTAAAGGCTGAGAGAGGGACATTGGAGAAGCAGCATTTGATGATGCAACAGATGACTGCACAGTAGATCTAACTGGTGACTGGAAAATAAAAATAGTAAATTACACACACATATGTATATATATATATATATATGGGTTCCCCCACAAATCTCATTGCTAACTTCCATGATTTTTTTATGCCAAAAACAATGTGTTTTCCAGCAGTACAATTTGCCAATTTAGTTAAGACCAGGGTTGGAAATAAAAATCATGATTTTATTTTTTTAAATCTTATCAAAGTATAAACAGACACAAAGTTATTTTCAAAGTTGATAAATTACCAGCTGTAAATTACAAAATAGAGTAATCTCAAAGTTGCAATATCAGGTTTTGTTTCTGGTATGTATTCAGCATAAGATAACTATCAATAGTGAATATATGTGAATGCTCACCTTATATGCCAATCCTGGCTAAACCTAAAGTGCTTAACATTAACTCAATGATCCCCTAAATGCATAGAAAAGATGACTCCATGTGTCAGATCAATCCCCAATTTCATCCAATTTACCACATTGAAACAGCATGGCTTCACTTGACACTATATGATAGATTTCGGACAATTGTTACTGATTTATATGACTATGACATGGTGTTGAAATCTAATTGCAATTCAATTATAAATATATGTAAAAATAATTGCTACGTGATTTTAAATATCAACATTTCATTTCATGGGATTAAATCGACTCTGCCATCATTGCCAAATCGTTCAAGAAGTGCTTTATCAGCAATGATTTAGATGGCAGGGAAGATGATGTATTCTGGGCTGAACAGCACAAAAAATCTCACACTAACTCCGACGAAGAAGGCAATGACATGTATGATGACATACAAACAGATACAACAGATGTTCAGTGAAGAGAGTGAGGATAATAAATTTTTGGATTTTGAATCAAAATTGCTGATTTTAGTGGGTCTTATATGCTGGTTCGACTCCAGGGGGGCTTATTGGTCCTAGAAACAGGTGTGTCTTATACGTGAGTATATAGAGTAATTATAACATTAAAGAGATTACAAATGGAAATCAAAGGTAGTGGCTAATGGCTCTTGATCTTTTTGCAAACCCGGAGGGTGTATGTTACTACTGCAGCCATTGGATGTTTGCCTGAACAAGCTGTTTAAGGGTTATATGCGCAAATCATGGAATGATAGGATGACAAAGGGCGAGAAAACACTAACAGTTGCTGGTAATCTAAAGAGACCATCAATTCCCGCAGTCATGAGGTGGGTAAAACCTGTGTGCATGGTTCCAGATAATATTTGAGGTTGGAGGGTCATCAGAAAAAAGAAAGGGGTTGATGAAATATATAGCGCAAGACTGGAATCAAGTAGGCCCTAGTGGGGGATCATAAACTGATTTTAGTGAACAACAGAATCCATGCCTGCATGATATCAGAGAGCTGGAATACTAATTCCTTTCCTCTCAAACACAAATGGCCTGTATCCAGGTCAGTTCATTGGAAAGTTTAAGAGCCTGTAGAACAAACAATACTGGATGTTGATTGGGTTTTGCATGTGTTCTGTATTCAAATACAAGGACTGTTTTTAGTCACTGTCATCAAAATAATGAAGAATTTATATTAAAGTGGATTCTGCCATACTTTTTGGTCATAAATATATATTGTGTGATAATTTGATATGTAAAAGGTTATTATGGTATTTTTTTATTAAATTAATAAATGATAGTGTGTTTTGCATAATTGTGATGCTATTTTGAGTTTGCAGGATATTTCTCATGTACATAGGTAGCGCCATTTATCGCGTGTAGATGAAACTTAAAAACTTTTCCGCCAATTTATAAGGTGTGGTCCACTTGAGATTTTAAGCCTGCTGGTTCTGTGCTAAGGAACCTGTTTGAAAGAAATATTTGGTTCATTGGCAGCATCCAGGTATTCAAAATCATGAATGGGTTAGATCGTCTTGATCCCAAGATATTCTTTCTCACAGCTGAAGGACAATGTACCAGGGGGCACAAGGACAAGTAACTTATGCATCACAGTAGGCTTGAAGTTCGTAAGAACATGTTCAGCCAAAGAATAGTCCAAGATGGCTATGGTGATTAGTACTATGATAACTCTTGCTACATGTGAGATTCTAGATTATGACCGGGCCAGCTTTTTCACGGATGACGACAATGATTTAGCTTTTGAGGGATTTTAATCCTATCAAGCCAATACTTCAGAAGTCAACCTCAGATTTTACAGTAAATGAGGAAATAATTATAGGATCAAAAATTTACCTTCACGCATCTGCCAGGTCAAGTATTTACTCTGAACCCAAAAGAAATAAGTCCCTTTCAGTTTTGAGTAAACATTGTTGCAAACTTTCACCAATGCCCCAAATTATTCATTGGAACTTTCTTTGAACTGGAATTAACTTATACTGGTCAGCTAAATTTCATGACTTATAATATCATTCTGACCATTTCTACCACTTTTTGAAAAATTATCTCCCCCCTCTCTCTATATATATTAAGGTTTGCAGGTTTAACCCATTCCTTATGTTAAACTGTGTTTTAACCAGGGTGGAATAAAACGTAATTTTGGACTTTCTTCTATAATTAATAACTAAATGAGAAGATAAAACAGACAAAATTATATAAATGTGTATACATTAAACATTATTATATATCTTTATGACTAATATAAAATCTAAAATAAGTGTGTCACCATAACTAAATATACACCACCCTGAGCAATAATATAAGTATTCAGATATTTGAAAGGAAATAAGAAAATGATTCAACCCTGATTTTGTCACACTTTATATCTAGTTTACTTGTACTCAAGCAATACATGAAATTAACTACCGGTATCTCTATAGGTAACCTTTAGTTGAGAGCAAATATCTTAATCTTGTGCCACGTGGAGGATTAAATAAAGCCAACGGCAGTGCAAGTTTTATTATTGGTTATCTAGTTGCTGACTACCCCAAATGAATTAGTTTCTCATCCTAGGATACAGAAACAGATAAGAATGGCCAATCACAGAACAGATTAATTGACCATGGCTAACAACAAAGCAAATCAGTAAATGATCACTATAATGTCATAATAACAGAACATATAAAATTTTAAAATATATTGGATGGTACATTTACATTGTTGTCATAACAGATACACTACTATTATATCAACAATGGCATCTTAAAAATTCATGCCATTCTAAATTTTTTAAAGATCTGTGTTAAATATGTATAAATTATAAGACCAAAATAATCTTTCCAGAGAAAACCCCAATTCAACTTAAGTTAAACTAGTAAAACCCTGGTCTAATTCACAAAACCAATTTTCCCTATGCAAAAGTCCAACCTAGACTGTAAACAATGATAGGCATAAAACTGCAATATAACATTAAAATAAAAATAAGCATTTCATTCAAAATATCATGTAAAACATGAGTCACTGCAGTTTATAATATACTAACAGACACTGGCTGGGGGGCAGAGGATGGTGATCCCATTTTGCTTGCAATGACTGCTGCATTATTAGTGACAGCCATCGAGATGGAGTTCGAAGTATGGACGGTCTGTATGGTGGGTTGGCTCCGTTCACTGCTGGGACTTGAAGTAGACAAAGCGTGCGACTGAGAAAGCACCTGGGAGGAGGTGACAGCTGAGTTGTTGTCACCTTTTCCACTTGCTAATCCATCCATACATTCAGCATCAGACTGTCAGGCTCCCCATAGCAAGCATTTAACTCCTAGACACAAAACAAATGGTGAAACACTTCAGATTATGTGAACTGATATTTTTAGTATACCACTAACCTGTTTTACTATAAACAAATTCTAAACTTTAAGATGCATAGAACTATTTTGATTAATGACTGACATAACCAGACAGTTATTCATGTAAAAACACGGAATCGACTCTATCATCTATGTAGGTCTATACCAGTAGATCTAAAAATACGTTCATTTATTATCGCTCACTGAGAAATCACGACAAAAATTAAGCTTATTTTCATGTTACCCTTGTAATTTGTAAAGAAATTACGATTTCAAGTGATAACAGCAAGTAACCAGAATTAAAAATACCACCTTTTATTTTTAAATTCAGCTTCAGATTAGCTATTCCATGATTATAATATTCTGGTTATTAATATTGTTCAAAACGTCAAATCAGAATTTCTTCATTCATAATGTTTAGATTTATAAAGCAGTAATATCTTAACAAGAAAAATTTACATAA
Source organism: Paralvinella palmiformis (assembly GCA_025642065.1). NCBI lineage: Eukaryota > Metazoa > Annelida > Polychaeta > Terebellida > Alvinellidae > Paralvinella > Paralvinella palmiformis. The sequence goes on along the minus strand of JAODUP010001037.1, from coordinate 106,041 downwards.
TCGACTTTTGATAAAGAATGTTAAACGATAATGCGCCTCAGTAAGTATAAATTCGAAATTAGTTAGATCCTACATCAAATTAATAAATATTAAATCTATTACACACCTCTCACTGATCACGCAGCTGCACGGTTATGGTTCTACTATTTACCACATGGATCAATTTGATAAATATAATCAACTCCTTTTCTCTCTCTCTCTCTCTCTCTCTCTTCTATATATATATATATATATATATATATATATATATATATATATATATAATTTTCAGGGACATAATGCTAATTAAGATATTAATGTATCTCTCCACTTTCAACTAGACCAAATGTTTTAGCATTTAATGAAATTTTATCACTCATAAAATCATAAGCGGTATTAAAAATATAATTAAGCCAAGCCTTTATTTTCATACTCATAATCATTCGCTTCTGATTTGTTTAGGCTACAGAGCCTATATCAGCATAAGTTTGATTTATTTAGATTATAGACATCGTGTGTTATAATTGTACTGACGTCACTGTCTGTCTAGTCTGGATTTAAACCACTTAGTGATTTCATGCTAACCACTAATCAGGTTTGTTATCCTGTTACTATGTTATTGCTGTCTTATATCCCTTATAAACCTTACTTTCCTTATCTTGGAACTGTGACCCTTATAGTGATTGAATGATATATAATAATAATGGCCGAAATGGGAGTTCTTTTACGTGGCAAGCTACCTTAAATGAAACACATATTGTCTGTAATTTACTGCTTCACCACGAAGACTAATTATAATTAGCAAATTCAGAATTTACAGTAGATCTATGGCTTATTCGGCGGAGATTGTTGCCTGGTTGGGAGAAAACCTCCGACCTCGCAGATAGCATGACCGTAAGTGCCACACTCTAACCCATGAGACTGTAGAGATTTATCTGGCTTGATATCTTTAGTATCGACTGCACATGTTTACAATAGAGGCCTGAGAGCTCTAAAGCAGTAATTATCGCAGCATATGGCAGGTCCTTCTGAAAAGTACCGAGGTCTTAGCTAAGTTCTCTCTTTCACAACTCCGAACTCATGTGGTCTCGAATCTACTTTATTTCTCTACTCAAAACTGTACAAAAACTATACACTCCTCGAAACTCTTATCGAAACGCCACTCAGAAAAAAAAACTCTTATCGGAAAACTTTAAAAAAAAACTCAAAATCTACTAAAATCCATATATTTAGGGAATTTCCCCCTCAGCACCGTCAGCGTTGTTGTCCGGTAGACCCGCCGACTTGGCCGAGTCGAGAATAATCCCCCACTAAAACTCCTCCCACACATTCAAACAGGTATATAAAGGCGAATTCTCCCCCCAGCACAATCAGCGTGTTGTCCAGTGGAGACTCGCATGTCACTTGATCCAATCTCCGCTGACTTGGCTGTACCATTACAAACATTTAAACAAAGCTTTCACTCATTCAACCCACACCACGAAAACATCAATAGAGTACAAACCCAACCAAACCCCGCGGCTACGACATCTACACCCGTGCGATCCCAACAACCGACTGGCCACAAATCCTCAAGCGGCACGGAACAGGTGACCACCGACTTCTTTCGCACATCAAACAATAGGAGCACTATGGTTTCGCACCCATTGATCCCACAATTCGTCGGCCACAAACCTTAAAGCGGCACGAACGGGCGATTACTAATTCTTCCTACATAAATTAATTCGACAACCGGCCATGACTTCACCTACACTTCGATCAATGCATGGATTAATTTTGTTGCTCGACCTCACTACCCTTCCTAAATAGCTGACACCATGCTGTAATGCCATATTTAATATGTGGTCTGACAAAAAGAGGTATACAGGATCTTCACTGTTTCATTATCAAGATATACACATACTCTCCAGAACAGACCAAGGATCGAGCTTGTTAGCCATATATTGTCAACACAGACATGAACCGAGATCCTTTACCAGTTCTGTTGTCTGCAATTTTAGCAAGACCCCTTCTTTGTGCATGTCACAATTGAAGTCTTTATTTCCACTGCCAAGCTTCAGCATTAAACCTCATGACAATTGCCATAGGTTGTACCAGTCTTCCAGAGCATTTAGAGGTCATTTTGTAATAACTGAGCTGAGTAAACGGTATTTTTCTTATATTTCTGAATGACTCCTTATATGAGACTGTGAAAACTATTGTGTGACTTCACACGTTTTGGATCTCTATCCAATATTTTAGTTCGTATCACTCTCGTCAGATGGCTGGCGTATTGTATTAATAACTAATAACATGGTTTATTTGATATGACGAATCCATATATGGATTCGTCATATCAAAAAAGCAGAGTTTTATATATATATATATATATGTGTGTGTGTATATATATGTGTGTTTTATATATATATATATATATATATATATATATATACAGAGAGAGAGAGAGAGAGAGAGAGAGAGAGAGAGTCCATTGACTAAAACTCCAAGATTAACTTTAACTTGAATATAGTGTACTAATAATTTTGCAACTAATACATTCACTATTTAAGTCAATTAATTATAATATACCACATATTCTAAATTCTAAATTTATTTACAATTTGTCCCCGTCGTGAAGCTATAAATTACACACAATATGCGTCTCTCTTGTTTGATGTTACCATTTTGGGCATTATTATTATTTTCATTAATATTATTTTGTTGTTATAGGTCAGAATTTTGGTACTTCTTCTGTAATGGTGCTGAACCCTAAATAGAATATAGCCGCACTGTTATGAAAATTGTCAACTGTAAAAGTGATCTATGTACAGTACGTGTGCAGTGTGGTATGTACCGATGATAGTAAAAATAAAATATTAATATTTTAAGCCATCAGAGTGGAAAATGTCTTTTATAATCATTTAAATTGTTGCTTTGTTTTAGGGGATAATCCCCAGGCTGTCACTATGTTGGAGTGGTTGAGACCCCCCACACACACACACACACACGGTGAGACTGGGACTGGTGAGACATTACACATGTCTCAGCAAGAAAAGTCGCCACTCTGGATTCAGTCCAAAAGTCCAGAGTTTAATCCGGAGATTCTCTGTGCCTGTGCCTTATTATACACAGCTAAAACACCACTCACAGTTAGTGAGCAGTACGGAGAGGTGGTGCCGAAATACCCTGATGGTGGTCATTGCCAGAGTGCTTTACGTCCTCAGGGGGGTCTTTAACGTTCCCCTTTATTTTAAATAATTCAATGGAGACAGCAGCCCCATTTAACGTGATGAGCCACCCATGATGTTGTAAGCCGAGAAATTAATCTCTGGAAAAGTTTCGACCTCTTGCTGGGATCGAACCTGTAACTCTTGGTACCAAGTTCCGGGTACTTAACCGCTAGACCACCGGAGCTCACTAATAATTAAACTGTTTTTTTACAAATAATTAATCAATCAAAATTAAACATTTATACTGCATATATTAACAAAAATACGGTAAAATATTAAATTATATCAGTTCATATTATATGTATATTTCAGCAGAGAGAGAAAATTATTTTATGTCATAATTTTATTTGTTTATATGAAAATATTACGCACTTTTTATATCTGGAAATTTAGCATTAATTCTAAATACAAATCTGAGAAATTTGCTTTTAACAGGTATTTCGACTTTATCATAACGTACGGCATATCATGAGTGGGAAGGGAGGAGGAGTATTGTCAGCCACTCATTGTAAATCCCATGATAATACTTCTGGGTCAGGGAATGCAGATATAAACCCATTTTAAGAAAGAAATATGTTGACGATGTTTATCGTCAGTGATGCAGTTGACGTTGATTAGTAGGATCCAATTTTAAAACACTAGGTGGCGCCATGAGTAGTTCCTGTTTACAAACTACGAAAAACATGATTAGATATAGATCTAGGCTAGACTAAGTCGATTATGAATCTTAAAAGGTCCTTTTATTTATAATTTAAATCTTTGACTGTGTGAAACAGCATTTTGCAAAAGTATGGTTATTTCTGCCATTAATAATGATAACGTATATCACGAATGGCGGAATGATTTTTTAAAAACATTGGATCAATGGTGAATCATGAATGGATGTTTGTCTGATACAGACTTACTTTGTGACTTACTTAGTCACTTACAGTGATAGATCTAGTAGACTCTAGTCTAGGACTAGATCTATTAAATTGTTAAATCGACTGAGTTTACTGTTCTAGTTATCAGTCTTTAAGCTTTAGCTGATTCAGTAACAACAACAGTGATACTGATAGTTAGTGTTACACTTGCTACTCATACTGATAATCATGCTGTCACACTGTGCCTATGCCATGGCTATGAGTATGAGACAGTAATAAGTTACAGATGCACCACTGTCACCAGCAGTTAGTTCTTAAATCATCTAACTTTCAGGTTCTAACAAATAATGAATATGCAGAGAGAGACACCGTCACTTCGTAAAGCTGGTCCTTATGTTATTGGTTGGTATTATTTAATTATGTTTTTAATTTTAAAATGGTATAGATTTAGAATGACTTACAATCACAAAATATTATTGACATTATGTTATTTAACCTTTGTCAGATACTGAGATAGGTTTGCATAATTTTCAAGGACATACTACTGATTTGAAGTAGACAAAAGTATATACCAATTAACCAATATGTTATATAAGTTTTTAATTATAACAAAAAAAACTTATTTTGGTGTCGATTTCACATTGTCAAGAAGGTGTGGTCATTTCAGGACAAGGCCATTTTGGTACAAAACGTATATATATATATATATATATATATATCACTGATATACGTTAATTATGTAACTTTTTTATATTAAGTAAGTTTGAATGAACATGTTTAGATCTGTGTTTATTGTTATTATTTTGTAATTGTTTCTACTTTTTTATGTAATGATTGCAATACCAAATTATGTGCATTGTAAATCATTATTACATATTTTATATAAATGTCAATGTTACTGTTTTATGGCCACTTTTGTGCACAAGATTGGTTAAAGAGGCCGACTTGTTTTATATAAGAACAACACTGATATAAAACCAACATAGGTACATAATGGTAATTTTATAGAACTTTATTCTCAGGGGAAAACCCCTATGTAAATTAGTCTAACAGTTGCTGGTCAATGCGTAGGCAGATGATGAGGCTTCCTGCCTCGACTAGTGAATGTGTGCTGAGTGTATTTTCCTCAAACTCCTCCCAGAGGTTGAACAGTTTTGCTGTCATAAGGTGACTACTTTTTCATTGATTACGGTCTAATTTTCCGTCCTTGACCAATTCAGGCTGCAAAAAATAAAGTCTGGGCGACATAAGAAAGGAGTAACAATAACATGATTTAAAGCTTCATATATGATTTTTAGAAATTATTAGACAATCGAGAAAAGACGAAATCAATAAGGACTTGCCTGAATTGTTACAAATTATATATATATATATTGGTCTTGTCCCGAAACAGTCTTGTCCAGAAATTACCTGTATTCATCAGATGTATGCACATAATTTGACCAGTAGTGCAGTATCCTATAAACAGTGAAAGTTCATTAGTGTAAGGTAAATTTAATAAAAGGTCAGTTCAATCAAGGTTGTTTTATCGGTCATCAGCAGATTCAACTGCTGGATAATTGGCATATCTGAAGGGTGTTTCATCTTTGACTTTGCTTCATTACCTTTGGAGGTCAATCAGCCCATTTAGCCTACCATGTGCACAAAAGTGGCTGTAAAACATCAATCTTCATCATCAACTGCTCAATAAACACATTTCTAGTTTAATCAGCTAAGTTGGCCATACCTCATCCTAAGTTTTCCAGGATGGGAGGCATCACCAAGCTGACAGTTGCTCAACACAAGTTGACGACATTTTGGAGAGATATCCAAGTAGCCCACATATGTTCTGATAACTGTGGACCTCAGCATTCTCACCAGTGGAGTGGAGTCACAGTTTCAGAATTATGTATTTAAAATTTATTTTTATTTTACATCATTATTAATGACATTAGTTACATTATCTTACACCAGCACAACTTAGCCAACCCAACATCTGCTTGGTCCTAACTCAAACATACTGAACCTTGGGTACTGAATGGAAAAGTAAGACTCGACCTGAAATTTCAGTTATACAAGGTTGACTGAAACAGCATAGATAAAACTGACTAGTTAACAAAATTTTGTTCTCTGAATCAGTGAATGACGATTAGGTCTGATTAGTTATCTGTAGCATTTTATTACACAGTTTATTAAAATATTTCACCCAAAGAAGGACAAACAGCAGAAGATCTAGATGAATAAAGGGCTGATGGTCTGTCATGAGTGTGTCATTAAATGAAGTAGCCTGTTATTTAAAGCATACAATTGTGTGTATGATAGAAATTAGAATACATACGTATGTTGGTGGTGGCTACTAAAATTGATACATATATAAACCAAGAAAAATCACTACTCTGTGGTTTTATGATTCTACCTCTTAACTAATTATGATTTGCTCGGGATCTTTTATTAGCACACTACATTGGTTTAGGAATTCAAAGACTAAAATGTGTTTTAAGTGTGATACTAGTTTTTTTTTTTACATGGTATGCATTTATTCATTAAAGGCCTCAGGCCCATGTGCATATACAATTGTGTTGTGCAATGTAATAAATGTGCAAGAAAGTTACATAGGGAAATAATAATGTGCATGAATCTTGAACATATAGATAAATACAGCTAAATCCTTAATAAAAATGTGATTTGTATTTGACATAATCTGAATAAAGACAACGTCTGATGGAATAAAATGGGTTGCAATGTATTTATTTCTGATATCACAATACAGGGGACAAATTAACAATACATGGTATTCATCTTCAATAAAATAGTTACCCATAATCTCACAATATTTACAAACCCGTACCGACCTATCATAATGTAGTGCACGGCCACGTTCAATGGCCAAGTTGTGACTTACGTACCTAAATCGTACTAAAGCTGCTCAGTGCTTCCAATGCATATCAACCAATAAATATGGTTCAATTTTCAGATATGATTTGTAAAGACTATACAAGTTTAGTTTACAATTATTCGTAACATCAATATGCCTGTTTTGACCAGCAGTGTTATACTAGTTACTGCTTAATGTGTCTATTCGCTTAATTTGTTATATAATGTACTGTTTGTGTGCTCACAGTAAGGGGTGATGTCAGAAAGTTAAAAACAAATATTCTGACACCACATCTTTGTGACCTAAACTAGTGATGATATTTTTAATCTTTAAGTTATTTAACTGATATAGTACCTTTATTAGCTTCTTGCAGTAATAGATCATTAATTCTAGATGAGTATAAACTGTTTGATCACATTGAATGCCAATTGTATAATGCTTATTTCTAGGACCAGTTTTGGGTAATGCACCAGTGAAAAGTCTAGTTCAGTGTCTAGCTCGAAAAGAAGGCACAGACGATTTTTACATTCTTAAGGTATCATCTATTAATTAATTGCTCCTAACTGCGTGTTAAGCACCTGATTCATTACTTTTATCCCGGACAGATTTTAACATGATTTGTACACAAATGATTTATATTTTGTTGTTCAGATTTTGACAATGCCAGATGTTAATATAGCGAAACCAGAAGAGATACAGCAGCACATGCAAGGCAAGATGTTACTACACACGGAGTACTCATTACTGTCATTACTGAAGGATCAGGATGGAGTTGTCCATCATCATGGCCTCTTCAAGGTTTGAATCTATTTTGGTCTATGACTTGGTACCACAGAGTTCTCAACGCATTCACTTTCCTGTGGTGTCTCTTTTAATTGAGGTTCAATTTTTGTAGGAAAACTGTGTGTATCAGTTGTGTTTGCATGTTTGTAATTAAATTTTTGAAAATCTTACTTTCATTTCTGGAGATAATTCAGTGGGTATTGTGGAGAAAGGTTGAATTAGAAAATCTACAACATTTATCATTTTAATATTTAGTGAAATACAATTTTACCATAATAAAGCAGTAAAAAAAATAATATATATATATAGTAGGAGAAATTAGAACTGATTACTTTTCGTATTTTCCTTTCAAATTTGATATTGCAGTTTGCAAGTAACATTAATTATTTGATTTAACTATTCACCCAGTATTTAAGCAACTCTTTTCAGCATATATGATTTAATTATTATTTCATGAATTTATGGACAGGATGAAGCACTTGAGGAGCGTACAAATTCTGCTGGTCAGCTGGAGTATACAGGCCATAAGAGGCAGAGATTGATTCTTGTCTTGGATTGTCTCGTTTCACATGACTTTAGCGACAAGAACTCAGATTTAACTAATCTCCAGCAGTATGTGATAAAAGAGAAGAAACTCTCTGAGAAGGAGGCCATTGTTATCTTTTTAGATATTGTCAGGATTGTAGACTGCCTACATGCGGTTAGTTGGAACTATCTTATAATTCATATTCTTTTGTTCAGGTACACGTGCACACAGATATACATACTGTTTTGCAAACAGACATCAGATTGTGAAATATATGCACTTGCCCGACATCTAATACAAAACATGAAGCCCAGTGGGTTGGTATCAGTGCAAGAAATTCTGTTTATGATTAAAATATGATTTAATGCTGATATTTTAATTCCAACAGGTGATCTTTTAATATTTTATTTAACCTCCACTTTTGTTATCTTGTGAGATTGTGTTTATAACTTATGGACCTGACAATGATAAATATCAGGATGTGATAGTTTAATCCCTTGAATGGCATAAGTAATGAGACCCATTTCTTTGGTTCTGCAGTAGTACTGTGACATTGGTTAGTTAAGATCAAGAACAGGGCTGCTGAGGCTTCATGCAAGATGATAATTGATTATATTTAATACTAATAATAGTATAGATGAAAGCTTTCATTGGTTAGAGTGTGAGTGAATGCTTTGTTTAACCTCAGCACTGATTATACTGGGAATATATGGCAGAATTGATTTAGCTTCAGTGCTGGTCATACCTAGAACATATGGCTGAGCTGTGTTGCTTAACACATTTCAGGATTAAAATATGTACAAATAAATTGTTTTGTGGATTTGTGTGCTTATCAGTGTCATATCTGATAATATCAGGTACTTTCTGCCATCTAATTCGACAGTGCTCTGTGTGCAAAATGTAATGAGTTATTAATTTAATATTTCTGTTTTTACTGACACTTTAGCATTATATATTATTTTCTTGCTGTTTACTTGACAGAGGAATATAGTCCACCGTGATCTGAAGTTGGCCAATATAGTACTAAACAAACGAACACGTCGTGTAACAATAACTAACTTCTGTCTTGGCAAACATTTGGTCAGTGACAAGGACTTGTTGAAAGATCAAACAGGAAGTCCAGCCTATATCAGTCCAGAAGTCCTCAGTGGTTTGTATAATTTTATATATATATATATAATTGCAGATGTGTTGTTGCCTAGACCATCTAATCTGTTAAAAGATAATGTTGTCATTAGTTAAATAAATAAAGCTGTGTGGGCAATATCAATTAATTGTCTGTTTGATTAACTAAGAGAGTATAATGTGCCCTCAAATGTTGTTTCAGGAAAGCCATACTTGGGTAAGCCAAGTGATATTTGGGCTCTAGGTGTGGTGTTGTTTACCATGTTATATGGACAGTTCCCATTTTATGATGGTGTACCTAGGGAACTCTTCAGAAAGATTAAGGCTGCAGATTATACAATTCCTAAGTAAGTCACACTTATGCCATTGTTACAAATAAAGATCCAAGCTGATTTTATTTACTTTGTTGATTCATGTTACAATAATATGGATTGCAACACATTTCAATAGCTCAGTTGCTAGTTAACATAGTTTCTCTACTGCAATATATGGTTATGTTGGCTGGCAAAAATTTGAAAACATAATACAAACCAGAGCATCTAGTATATAATATATAAATAAAGTTTTACCATTTTCATTTGATTTCATTTTCTTTTTGCTGCTATATAATTGTAGGTTTCCTGAGTCTTAAAACCAGAAATATCCATTTTATAATAGTTTGAATGATATTCTATCTGAAAACAATAGTCAGTTGGTAAACTGACATACTAGACATTTCCGGTCATAAAGTATTTGTTTTTCAAAATACATCTGAGTATTTTGTCACCAGCTTGATTTGTTTCTGGAAACAATCTGATCACTGAATTGCACCCAGAGAACCATGAAGGAATTGCCTTTTCTGTGATCATAATGAATTTCCATTAGTGATATCTTCAATTTTGGAATTGATGGTTAATTTTGGAATTGATTATTTAAAAAAAATGGAATTGAAAAATTTGGAATTGAAGTTTCCTACCCAAACTCCACAGATTAATTTATGATTCTTACCATGTTAACATTTACATGTGGTGTTACTAATATAGTGGAACCAAAATGATCCAGAACTTTGGTTCCTTTATATATATATATATATATATATATATATGTGTGTGTGTGTATCTGATATATATATATATCAGATACGCACACTGACCATGGCACCCCACATGAGCATTTAACCAATTAAAATGGTCTGAATACTGTAGGCTCCACCTACAACACTGTGACACCACTGCATAGCATGCCTTTAATCTATATAGATATATTTACGATTCAATGTTTAGGATGGGCAGTAAATTCAGTAAAATGCAATATTTATGTGTACAGCTCTCTTTAATTAATACAGGCAGCATACCTTGTGTAAAATCATGCATTAAATTGTTACATATTTTGTTTACAACATTTCTTTTCCAATCACCATTAATAGAGAGTAGGTACTAGTAGGATGTAGGGAGGCTTTTAGCAAATGTTGACATTACTTGTGTTCTCATTGGAATTGATACATCAAGATATCTTTCATAGCAATCAGACCTCTAATCCCTCATTAATTTTATCATCTCATCGGGAATGCCAATCTGGAGCATAAACCTTGCCACTCATCTCCTAAAACTATAACCACTATAGCCTGTCCCCAGACCTAACTGTTTTAATAACTCTTTGAGATCTTTTGTGAACTTACCATATGTAGTAAAGTGGTTTAGTACCCAGCAAGGTTGTGAAAGTAAACACCGGATCTGACCCCTGCTGGGTGGAACTAAGCAAATCCATTTGTTTCGAGTCTCCTACTGGATACAATGGGTGATCAGGGATCTCAGGCAGTGTAATATAAACACATCTTTGATGATTACAAAATACAATCAAATATCTCTTTAGCTAAAAGCGCCTTGTGGTTAGGCTTTTGCAATTTTTCCCACATTAACATTTACACGTGGTGTTACCAATATACTGGAACCAACTTGATCCAGAACTGACTGTGGCACCTCACATGAGCATTTAACTAATTAAAATGGTCTGGATACCATGGGCTCTGCCCACAACATGGTGACACCACCACATAGCATACCTGTAATCTATATAGAGATATTGCTATTTAGGAATTTACCCCCATTCAATGTTTAGAACGGGCAAAATAAAATTTAAATCCACAAATTAATTTACCATTTAATTTTTTAATTCGGAAATATTTATTCCATGACAATCTTACTTGGAATATAAACTACTCTGAGTATGTATTCCAAGTAGGTACTCGGAGTACCTACTCATGGTAAAAAGTATTAGGCAAAAAAGAGTCTGTAAAAATTGGAACTGTGAATTGGAATTGATCAATTTGAATTGGAATTGACCAAATAGAATTGATTGGAATTGACAAAATGGAATTGATCCCATGTCTGATCTCTTTGATGTAATGTCTTTGGATGGCTTCCTTGTAAATCAAAGGGAAAAATCGTCAATTGTGTAGTATAATTAGAAGAGATCAAAGGACAATATAAAGTATTTTCAATGAGCTGATCTCTTTCCTATAAAAGGACTAGCCTTCCAGCATATATCATTCATTCATTCGTTCATAGACATTGCTACAACTTGCTGTGCTTATTAAATATTTGAAACTTATATTAAAAATAATTAACTACATAAAAGGCTGGAAGAGTTGTACAGGAAATACACATCTGATTAAATATCAGGAGCACAAAGCATTCCAGAGAGCCTCAGTTTTGGATCCACAATTGACAATGTAATTACTGTGCAGTTAAGTCGAGTTCTCAGAAGTACCTTAAATTTCCTATCCGCTGAAGGAAAGATGTTTTGGGCCATCCTTGACACACATTATAGGATTCAACCCAAAAAGAGCCAGAGTTGGAACAAAATCGTCACAACGCTGCCTAATAATCCATTATTATTCAATAAATAACAATTAGTTTTCACCAAACTGTTATTTGGATCTCACAAACATGCCAGTCTTTAGGTAATAATACTTGATAGTCATGCGCTGTTACCTAGCAGTACCACCAGAAGTGCAGTGAAACAATTAATTAATAACACTTGCCAATTAAAGTTACAATCAGGCGTGTTTGTGTGAGCCAGAGTCAGAACAAAATCGCCACATCGCTGTCTACTAATCCATTATTATTCAATAAACAACAATTGATTTTCACCAAACTTTTACTTGGATTCCTAAACATATACCAGTCTTTATGTAACAATACTTGATAGTGACATGCTGTTACCCACCGGTACCTCCGGATGATTAGCTATACAATAAAAACAATTAGTTAATAACGTTGACGGTTGAAGTTACAATCAGGCACGTTTGGTGTGACATGTGACAGACAGTCATACCCAGAGGATGTACGTCAATACTGGAGCCTGTATGCCTGAACAAGCCATTTAAGGGGGTAATGCCAGAATGATAGAATGATGGGATGGCAGAGGGCGATAAACCACTAACACCTGCTGGAAATATAAAGAGACTATCAATTCCCGTGGTCATCGGGTGGGTTAAAACTGTATGGGAGCATATTCCCATAGAAATGGTGTGCAAGTCCTACTTAGTGTGGTATTTCTAACAAGATGGATGAAACAAAAGATTATGCCCTGTATAAAGATTTTCTTGGCAAAGGTGTTGCGGAAACTGAAGACGTGGCAAAAACTATATCTGATTTTGGGGAATTTTAATCATATTATTAGACAGAAATTTTTTAAAAACTGGCATGTCAATATTCAGAAGTCAACCTGGACTTATATGTTGAGCATATGCCTGAGAAAAGAATTACAAGGTCAAAAATTGACCTTGACTTATCTACTGGATCGACTGATACGCGAGTATATACCGTAGGCTGAAAGCCAGGTTCTACAGACAGCTATTATTGTGAAAGCAACTCGTGTGGTTCCTGATCCAGGTCTGCAGAGCCCAAACAAACGACCTCCACCTAAAAAAGCATCGTGATTTCTTCATTTCCGTCTGATAGATGCACCAGTCCATGAAAGATTTCCTAATGATCTGCAAGCTGAAATAGATAACTACTGCAAAACACCATGCCAACCAGAAGAAACTGACCCACTCAGCTTCTGGAAGTGCCATGCGGAGCAATATCCATCATTGGCCAAGCTTGCTCTAAGGTTTTTGCATACTGAATGACTTGACCATATTGAGGTTTTGCACCGACTTCATAAAATCACGTGATATTTGTTGTTGCCACCATGTTCGAGTCAAACTATCGCTGGATACGCTGGCCTAGTACACTGGGAGCCAGGACAAGTTCATGTTTGGTGTACAACAGATACAAAATACATCGGTATTAACGACATCATGGGCCATACAGGTGTTGCTGTAAGCTATAACAGCCGTGCAGGAAGGGACAAGACTATACCTTTTTATAGATTTCCAGTGGATTCAGACAAAAAACAACTGGATAGCAGCAGTACACAAAACTGAGAGAGGTCAAAACAATTTTTCAACTCTCTACATTTCAACAATATATGATGACCTTTATGCAATTGAGGTTGAGGTCACTGGTGTTGTTAGACAAAGTACACAATGTTACAAAGTACAATACATATAACTAATACATGTATTAGAGATAAAATAATCAATACGTCTAGCCACACCAATGACTCTATCAGTGATAACCTGTTGAAAAACATAAATAACCTGAGTATAATGATCTCTTAAAACTAACACCATTTTGTTATAATTATTTATATACAAGTGTCATTTCACCATAAAATCACTTTGCTGCAGATCGGGTGGGAACAATCATCAATGATCTGACCCATCCATCTTTAAAATAAATATACGCCTCCAGACCTTTATACACTTTCAGTTGATTTCCAGTATAAGGGGATGGTTTGCTTATCAAGTAATTGTATATAATTATCAGGATACATAGTATGATAGTATAGGGATCTTGGCCAATGTGGATTATCTTATATTTATACCTTGCTAAGGCATCTGGTGATAAATCCATGATAATTATCAAATCGGACAATTCTGTGGTTTCTAACCCAACAGATGATGTTGTTTTACTTTTGAGACAAATGAAACTCAGTATTAAAGATATTGGGAGCGTGTCTAAGATGCATGTTGTTCGCTGCGTTGTACAGGACTATAAACCAGTGTATTAGCTTGTAGTCAGCCACCGCTTGACCCCCAACATGGCGGCATAAACACGTCACGTGTCTGTGACGCCAGGTGCAAAACTTCAATAGCTCTGGGGTGTTATGCCAGAGACTCATCTTTACCTGAAGTCATGTTAGTCCCTCCAGCAATTGAATGTTGGGATTTGGCAACTGAGCTATTGTTATTACATCATAAAATGATCAAGACTTCAGTCACAAATACATTGTTTATTAACACGAAAATCATGCATGTTTACAATTTGGTAAGTATATGACATAGTTTCTGGTATGTCCAAAACAAAAGTTTTAGTAAAAGAAGTAAATGTATAAGAAAGACTTTATTTTGACCTTGATATTATAGCATATCGGTATTAAACAGATATCAGAAAATGGTTACCAGTGTTCATTAACATAAATAAATGTCTTGTTTAATTGTGTTCATTAACATGAATAAATAAATATCTTGATACAATAATTTTCCTGATGCTGACAGACATAAATAGCCAGAAGTGTGGCTATAATTTGTGATAATTAAAATAATGATTAATTGAGATTCTGCAATCACTTATTACAAGTTAAAATTTTCCCAAACTTCCACTTGCTGGTAAAATATTTCTGCTGTGTACAAGAAATAGTAGTCAAAATATTTTGTGTACATTTTAATGAAAGACTATCAGAATAATAATTGCATAAAGTTGTTTTTCACATGAATATATTGAAGTTTGTCATTCTTCAGTGATGCTCGTGTGTCAGCTGATACAATACACCTTGTTAAAAGTCTCCTGGTTTTGGAGCCTCAGCAAAGATTGACAGCTAGTCAAGTACTTGATAAACTACGTGGTATTATTGGACTATGGTAAGTACTACTGAGAAAAGGCACAGTGAAAGGTAGGGATTGTCCTTTTCCAGCATTAACCAAATATTGCTGAAATAATACCTATCAGCCATGTACATGGTGAAAAACAAATATAAAATCTGTGGGTCTTTTTTTACCAATACGTCTGCAGAAACAATTCATTTTATTTCCTGTGATTGTATTTAAAGCCTTCTAGAGGCTGTTTACTGTTTCCATTTATTGGGCTCTCTCCTTACATAATCCAGGCGTGGCATGTCTATGACTGGACCACTCCAAGTTGTTCCCGACATAGATGATGAGAAAAACAAACAATCACAAGAAGATAACATAGCTCCGGTAAAAGAAGGTCAGTCAGAGTTTGAGCGTAAACTGGAAAAAGCGCGTATGGACACGAGCGAGATGATTCCAAAACAACGTAAATACATTCTTCATAGACGAAGGCCTGGAATACAGCCCCCAATCACGAGAGTTGGACACGATGCTGGACCAGCTTCTGTGGATCCTCATTATCAGAAAAGAAATCCATTTTTGCCATCTTGATGTCCACTGATGTATTTGGCTTAGACTGAGTTTTGGAGGCAATTGACATTTACATGAGTATCGATTCATGTGGAAGATTATATATTTTTGTATGTAGAGTTTCTGGTGGTCAGCTCATTCCTTGCCAATGTTCATTAAGTGTGTAACAAATTTATTTTCATTTTAATACATCACAAAGTTTGTTAGCAACACAACTCATGCATTGTCAATATATTGGTCATTACTGTTTATCACTAGCCCAATTAAGTTTTCATATAAAATGGGGAAAGTTGAATCAGCTGCTTAGATCGGCATGAAACAAAATGAAATATTAGTGTTGTTCAAAGGTATTAATTTTTTACAGTACTTTACACTGGTTGTACTTGTGTGAATTTCTGATATTTTAAATCAAATTTCTTTGTGTTGCAACATCTTGCATGTATTAACGAAAGAGGAAAATGATTTATTTGCATTTCTAAATTCATCCATGTACTGCACTTTTTTCATAATATTTTTGTATAGAATGCTCTGATTTATAAACATTTCTGCGTTACACTGCCATAACTTGCTCGTTTTAAAGTCATGTGTTGTGACCATTTGCTAAGCATAAATAATTGAAGCATACACATATGTTCGTTTAAAAAATTCCTCTTTCCCATCAACACAATTATAACGAGCAAAATATTTTGACTGTTAGTTACAACTACCATAAATATTTTGAGCAATATTCGCTACTCAAAACATCAAGATATAATTTGAACTGTGTTACTTCCATTTCATTAGACATCTTATTTACAAATCAATTTTTTCCAAAATATAAAATAAATGTTTAGATGAACTGGAAAATGAATGTTAACATATTTTTGAGAAACTAGATTTATTTGTGCACTCATTAAAATACAAGCAATCATCAGAAAAACATTTGATATCAAGAAATATGTGGAATGTTTCAGCAGGACTATATTCTAAAGTAATGTCAAGGGATAAACCTCGCATCTACAGTGCAAAGCCTACTGAAAATCTAATCTACAATAATGTGGCTTTCATATAAAGAATCATTACAAAGTAATATCACAAAAACTATAACAAATATGCAGACTGGCTATCTAACAGTGATACATACTCATTCACTGTAACAATTGAAAATTTAAACAAGACTATAGCTCTCTGATTCAAGCTAATTAATTAACAATTATATAGAATTTGAAACCAAATAAAAATGTTGTATACCTGCAATCACTTATATAGCATCTGAACTTGTTTACAACTTTACATGCAAAACATTCAATGATGCAATAAGCTGCATGTTATATATCATCTGATGGTAGGCATATTAGATATATCTTTAACTACCACAAACCCTGGAAACCAAATTTCAACAGATTCTGATCAAACAAAATGCCATAATAAAAACATGAGTTCTTGGTTCCCTGCATACTGTTGATATACCGATGGTCCCACAACTGTGGTAGTCGCCTGGACTGTTCAATCACTTAGATAACTTTTCTTTGATGATCTCTTCCAGTTTAATGGCGTCAGCAGCAAACTTCCTAATACCTTCTGATAATTTGTCATTTGCCATCTGATCTTCATTCAATTGCCATCGAAATGACTTCTCGTCTATTGATACCTTCTCGATGTTCAAATTTTTGGCTGCATTACATAACAAGATATTATATAAACATATAATTGATACCTACACAACAAACGATGTCAGTAAACCGATGGTTAAATAGGATAACAAATTGTACACTATACCTGATTCCAGGGACAAGTACTGGGTCACTGAATCATCAGCTGAATCTAACTTCTCTAAAAGGGAAGGACTGAAAATGGGTCAACATCTGTCAATACTATGTATTGAAATAAATAACTATATATATATATATAATATATATATATATATAAAATGGTCATCATTTCAAATTGGTGACATGGACTGGTCATTCAAAATAGGTCAATAACAGTTTCTGTCTATACTACATACGGGAATAAAAGTTAATAAAATGTTTTACTTTGGTCAAAATGAGTTTATTAAATGTTTAAACCTTAGGTAGTATTAGTCCATTTACCTGATAGTAAGCAGATCACATCCAGCCAGTCCTTTGATCTGATCTGTGTTCCTGAATGATGCTCCCATCACTACTGTCTTATAGCCAAACTTCTTGTAATAGTTGTAGATGCGGGTAACACTCATTACACCTGAATATAACAGAAAAACAAGGAGACTATAACTGCTAGCTGATGAAGTTCCATAATAGAAAAATACTGACATAAAAACATCCAAAATAGTCACTTCTGTTGAAACCTACCTGGATCTTCTAACATGGAGAACTCTTTCTGACCCATATGTTGGACGTACCAGTCATAAATGCGCCCAACAAAAGGTGATATTAAAGTCACTCCAGCTTCAGCACAAGCAACTGCCTAATAACACATTAACATGTTTTACACATACTGTAAAAATCTGATTTTGACAACAGTAAAAATAGACATTCTTTCATTGTAAACATATGGCCTCATTTGCCGTTACATTACCCATAAATTATTACTTGACAACGGGCCGACACCACACTACTCACTGGCGGTTATCAAGATTAAGTTTGGCTTCGAAGGACAACAGCGAAAACACACCTAATTAATTTGTTTGTTGTTCATATATTCATTATTAATGTTGTAAAACAATATTATTGTATTTCCTTTTAGTCTGACCCATGTATAAGCCATACCCCCTTTTGGTGGCGATTTTGTGGTATCAAAAGTGTGGCCTATACATGAGTATATATGGTAATCATCAAACTCGCTGCATATAATAATTTTCTTTAGTGTTATGTGAATGGAATATATTTACCTGACAGAAAGCAAACAGAAGCGTCATATTACAGTGGATTCCATGCTGCTCTTCAAGGATTCTGTAGTAAAATGCCTGAGAAGTTAGATACATATATTACACATATATACAGGCATACACAAACATAACACAAGTTAAAATATGCACTTGGTCAACCTAAAAATAAATCATGATCATTGGGTTTATGGGTACCCTCTACTTTAATTATTGTCCTATATATATATATATATATATATGTGTGTGTGTGTGTATGTGTGCAGTTAGGACATTTACATACTTGCCAGCCTGGATGCCTTCCCATGTAGATGACAATTTGATAAGGATTCGTTCCTTACTAACACCAGCCTCCTTATACAACTGAATCAAACTCTGTGCCTTCTTAATCATACTTTCCTTGTCATATGACAGCCTGTGACAAAACCACAAACAGTAAAATATAACACTATAGATCTACATGAAGCGTTACTAGTGTAGAGTTACTTCTAAAGTGTACCATAGAACTGATACGATTTTGACAAGGCTGGCATCAAAATAGAATTGAGGTGCTGGGAATGGACTGCAAACATTATACCCACCCAGCAGATCTTTAATTGTCATACATATGATTGGGCTAAAACATGATTAAAGAAACCTTGAGGGCTAATCAATGAAAGACTATGAGGGAAAAGACAATCATTTAAAATATCCAGCAGAGTTGTGAAAATAAATACAGGATCTGACCCCTGCTGGGCGGAACTAAGCAAAAACATTTGTTTCAAGGCTCCTACTGGACAGTGGAATATAAATACATCTTTGATGATTATAAAATATACTCTTACATGGGGATGCACCCAAGAATATGATCCACCACTTGATATAATCAAATATCTCTTCAACTAAAAGTACCTTGTGGTTAGCCATGCGCAATTTTTTTACTGCGTTAACACTTAGATGTGGTGTTACCAATATACTGGAACCAAATTGATCCAGAACTTTGGTTCCTTATATATATATATTAATAAGATATGCACACTGACTGTGGCACCACACATGAGCATTTAACCAATTAAAATGGTCTGGATACCATGGGCTCCACCGACAACACAGTGACACCACCACATAGCATGCCTGTAATCTATATAGAGATATTGCTATTTAGGAATTTACCCCCGTTCAATGTTTAGAATGGGCAAAAATTAAATTAAATCCACAAATTAATTTACCATTTAATTTTTTTAATTCAGAAATATTTCTTCCATGACAATCCTAATTGGAATATAAACTACTCAGAGTATGTATTCTAAGTAGGTACTCGGAGTACCTGCTCGTGATAAAAAATACTAGACAAAAAGAGTTTAAAAAAAGGTGGCATTGGAATTGACTAAATGGAATTGAGTGGAATTGCGATTGAAAAAATGGAATTGACTCCATGTCTGCTTTGGATTATGACTCAATACTTCACTTTTACTTGTCAAAATGGCTGTAAACTTCATAAAATTCCATGGCTTTCTGGGTGGTCTTTTCCCACAGCTATGTGAAAACAATTATGAATACATCCAGAGTCTGGTGCTACATGCCAAGATGAGATGGCTTTCCAAGGGAAACTGTTCTCATTTTGTTATACTCTGGGACCCCATAGTCTCTTTCATGCCTGATAAAGAGAATGGAGAAAGGCCAATTGACACTAAGACAGATATATTTTATCTGGCAGATAACTTTGAGAAACTTTAATTTTTTTAAATTACCCTACTTGGTAAAAAAAGTAACCTTATAGTTAAAGTTAGTAAGGAAGCCACTGTTACTTTTCTTCAGAAACTTGAACTCCATTGACACAATATAGGAAGCTGTACATTTTTACAGTTTCCAAACCTGAAAATGATCAGAGGCACTGAAAGACAATAATCTTACCATTTATGTGAAACATCTCAAACAGATATACAAGGATGTGCAAATCTGTTAAATCTCAGTATCCCAGATTGGATTTTGAATCCATTTGAAATACCTAAGTCCAAATTCAAGAGATTTTTATTGATCTTCAGAGTGATATAATTGCATGTCTTCAGGCCCAAAGAGATTTTGGATCAAGCTTAATCTACTGAATAAATTTCCAACATTAGAAAAAAACTCAAATATTTTGTATTGCCCTTCCCTCAGCATGTTTGGTTTAGTGTAGATTCAGGACAGTAGTTTCCTTGATAAAATACAGGATCAGTTCTATTCCTGGATAAGAGGCAACCTCCAACTGTCGTTGTCTAATTTGTACCCCTATACTAAGAAACTTACAGAAAAGCACTAAGCTCAAAATCACACTAAGCCTGAGGGATTTCACAATGTTCAAGTTTTCTTGGTGTTCAATAATAAATGATTTTTTGTTTATCTGTTCCTGTTGTATCCCTATTTTACTGGAGGCATTAGAACCTGAGAAGAGATCCCAAAAGCGCCATGGCCAGAAAAGGTATAGAGTAGCTGCCGATGATTTCACTTGATTTTCTGTCCTCAGTATAATGCAAATCACAACACTAATTTGCTTCATTTTCACTGTCTGCCATCTTCTTTGAGATCTTATTTCCTTTTATAGCTAATTTAGTTGATCTGCTGCAACTGCAACATCTTGCTGAGCTACTCGCCACTTTCTTCATAAATGAGTGATGTTATGATTATACTTAGAATCAAGTAGGCATAAATTTGTCATGTATGTCATATATAATTTGTCATTTTCTTAATTGTATTGTCCCAGATGATTGTTGACTTATAACCCTCTAAGTATACTAGAATATTTACCTAGCATCAACTTCTGTTGACACACGACCTGGTATGATTTTGAGGATCTGCTGCCCAAATGTCACTGCTAACTTGTCCATGGCCAGCTCAATACGCTCAGCTGGATCACTGTAAAGCAAAGATAAACACAAAAAAAATTCTTGCTGAAAAGTGTATTCTGTGTATTACAACAATTACAAATAACATGAGATGGCCCAATTTGCTCACGTATTTTCTATGATCTGTTGATTAAAATGTTCATTTGAGCCAATTAGAAAGCTAATATAAACATTATCAAACAGTCAGTGGCTTCAAACCCTGACACTTTAACTCTTTATATTCAATGATTCTATTACTAAGCATACAAATGTCAATATACCTTGATATTTGTGAGAAATTTACCATGCACAAACTCAGTACTCTATTAAATTTATATAACAAAACAATACAGAACTATCAAATCCTTCACTTCAGTATTTCTTAAGTAATCATGTGTCTAATGTAGTCAGTAGCCACTAACTACCAATCTTCAACATAATACTAAGCAATATTAAATGGTGTTACCTTGACTTTTCCTTGGCGTATTTGACAGCTTCATCTATAAGACTGGCATACTGAGGTTTCTGTGATGCTTGTAGAATTAAGGAAGGATTCGTGGTTGCATCAGTTGGCTTGTACTTCTTCATAGCTAAAGAGAACAGGATTTAGTTTTATCTTACAAAATGAAACTCAGTTTTTATAAAACTAAAATGTAATTAATTCCTTCAAACTATTTGGTCCATACTTTGCAATACATGTTAAAAGACAAAATGGTACAACAGCAATAGCTGTATATTTAATTAATACTCTAAATCATCAACGAGCAGAGATAGATTATAAAAGGCACTCGAGTGTCAACGAATAAACAGCATATTTGATTAACATACTCATATATTTAATTCTGAAAGAATTACATTATCACTCTTCATGATCTTTGAATAAATTACTAAATATGGATTTTCTGTGTCACCAAAATTAATCAAGATTTCATTAGCACTAAATACTTATTTATTTAATCAATTCAATTTTTTTTTATTGTTACAGAATAATGAAAACAGAATACTATTATTTACAAAAAATAACATTAACATCTAAAGAAATGGCTGTTTCTGGTTATTTATTTCTAAAGTTTTATTACAGTGAAGATTTTAAAAGTGGTTTTCACATCCCAACAGATATGGGTCAATATCAATTAGTGATCAAAATCTCAAAAAGGTGGAAATTTTAAATACAGTAGTAAGCAGAACTCCACAAAACAATTAATGACACACACAGATATATATTTTATGTTGAAAGTATTAGTAAATAGACTTGAAAATATCAGTGTGGGGGTAAAACCCACAAGTCATAATTTGTTACTTTGATGTATGCTTCCTGAATTCAGAACATTTCTATCTTTCAGAGACACATTCAGTACATTTGCTAGCATTAGCTAACTATATGAGTCTCCACAGAAACATATACAGGTCTACAGATAAACTTTTAAAAAAACATTACATGTATATTACTGGTCCTTCTTACTGTGTCATGACAAACATTCCAAAGGGAGACTGATTACAAGAAAATTATTTAAATATAGCTTAATTTCAAATAGCTGTATTCATATCCTTTGTAGAATGAGCATTACCTATCAGAAAATGATGTTAAAAACTAAATATTATTATCTGATCAGATATTTCTAACATGAGCCAAAATGATGTTAAAAACTAAATATTATTATCTGATCAGATATTTCTAACATGAGCCTCCCATTTAGCCTTTACTGCACAAAATACATGCAGACAGAAAATTAATTATAGATATTTGCACTAAGCTAACTTAACAAAACTACAACCTGGCAACCTCTTGTTTCAAAAACCTTGTACTTTGTATTACTGAAACAATTAGACAGTTTTGGCTGACCTGTCAATCACCAGGTTAATCAGTGGTACCATTGAAAACATGCACATGTGTGAACAAATTCATTGTTCAAGTATCCAGTAAATCTCTCTGTTGGTTACTTTACAAATCCAACATGTTGAAATATGGGATGACAAATCAAAATGGCTTTCCTTTGCAGAGGTAATTACCATATGAATTTCAAACACAATATTAGCAAATATATATACTTAAGCAGATTAGTTTCATCAGTTCATGTTTTAAAAAATCTTTTGCAAAAACAAGATAACATAGTAACAATCGATAATAGTAGCTAATAATAAAACATACCCCATCAATTCTGTTTACCAACCACTCCACTATCAGCTGATTAAGTACTTACAGGTACTATATATTCATAAAAGTATATTTAATGAGATCTTAATATTAGTGTATATCTAGCAAGAAAATTATATACTGCATATATCAGGGGTAAGAATAGAGAGAGAAAACTGTAAAATAGTAAATCAGGCGAAGCGAGGGACGAAAGATTTCTAATTCTAGGCCAACAGCCAATGAGAGGATCCATTTGAAAGATACCTGGATTGGTGTTTTGTTCACATATCTCATCTGTCAAACTGACAGATTTATTAAAATAACACGTCGTTTCATCATTTGTGGTGAAAGTTTCTAAGACCCTCCCAAACACATTTCTCAATGGAATCACACTGATCACAATAATTTTCCAAATACTATAAAAAGTGTTAAACCACCAATCTGCAGGGAATTCTCACCCCTGATATATTTAACATTTTTTATAATAAACCTGACTGGTACAAACCTGTTGTGATTTATTATTGCGAACAAAAGGAATTCTTCCACTCTGAATGTAAATGTTTTTTTAGCTGTAGCTGAATAGCAATCAGCAATGAAGTGTTTTGTTAACAAATCTCCCTGCAGCATATTCTTGTAAGTGTTGAGTTTAAGCAAGAATTCCATAATTAGGCTGGCAAGTAATATGAATGCCTCTAAGGCATTTAGTAATGACCACATGCTCTAAAGAAAGCAGCACAAATACAGAACAATGCTAATAATAGTAATATGGACAGAAGCATAATTTGAATACGTAGCCAATATTGGGACCAGTTCAAATAAAGAACATAATTAACAGACTAGTGAATTACTAACAAAGGAAACGCCTACCAATATTGACAATGAATTCTTCAAAGATAATACCCATCTTCTTACACATAATGCAGTTTGTTATCAAAGACAGACTGTACAAAGTACAGTTTTCTTTTAACCTGATATTCTGTTGTCCTCACTTCTGTAGAATCTTATCTAGAATTAAAAACTGGATGAACTTTTGCAAGTCATGCATTTTACCTTTCAATATTTCTAATTGGTTATTAATTCATGATATTTCATAAATTAGGTACTAAAACTAAAACATTTTATCAAACCTTTTTATGTAAGATTCATTCATAAAAAAAACCTATTCCATGAGTTTATTTTTGTACTTATTTCAGTGAATAAATATGCTTTAATATTTTGTATTTAAAGTTATGAAAGCTAAGTAGACTGATACATAAACAAGCAAATTTTTTATTAATTATTTTGATGAACCAGAAGTTGGCCCAAAGTTTATTAACTATGCTACAGTTTAATACCCACTTTGAATCCACTTATTATTATGTAGGAGTCAGTAACTGTTGGTAATATAAAGAAAGGGATGTCTTGAATATTAAAAGAGATTTTACATTGTTACCTGCAACATAATGTAAAATAGAATCCATGTGATGCAACTCTGTCATCCATTTGGAATACACCTACTGTACACAAGTTAATTCCCATGATATTATGAAAGAAAGGAGGGCTGATTACCACTGGGGATCATTCACTTTTACCTACAAGAACAGATGTAAACAGAATACACTGATGCTAATTATTTGTTCAAATAACAAACAGGTATATATTCTACTGTTTGGCAAATATAACACAGTGACTGCCTATTTTCTTCAAGGTTGGCAATTTTTTACACAGATATAACAGACCAATTTATTTACCCTTGGTGCCACCATACAGCTGAATTTCACACTACAGTCTTGGGTTAGAAAATATAAGTCTAACAATCACTGTGTTGCATGGCAATTTACGTGTGTAGTCCCCGATAAAAGTCTTACTGAAAAGCTGTAATTAGGCTATTTACCAGCTATATTTGGATTTTATTTATACTCCATTAAGGGTATGTGATTTCCAGATCATAATTTTGCATTTAATAGGAATGGCATAGACTTCATCCAAAAAATATATGCCACTAAACTAAGTAACGTTCAGCATGACTAGCATGGCTGTCATGGTCTGACCTGTCTAGTTCAAACTTCCATTCTAAAATGTTATTTTTGGTATAACCATTCTCATCTGACATGACAATGTGAATGAACAAAATCTGTTTCAGTGATCACATAGATTAAAATTCAATGGGATGGATGAATGTTGTTCAATGACACATTGGCACAATTTATGCCATTCAGTGTCTTTATAATTCAGTGGGTGATTCCTATTACTATAACATTGGTATTTATGCATGATATCTTCTATTGAAAGTGAACAGTTTTTTTTCTGAATTATCCGTTCGTGCAATGTTTACTACATGTAAATGTCAAGGGTGTTAATACTCTAATGTAATAACATTTTTTATTTAATAATAAACAGGTGATACATATATGATGTTCCCAGGCACAAGTAAAAATTATATTTCCAAAATTTGCAAATTGCCCTTCATCTAAATGTTTAATTTTACAATCATGTATTTAATACATTGAAACCCATGCTAAAAATCCCCTACGAGTCAACATGAAAAACAAAGGCTTAGGTGTGTCATTCATCTGGAAAGATCAGTCAGCTCAATCATTGGATTATATCCTGATAAATATTCTGTTCAATCCTTTGGAGAGACACAATCATTCAGCTGAAATACTAACTCAGTCTCCGTGTAATACGAAATAATTTGCTGAAAGATTTCCAGTATTTACCATTAGTGAAAAGTTGCCATCCCCTGATCAACAGCAGGCAACATATCTGTTTCTAACCCAAGACACAATTAACATCATGTAAAAAAACTATTTTTTATCGTTTTACACTGACTTGTAATGTTTTAAATGCAGAGGTCTATAAAATAGTACAATGATAACAATATAACATCTACTACAGCATGACTGTAACACATAAACAGCAATTGAGTTAACAGACTAATCCCCACTATGATAGCCAATACCCAGTCTAGACTGACTACTTAAAGGGATAGTCCACCTTCATTTCAAATTTTGAGGACTAATACAGCTATACTCAAAAATATCATAAATAATGTCAAAATGTGAAAGATCACCCACATATTAAATAATCCAGTTCAAAGAGTTGATTAATCTACTTTTAATAGCCTGTGGGCGGCGCCATTTTGAAGCTAGACAGAGACGGGAAGCTCCTGAATGCTGACGTCATTTCAGCGTACCCGGTTGACCTGAAGTATGTAGAGCCCATACAAAAGCATGTAAACAAATGTGAGCAAAGAATTATTCTAGAACATAATGCAATTATCTTGTTAAAATTCTGTCATGAATGACATACAACCATATCAGTTTGAGCCAGAAGGAACCTGACAAGAGAAAGATGATTCAAAATGGCTCAGATATTAATGCTCAAGAGAAACTATAATCCACGTCAGTATAGAGAGCACTCATGTGACGTCAGAGCAGTTCAGTTTTCTCCTTTGAATCTAGCTTCCAGTACGGCCCTCCAGTAATTTGTATTATTTCCCTATATCTATGATATCAGGTATATTTTGTGATTATTATTGTGGAAGTTTTGGTTACATAAAAAATATTTTCTGAGGGTGGACCGTCCCTTTAACGATATCTGGAATGTGGGTAATTACTACTTGTAGTTGTACACACTGCAGATAATCTACTAGTACTAGTCAGAACAATCCTCTATCCAATGTTGACACATTCATGTATTGTGATATGTCATTAAGACGTGATATATCAGGTGACATATCATGGTGTTAAAATGTGACTTCATTCACTTGAGTACATAAAGGCAGCCTGAATTTAATTTGGAGCAGTGTTACACTTTCTAATGATCACATTGATATATACCTGCATGTTGGCTTATATTGTAGAAAAGTTTGAAATAATACTGTGTTTATTATTATTTAATATCCAGTCTTTAGTTATGTAAAAAGGTAGAAGGCTATAGAATTCTATTTGGGAACATTTTCAAGTGAAAAACTGTGGTCATCAGTAAGTTAACAATGCTGCCAGAATGCAAGTCAACTACACAAAATGTTCAATGAATTCAGTTTCAATTCCCCAACTAGTTGTGATTGACAGGGAGAAACGAGCACAATCCAGAACCTGTTCTATATCACCGCCATGCAAACAACATTATATAGAGATACAGGCAGCGCCAGATTTTCATCTGGAGTAGTATGGGCAACATGACTATAGGGCCCCCAGTCTTATGGCCACCTTTGTGCACATGGTCGGTTAAATGGGCCAAGCAACCTCCAACAGTAATGAAGCTATGTCAAAGATCAAGAACTGTTCAGATATGCCCATGCCAAGATTCGAACTCAGATGGTAGTGATCTGTGGTCCAATGCACTACCAATTAGACCATGGAGGGTGTAATATTGACAGCCATGTGGTTAAGATGTCAGCTACTTTTGCTATGGACAGTCATATCACGAAGCTGTTCTATCACTATGCCTGTAATTTACCACTCAATATCGCGGATCTTGACCAGTTTGTGAATGTTGTCAAGATGCTCAGACCTGGGTAACTTCTTCCAAATCAAAAGGTTGTTGCCAGTCAGTTACTTGATACATTAACAGAACAACTGAGTAAGCAGATGAAGGCTAATCTAAATGGATGTGCCAATGTTACACTAGTTCAAGATGGATGATCCAACATTCACAATGAGCCTGTAATTGCCACGTGTCTCCTAGTAGATGACAAATATTATCTACTTGATAGCGTTCTCACTGGTACTATATCAAAGACTTCTGATAATTACAGAGCTGTATCAAAATTCCATGAAAGTGGCCAAAGGGAAATTTGGCTGCACTGTCATGAGCATGGTGTCAGAAAATGCCAAAAATATAGAGCAAAGCAACATTCGTTGAAAGCAGAGGATGACACTTTAATTGTATATGCATGGTTGTGATGCACACTGGCTAAACTTGTCACACTATCATGAAGTATGTCACTGAAGTACACAAGTACCTTTAGGAACCACCAAAAACCATATGCATGGTTAACAGAGTGCACAGATAATGTTAAAACACAGATACCTGGAGAAATAAGGTGGAAGGATTAGTTCCTGAGAAATGGCAGTCATTATATGAAAATAGTCCAAGATCACAAAGAGGAAACTGATACGTCTGCTGTTCACAAAAGACAGGACTTCAATTTGTTCAGAAATGCTCAAGATCTGGAAGCCCAACTACCGGTACGGCCAGTTGTCCAAGCACTTGACCACTGTCAAAGTGATAAGTGTACCATGGCTGATGCTTGTCATGTGTGGCTGAAATCATTGTCTGATCCAATTCTCCAGCCATATGTCAAACTGGTAGAAAAGCATTTCAAGTAGGCTGTCCTAGATGAACATATGTTTGGCTACATGCTCCATCACTCTTAATTATGCTGCTTTTTGAAACTGTGCCTAATTTGCATCGCTTTTTGAACCCTGATAACCTTTTAATTAATTGATACATGAAACTTTCAGGGCTTAATTATAGCTGTGACATGCATCTATCCAAAACTGTAATAAAATGAAGTTAATGAATAAACATAGGGTTGGCAAGTTAAGTCAAAATCTGGATTGGATCAAATTCAATTGTTTTTTCTACCAAGTTTGCAAGTCATTTTTTTTCCAGAAATATGAATACAAAAAATATAATTATTAATTATAGTTGTATTATAATCTCATCAAACAAGAGTGAAAGTAAGTCAAAGTATAAAACAAGGACGAAAGTAAATCAAGGGCAAAACAAATTGCTGGGTGAATAGTCAAGTTCCCAACAAATAAAGCTAAATTAAAGGGTATATATCATATTATATGTGATGTCTATATACAGAATATATATCTGTTATAATATAATTCTTATGGCAAATAAAATCACTATAATTTTTATCTTTAATTAGTATGTAAAGTAACTGTAATTATAATATTAAATTATACAGCAATGTAATTGATTTCTATAATTAAACCCTGTAGTGTAGACTATGTAGTCTAGGCTGTACCATATATCTACACGTAGAATCTACTACTAGTACTAGATCTAGACTGAGTCTAGTCTAGAGGAGTCGTAGTGTATACTAGATCTATATCTACAGCACATGGGAATTACGTGGATTGCGGCCCATATCGACTGAGGCCCATGTATAATATGGACCATCTATTTTGTAATTTTATAATATGTTGCACGTTAAAACCAATGATCATTTCACATTTTCTTAAATGAATACACTATTGTAATAAAACAAAATATTACAAAAGTAAATGTTAAGAATAAATAGTTTATATAATTTGATTTAAAAATAACTTATTACTATATTAGTATCCCGAAGTGGTATACTCTCATGTGCACAACAAGTGATGTATAGCCATACATTATTTACTGTACTGGTATATAATGCAATAATTAAACCTCACTTCACATATTGTATCTCAGTTTGGGGAAATACTTATTTAAAACATATGAGTAGATTACATATTATGCAAAAGAAAGTCATTAGAATAATAACCAACCCTGAATTTTTTTTCTCATACAACACATTCATTTGATAAACATAATATTATGAATATATATACTCCATGTATACTTTGTAGGTGTATTTGTTTTCAAAGCAATCAGTGGAGATTTGCCTAAATATATTTGTAATATGTTTTCCAGAAATTGGTTAATTAGAAACTCAATTAACTTACAAACATTTTATTACAAGAAGAAATGTTCCCAAATGTCAATAATATATAAGATCATATGGGCCAGAAATTTGGAATAACTTCTCCAATAATTGTAAATGCTCCAAATCGGTATACATTTTCAAGAAATGGTTGAAAATTGAATGTACAAAGAAATAACTTAACTATATGAACTTTTAAATATCAATTTATTGAAAGAATGGAATAATGCATATTCTCACATAAAATAAGTAGGTCTATGTCTATGCACAATCGGCTATGTACGTGTGTGTGTGAATGGTTTGTATAACGCTATTTTGTCTATATATACGTTACACTGTTATATATGTTTTGTTTTAAAGATGCACAAGTTTCTCGATCAAGACTTCTGTCTTTTATTATTGAATAAATTGAATTGAAAGTGTGTTTTAAGTCCTTATGTGCTTTTAATGTCATTTCAAGTAGTCACGGAAATGTTGACACATGGAAAAGTATTTGATTCAAATGGATATTCCTACACATTGAAATGTAGGACAAACATATCAACTATGTGGAGATGCTCATATCGTTCGAGTAAAATTAACTGCCTAGCCACTGTGTGTATGGAAGCTAAGATCCCTAAACTCTGGTCTCAATATGAAGATGGCGATAAATCAGCTTTACAATTACTACAAGCAGCTTCTCGCTTGTATGGTCCAAGGGTTTAGATAGATTCTATTTATTTTGTTTCATTATACATGTTTGTGTGCATACAGTATAATATTGCGATAAAGTGTAATATGTAAAATATGAGCTTTGTGTTAATATAAATGTGAAATACATCTGTATCACAAATAAATGCAAATCAAATGAAACTGCTGTTGTAATACTTATAAACTTTCCTACTTTTACATACATTTACATGTATCAATTCATGTTGTAATTATGATAATTTATTTGTAGTCCAATTTTACTTTATTATTCATTTAATTTATTAAGCCTTCAAAAGAAGAGAACATATACATGATAATTCAATTTACAACATTCCAGCAATTTCAAATGATTAAATAAACTCATTAAGTTATAATATTAATAAGGGAGAGGTGGGGAGGTTCGACCAGCTTACACTTCAATGGTTTGATTTTAGTATACGTGATACAGCGGTCAGCAAGAAGTACTTTTCTACCGCTCCATTAATGTTTAAAATAAGACATTGATCACGTAATTTGTGACCCATTTCAATGTTGTAAATATTATTTACATAAGCAGTGGCAGGAGGGGTGGTTCGACCAGACATGGTGGGGATAATCGACCGATTCAGTTTCCTATGTGGACATCGTTTTCAACTAAAATTTGCTGTTTTTAATCTTTCAGTATTCACTTTTTGTTTCTTTTCATGATTCAGCATATATATATATATATAATACTATATAAATTCATGCATTTACAAAAGACGTATATATCTATAACCTAGTACATTGATGATGATGATTGATGTTTTATGGCCACTTTTGTACACATGGTAGGCTAAATGGCCGAGCGACTTCCGAAGGTTATGAAGCGAAATCAAAGATGAAAAAACTTTCAGATATGCCCACGCCAAGATTCGAATATGGGTAGTAGTGATCTGTAGTCCAACGCACTACCAACTAGACCATGGAGACGCCCCATCATCGTTTCATAAACTGATAAATCTTTATTTCAGCTCATTCATAATTTAGTTGATTAATTTGCTATAAACAAAGATCCATATATTTACAGCATATCATAATATTATTATTTCATTTGTAAAAAAAAAAAGTGGAGCTAACTAACAACGTGTCAGAGAAGGTCTACCACAAACCTGGGCTTGGCATCTATAAATGTAAGTTAAGCTATTAAAACGTCACATAATTCATAAGGCTGTACCCGGAGAAAATGATCGTACTAACAGTTTGTGTAAATTACAAATACATCACATAATCTTTATATGATGACCCATTAAGGATAGTGACCATTGACCTGAAGGTCAATGATAGTGACACAGAAATTATAGTCTGCAGAGCGAGTCGACAAAATGGACAGGCGAATAGACCACTTTTGGTTCCCTTGCTATTTCTAAATTTATTAATGTAAGCTTACATGAAAGGTACATTTTATTCATACATAGAGTTAAAAGTAAAAAATATCAAACACTGAAAATCTAACACAAAATGAATGGTGTGAATGTTGTTTACAGACTTTTGAAATGTTGACACCTAGTGGCAAAAGTTTGAATTTTCACACGCCCACTTTCAGTCATTAATTATTTTTCGGTCATGTATTGTTTTATTGCTGCAAATTGTTTCAAAATAATAAAAACAAGACAATTATTCAGTTATAAATTATGTTCCAGCCTAAACTATTAAGTGTAATAAATAACGAATAGGGTTTTAATCATTAATGTTGTCGTCGATTCTCCCTCCCTGGTCGAACCTCTCCACTTCTCCCCCATTTCACTAGAGCATAGAATAATAGATCTAGACTATCATAATCATGTTATTAAAAAGACGGCATCAATAGGCTGAATAGCAAGACATATTATTGACACAAATATCACCAATACACGTGAACAATTGATTAATCAGAGCCCCATTTATTATAATATTTAATTGCAACAGTTGCATTTTAAACATACTCAAACGGACATACATGTAATTTGTAAGCATAATGACAGAGGCCCGCATTCGATGGCATCCGCACACGCCGTGACACGGCACATCCTGTTTTTAACAAGTTAAATGCATTCTGATTCTGTGCCGTAGGTATTTAATATCTCGAGACAAAATTCACTCTTTGCGCAAAGTTCGTACTGAGTGAGCTTTATCAATTTACTTTACCGGTGTGATACGACACCGGGTATCCCATTTTCAGAAACGTGAGAATGTCACAGAATGTTCGAACCCGATTACCATACAAGAGGACGATAATTTGTGAAATGTTACCTTCAAAGTCCCCTGTATCAGCAACAACTGTTGTAAAACGCTTTAGCTCCGCCAACGATGACATCCTGCTGATTTTATGTGCTGGTTCAGACATACTGGCCTTTATATATTACGATAATGATGTAAAAAATATATACTTCAATAATAAAAACAGACGGACAACGCTTACAAGTGAACACTGATCTACGAAGTCTGATCGAAAGATGGCAGCACCCATCTTATTGATTACGTCCTTCCCTCCATTGTTATTTTGGATCATATACATGTATTTATTTGATTTTAAAATCTAATATGATACGTACTATATATTTCTAACACTTTAAACCCCACCATATTAATTATATGATATTACGAAGATTCAATATTAATTAATTAAATTAATATTTGTATCTATTATAACCATATATATATATATATATATATAGTAATGATAGTGTAATATGACTCAGCATAATTATCACACACACACACACACACACACACACGACTGCTGAACTAATGTGTGCGTGTGTGTGTGTGTGTTAATTCTGCTGAGTCATATATATATATATATATATATATATATCCAAATTGAAGAACAAACCCAGGATATATGACATTAAGGCTAATGACGGTACAAAAATTCAATGTGATCTGGTAAAGGCTGATATCCCGAACACCTATTTTGCCAGTGAGAATATGGTAGATATGCCATCACTAGAAACTATAGGTACCAGACGTAGAACCGACCCCCACTCTCTGATGTAAACATAAAAGATCACAGGAAAAGATTTTCCAAGTAGTCAAAATGTCAGTGTTATTTATTAAATAAATTTCAATCAGAGATATATTTTTTTTTTCATAGAAATAAAGTTCCAGTGGTTTTAAACTTGCTTTGCTAGCATCTCACATGGATAAAAATATGCCACAACTTTACTCGAGAATCTTCGGAAAACTTCGGAATGTGACGTACGTCTTGTTTGACAAACGTAGACGCCAAATACTCGACGTTACTTGTTTAACTGGTGTTATGTGTTCTATATTGTCTTTGTTAAACGTATAAAATGGATGGAGCATACATTCATTCCCCCAAAACAAGACTGGTTTGCGAAACATGAACAGTATAGAAGCCAACTTTCCCCAACAAGCAAGCTCTACGGGAGACACTTTGAGGAACGGATGTTCGTTATCCCCAGCGTGCGTAGTACACGGTTAGCAATTAATGGCTCGTGAAAGTTCGGAAATTAAGGATTTTGGGAACATTTTAACGGAATTATGATAGCTGGTGGCTAGAATTGTTTTGAGTGTGGTAATGCATCTGATAGGTAATACAATAATTGTTTGCTACGTTATATTTACTTTGAAATATGAAATTTCTTTTTCCGTCCCCTTTAAGAAAATGCTGACCAAGCTGAACCGCAATGAAGCACCTGAACTCGACAAAATTCACCCAAGAGTACTGAAAGAGATGGCTGATGTTATTTCATCATCCCTAAGTGTCATCTTCCTTAAAACACTCAGTGAGGGGCGACTTCCAACTGCCTGAAAAATTGGAAACCTCACGCCAATACATAAGAAAGGTAGCAGATTAAGTGCTGGTAATAACAGACCCGTAAGTCTGACCTGCATAATACGAAAAGTCATGGAGTGAATAATACGTGACCACCTGGTACATCATATGATGGAAAATCTATTATTCTGTGATGCCTAACACGGCTTTGTCCCGGGGAGGTAATGTATGAACCTACTACTCACAGTCTTAGAATTGTGGATTGAAATGCTTGACTCTCGTGACCCAATCGACGCAGTGTACCTCGATTTCCGGAAGGCGTTCGATTCCGTACCGCACCAGTGACTCCATGATAAGATAGCAGTATATGGAATCAGAGAACGACTGCATCGAACTGCAAGCAGATCTCCAAAGACTCGTTGAATGGTCTGAGAAGTGGCAACTGCAGTTCAATGCCGACAAGTGTAAGGTCCTCCAGTTCGTGAGGAATAACAGATATCTAGTCTATAAGATGGGAGATATTGAGTTGTAATCCACTAAAGTAGAAAAGAACTTCGGTGTCTATGTTGATGAGGAGCTGAAATTCCACCAGTACATTTAATTTGCTGTTAATAAGTCCAGTAGGATGCTGTGGCTTATCAAACAGACAATCTCATAACTAGATGAAGATATCCTGGCAATGCGGTACAAAGCACCTGTCAGACCCCACCTGGAATATGGGAACACCATTTGGCATCCATACTATCAGATGGACAAATTGGCAGTGGAAAAGATTCAGCATCGAGCAACAAAGTTAGTCCACACCTGAAGCATCTGTCCTATGAATAGTGGCTAGTTTCCCTGAGACTCCCATCACTCCCGTTTAGAAGACGACGAGGAGACATGATACAGGTATACAAGATCATGAACGGGATAGACAGACTTGGCCCAATAGCAGTCTTCAATAGATCACTCTATGAATGAACCAGAGATCATAGTCAGAGGTTATTCGTGGGGTGCAATCGACTCAAAATCAGGAAAACTCGTTCAGTTAGTGATCGATTGGTTCAGGACAGGAACTCATTATTATATAACGTCACAGTCACTACCCTAAATTATTTTAAATCTAGGCTCGACAAGTACCGGAAAGACGACATGTATAGACTGCATGATAAGAATTCTTGTGTAGAGAAAACAAAAGTAGTCAAGACCGGAATACCCGAGAGGCACTAGCATTTTATTCCGTACTCTGATATCCTGGTATATATATATATATATATATATATATATATATATAACGTATTTTTATGCACAAATATTATTTTCACACTGTAGGATAAAGAAAACAAGACCATATATATATGTGTGTGTGTGTGTGGTGTGTGTGTGTGTGTGTGTGTGTGTGTGTGTGTGTGTGTGTGTGTGTGTGTTTTAGCTGTGTATAATAAGGCACAGGCACAGATAATCTCGAACCGTGAATTCAAACTCTGGACGTTTCTTCAGGGGACTGATCCAGAGTGGCGACTTTTCTTGCTGAGACATGTGTAATGTCTCACCGTCTCTCTCTCTCTCTCTCTCTCTCTCTCTCTCTCTCTCTCTCTCTCTCTCTCCTATATATATATATATATATATATATATTATATATATATATATATATATATATATATATATATATATATGAACTCTAAATATTTTTAATTTAATTTGTACGTATCTATAGAAAATTCAAGCCAAATGCAAATTATCGGGAAAAACACGTATGGACATTATGAACACAATCCTAACAATGCATTATTGGATGTTGAGTATTACACTCCAAAACTGAGCAGAAAAATGAAACAAATATAAAAAGAGTACTATTTATTTATATAATAACTAATAACTATATAACACACAACTATCTGGTGCTGAACGTGGTAATTTATTACTATATGATACACGATATTCTATATCAGTGCTATTTTACCGTATTCTTTTACATTTTTAAAAATTTATTTATTTAAATTTAATTTTTAATTTGATTTTTTTTATTTACCCTGTAATAAATGAAACAACGTCATAAGTATGTTTGACAAACAAAATACGATTGAAACATAGTAATATATATACTGATTATAGTTCATTATTATCTGGAAAACATATATATTGTTCTAGTTATTTAAAATAATAATAATGTACATTTAATAAAGTGCCCTTACTAGCAGAAGCCATGGCATTTAAAGGCGTGATACAAATAATATGTAATATAATAATAACCCAAAT
Source organism: Paralvinella palmiformis (assembly GCA_025642065.1). Lineage (NCBI taxonomy): Eukaryota > Metazoa > Annelida > Polychaeta > Terebellida > Alvinellidae > Paralvinella > Paralvinella palmiformis. The sequence continues at coordinate 69,110 of JAODUP010001037.1, read as the reverse complement.
ATTATGTCTGTAAAAGTCCAAGATCAACATATTAGTTTCCATTTCTTTAGCCATTTCTCTCTATATGTTGAACTACATACAATAATTAAGTACCTTTATTATATTCTGGCCGAATACAAACCTATATATGATTGGTATTAATGGAATAATATAATAGCGTACACAACAAACTAAACCAAAACATAAGAACCTTTCTACAAGTAACTATATAAAATCATCACAAAGTCGATCCCAAGCATTACACAGTTTTGGGAGTGACAACGCCGAATTTACAATAACGTTTAAGCTCACCCAGAATGTACTCAGGAGGTATTTGCAGTTCCCATGTTTTCCTATTTTTTCCTATTTCCCAGGAGAATTCCTATTTTTCATTATTTGTTTAGGGATATGCTGTTAAAATTATGTCATTAGCGTGAAAGAAAAATGTCTTAAGTGCTCACGTACACATATTTATATGCACCAATTTTGAATTTGTATTATGTAAGTGAGCAAATCAGATGTAATTATTATTTAAATATGGGTAATAGCTTCTGAGACACTTCATATGAGCTGCATGCTGCTTAGAATCTTAACTTAGCATCAGAGATAATCAAATGTTGCTTGAGCAGTAACTGTTTTTATAAATGACTTGTGATAATGGTTTTAACATTGAATCATGTGTAGGATTTAATTTGCTAAATATCTGAGAGGCAATTGTGATAAATTAGATCGTTATGAGGTCAGATCCACTAATAAACCAGTGGTATGTGGTATTCCGCAAGGATCAATTTATGTTTTCTATACTGATAAGAATTTAGTAGATGTAATGGGTGTTCTAAATTATGAACTAAAGAATTTGAACATGTTTTTTAAAGTTAATAAGCTCTCATTGAATATGGGCAAAACAAACTATATGATTTTCAAACGTAAGAATGATAAAATAGACCACAACATTATTATAGATGGTGTGTGTGTTGAAAGGGTCCGCTCGCAATATTTTTGTGAGTGAAAGTAGACGAACACTTAAATTGGGATGATCAAATAAATTCTGTTGGTAGAAATCTGTCCAAAAATAGCTCAGAGTGAAACATGTTTTAAATAATGAGTGCTTGAAATCAGTATATTGCACAATGATATTACCTTATCTTAATTATGCATGTGAAATTTGGGGCAATACCTTTGAGACTAGATTAAAAAACCTGGTTGTTTTACAAAAGAGAGCTATTAGATTGGTTGACAAAGTAAATTATAGAGAACATTTAGAGCCATTGTTTGCTAAATATAAGTGCCTAAAATTGTGTGATAATGTTAATTTGAAAACATTAATTATTACATTTCAAGCAGACTATAACATATTGCCTGTGAATATACAGAAAATGTTATAAAAATCTATGTATGTTCATAAGTATAATACTAGATCCTGTACTAACGTAATTTTGAAGTTAAATTTTGTAGAACTAAAACAAGATCTACGGCAATAAGTGTCAATGGTGTGAAATTATGGAATGATTTAAAGATTAAGTATCACAATATTAAATCTCTGCAGAAATTAAAAAAGGTATTAAGAAAATGTATATTAATGATTATAATTAATGATTATCTTGAGTGTGTTACAAACTTGATAAGTAGCAATTAGGAATGAGCTTAAATGTATATATTTCAGTACTAACTAGTATTCCAGATATATATAATTTATTTTAGTTTGTAATTTTTTTCAATATTTCAAGGTTTGGAATATTGTTTAATTACATGTTAACAAACTGAGGTTTATACTAGTGTGGATATCGTGTGTGATTCGATGTAGGTGTGATATGGACACTGGGATCGTTGTCCGTAATAAGTGCATGTGTACGTGCCTACTTATTGGTGTCATAACGACCTGTTATCTTTGCTTGTGTGTGTCATAACGATATAGAATCATTTTACGTGTCATAACGATTTGTCATCGTTCCTGTGGTGTCATAACGACCCATCATCGTGTTTGGTATTAAGATGATAATCAAATCACCTTTTTGTCAACATCCAGTATTGTCGAAATATTTACATTCATTGAATTATGCATAATAAAGTGTGCGGAGCATTTTCAGTTTATTGTTTCAGTTACATTATATAACCAATGCTTCAAGCATCCTCCTTTTCAACATTCTACATGTGTTTGATTTCATTAAAATTGTGTATTATGAATATTGAAATAAATCCCACAATGCAAAGCGCGCCTGGTTTGTTTTGGCCTGGTGAAATGTTATTGGAGGTTCAGTATGTGGGATGGAATAAGTAGATTTACTTCCTTTGACAGGTGTAGCTAGAGCTTTCAAAGTGCCAGATTTACAGGCAAGATCGGTTTCAGGAGGCACGCACTAGATTTGGAAAGCAGACCGATATAATAGAATGGGAGGCCACTTTCTCCCCTATGATTCTCTGATGCTTCCTTTTCGGGACTAATACAAATATCCTCGCACCAACTAGACCCCTCTATAGATGATGTAAAAATAGGAACACAATCAACCACATATTAAATAATCAAGTTCACAGTCCTGAATGATCGACTATTAATGATCTGTGGGCGCCGCCATTTTGAAGCCAGACACAGACCGGATTCTCTGGAAATCTGACGTCACTTACCACAAGAAAACTAAATAGTGAAATTTCATAGTTAGGTTGAGCACGGGGGCAGGTAAGGTCACGAGGATGGCTAAGCCAGAGCTTTTCTGCCCCGACTTGATCGGGATCCAGATGGCCACATAATCCTTGTGCCATCTGAGCGCTAAACACGTGACTTTTTCCTTCCCGCCATACAATCCAGCATTCGAGGAAGCTGTAACTGCTACCCTCCAGATACTTCCTTAATTAAATCTATGATATTAGGTAGTATTCGTGATTATTATATTGGGATTTCGGGTTATTTTTATAGGCATTACACATTTAAATCCTATTATCTCAAGTTGAACTGTTCCTTTACGTGAAGGACATACTTTTAGCTGCCCTCATATATTAAAATAATTAACAAAGATAAAGCTGGAAAAATCGAGCACAAAATGTACCAATATAAAATTCCCCCCCCCCCCCAAACAAAATCAGGAAACCGCAACTAAATTTACGATCATAACAAATTACATTGTAATAGTGATTATCCACAAAATAATCTGAAACTAACTATATGTAGCCATGACATAATCATGGCTCGATCACTGCATATCCTGCTTTAACAGTTCTACCGTTTCATTCAATTAACATGTGATCGAGGTATTAAATACCCTATATAGTGTGCGCTAGCTAGATGTTTTCACAGCACTATGTATTCTATTTTAAGAACAGACAATTTCGGCGATGACTGCGCCGCCATCTAGCGAATGTCCGTTTGCGATTCGTTTTTCACCGGGCTCGCGAACCATCTGATAAAAACATTCCCTTTACCAATCGTAAGATCACAATATGTTTCATGCATTGATAACATATATCTATTACAGTTCCCAACTTAATGGTTTATTTTCAATAACATACAAATAGACTTCATAATAATTCTACGTTATATTTAATAAAAATTAAACGGCTACAAGAACTTTTAAATCGATTTAGTTCTGTGAATCCCCCTGGGTTTACCCTCCTGTCGAGCTATGCCTGAATCCACTTTAGTCTACCACAAGCGTTACTCAGACACTTAGCCATCACGTACTCATTTCTGGCTCAATGAACAACCATATGCAGTCGCCAAAGTGCTAACTAGTTTTCTTCGCCCGTTGTTACTGTCAATAAATGGTTTGATTGTCGCTTATCAATTAGTGTCTCTCTTAAACTGTGCGTAGTATTCATGCCACCCATATTCAATCCATTCAAAGTTAAAAGAAAAACAAATTTATACTTAATTAAAAACGACTGAAGAATCGCAACCAATATCAAATTTCCCATTTGTCTGCATTGTATCGCCTCGAAGTTGGACGTTTGCTTTTTTTTATAACAACTTAATGTACGTGCGCTTAGTTTCCACCGGCGTCTAGTCAATATGGGGAACTGTCTTTTAAAAACAAAAGAGTCCGGTAACTGTTCTGCTGACGTTTGGACTGTTATTGTAATATTGAACTGATCATCCTAGAAGTCTATGGATGGATGGATGAATGTTGTTTATGGAGAGCAAGCCACTATCACTGTTTGGCTAAATAGAGCAGATATTTGTTCTTCGCAGACCACGATATAGCCCTAAGTTACCCCACAAATACAGGATACCGAAAATATTTTTTGATGTTTAACATCAAATTCTGCACGTTATTTAGCCAGAGCCCCATCTCTCAATCTAATGCTCAGTGATGTCATTTAAAGGATCCATCATCTTTTACGGGCTACTTTTTGCCCTGAAGAGATTGCGGACATCTGGCAGACCTATTTTAGTTTTGTCTGTTTTAATAACTGTTACAGTAATGGGTATCCAGTTCTCTGTTAGTGGAGTGTCCTGTTCATCAAACATCGCATAATCGACACAACTATTACTGTTATTACCATAATTAGTAATATCATTTGTTAAGTTAAAAGTCTTTATTGTTTCATTTATTCACCTCTGATATTCAGGACTAAAGTTTAATTACAAAACTAGAAATGGTATCTCTTGTTTTCTGAACCAGAGGTTTTAACATTCACACAACTATTTAACCGCTGAAATTATATATGATAAATACTGCCACATACACTGTGCATACAAAATTATCTACATACAATTCATTTACATATGTAAACAATATTTACATGGCTTCTGGTATTATGTACAATATATATATACTTCTTTTCTTAACGAAATCATTTCAACTATGGTGTCAATTCAGCTCATGGAATGCAGATCCTAGACACGAGATGAAGGCAATGCTGTCAAACAATCTAATTATAAACATACAGAAGATATACACACAATTGCTATATAAAATAAATGACATTTATAACATAGAAATTATACAGTAAACGTAAAACACAAATTTCCTTTCTCCTCACAGACCAAACCAACACAACAGATCGACTGCACAGCGCAGCTAATAGCCCCCACAGTATACTACGTCATACACATGTAAACATCTTAGGCCAGCAAGTGCACTTGTGGAAACACAGGACACAAAACAAATAAGTATAAATGAACAACAGAAATGAACACAGTCTTTACAAAACCAACAAGCATCATAGATTCCAAGCATGATGGAGAATAAGCAGTTTGAGGTGACGTCAAGCATAAACTCAGACAAATTAAACTGTTGAAAAAACACTATACAATGAAGGAATAGATCTGATCTTCACATATATGCCTACGCAAAATGCACATAATTGACCGAGAAGCTAACCCATCCGTCACTATTTGTGCAAATGCAAAACCACAACAGATGACACGTTTCATCACGTGACGTCCAGTGGAATGCTTCATGGTAACGAACCTGTACCTACAGGTGTTGTTAGCCAGGGGAGTACTAAATAGATTACTCACTGCTGGAAAATAATGGAGATTCCACATTTAGGATGAAACCAGTACAAAAACTATACTATATCACAAATGATACTGGTCAACAGCAAGGCATGGCACTTCTGCCATCTGACAAAAGTGTATACAAGACGAACACCGCAATGCAGTCAACTACTATCTAAAGAGAAATTTCAAACCTCAAATATGTTAGGGTCACATAACTCACAGAAGGTTTGATATATTACATGAGCCGTTTAAGGCTTTCATGTTTCCAGAATATATTCCATATTGCCTACATTTTGTACAGAGTAGAGATCCCTCATTAGTGCTAGTGCCAGGTAGAGCCAGTACCAACCACACATAGACACATATTCCATTAATACTCTCACAGACACAGTTTCTCAGTCAGTCCATTAATACAAGATTAATAACATGATATAACACCCACAGATAACTTTGGATGACCTTATCAACAGATAACAAACAATATATCTGACTTGTTGGCTCACAGATAAAACACAACAGGTATTACCAAACATCACAGAATTGATTAAAATGGCAGTGAATTAGTCAACCTCTAGTGTACATGAACAACTGAGTGGTTTCCATTTTATGTGTGTAAGAGAAAGCTAACATTATATATATATATATATATATATATATATACATACATACATACATACACCACTGTATACACAAAATGCGCAATGATGAAATGAATTATATGATCACAGAAGATAGTGTGACTATGTTAGTGTGGATCTGTCTGATGTAACTCCCATAAACAATTAGCTATTGGTGAAGATGCTTCCACAGCACTGAGGGCCACAAATGATAATCGCTCTTCATGCTTCTTCAGCATACTAAAAAAGAGAAGCAAAAAACAATTCATTTACAAAACAGTAATACCTGTCAATATAATAGTTTTCCATTTACAGCAGTTACTTCTTAACCATAGCAAATACATTATAAAACACAGACATGTACATAAAAGTTTAAAGCATGTTCCCAACATTTCTCTTGGTCAGTTAAAGTCCCAATGAAAAGTGGAGCCATCCAGTTTATATTATCTTTCTTTTTAAGTTATGTGTAGCGTAACTGCACACACACACACACACAGAGAGAGAGAGAGAGATCACAGATGTATTATTTACTAGATCTATTCTTATGAAAATATTTAGTTTACCTTCTGCCAAGAGCTGAGTATCTAGCTAGGTTCCTGAGTATGAGGGCTGATGTCAAGCGGATGTGCTTTGTTACTGGGCCTTCTTTCATTTCCTGTGAATGTATAATGACATGCTATAAGTAGGACAGGGCAGTACAATTGTCAGAAATTAGTTCTCTAACATCAATATACATCTAACAGTTTTGCTGAACTCTCTTGTCATGTACTGAACCAATAAGAACTGTGTATATTAGACTATCTATAATTCATGCATACCACAAATTCTGGAAAGGGGGGTTTAGCAGCAAATCTCCTGATGGCTTGTATGGCAGCATTATCTGGATATACAGGAACAGCACCACCACTAGAAGCTCCACCAGATGGTACTACTGGTGGTGGTGCTTTAGGAATATTACTTGTATGTGGAGTAGGATCAGGTTTCTTTGCCGGATTCTTTAGTGAGGTATCGTTCAAGTGACGATCCTAAAGACGAAACAAAGCAAATAAACAATAATCAGAAGAAAACGATATGTGAAGAAATCTTTACTCAAGTACAGAAAGGTTACATTTAAATGATCCAACTTTTAAAGGAAATCTAAGAAATTGTAATAACTGTTTTATCACCTGTAGATGGGTCATAAGTGACCACTTTGGACGCCGAAGACCATCACAACCTTCCCATTTACATACTGCTTGCTGATGCTGCTTTTCAAAATGTTCTTTGATCACATGTCTGTTGAACAGCTTAATAGTGTCAAACCATCTGATAAAAAATAACATAACAGTTAGTTTCATTGTCAGTGACATTTATAGCCAACTGAAAATCTCTCTCTTATCAAAATAAACAACTAATACAGCTAATTAACACACACACACACACACCAGCTTAAGAGAAAGAACAAACTATCAAACAATTACATAGAGTGATAGAGCAGTTCTAAGAACTTACTGTTTACATCCTGCCCATTCACAGTGATACTTGTTACAAACAATAGGTGATGGCTGGCTTCCACTAATCTGGTTCCTACACAGAGGTCTTGAATCAGTAATGTTTGTCATTGGCTTCTTTTTCTTAAAGCACTTCTCTAGCTGAGTGGGAGCCGGACGTTTCTTTTTATTCAGGGATAGCGTGTTGGGAGATGGCAGTGATGCCTTGCTAGACTGTGGACTAGGCGGCGGTGGAGTGGACACAGGACTAGATGTTACACTAGTTGGTTGTGGTGCTGGTGACTGAGAAAGAGGAAGTGTGAGCTGAGATACTGGGATCTGTATTGTTGGTGCAGTGACGGCTGGCTGGGCTAAACTGGTTACTGGCTGCTGTGCGATGCTGGTGGCAAGCTGTTTTTGTATAAGCTGTTGTTGTGAGGTGATTGCCTGCTGGTACTGTAGTAGCTGCTGTTGGCTTGGAACCATTACAGTAACCTTGGCACCACTCGCAGTGGTCTGCTGTATGAGCTGTGGTGTTGAACCAGGCTGCACCAGTTGCCCTTTCTGAAGAAACTGTGCCTGGGTCTGTATGACCTGTGGCTGACCTTGCAGCAACTGTGATTGTGTGGTGACAGCTGGCAAATGGCCGGATACTACCTGATTCTGTATGTACTGTGGCCGCTGTATCATTGTCTGTGTACCTAATTGTGCTTGACTTTGTCCTGATACCACCACATTCTGACCCTGAATTGGCTGGATGACCTGACCTTGCTGTGACACCTGACACTGTTGCATCAACTGTCTTTGTTGTAAGAAGTGCTGCTGCATAACCTGTGTTGGAGCTAGTACCTGTGGCTGGCCATGAGTAGATATCAGATGTGGTTGTTGCACCAGATGTGTTCTAACTGTTTGTTGAATCACTTGTGGTTGGCCAGGCTGAGAGACGGCTTGGGCTTGTACTAACTGGGGCCGAACTTGTGACTGTAACACTTGTGTCTGACTGGTAGCAGTCTGTGGCTGTACTGAGGCTTGGGACTGTACAATCTGCGGCTGTGACTGTACTGTCGTGGTTGCCTGTTGTTGCTGTACCTGTGTGTACTGAGAACTGATCGGATGTACAGACACCTGTGGTCTTACAGCCATCTGGCCCTGAGGTAATACAAAGCGAGTAGCCTGCACAGAGATCTGTGATGGGGCTTGTACAACTACAGCCTGGCTACTCTGTGGCTGATGAGAGCTCACTTGTTGGACAGACACTGGCAACCCGAGCACACTGTTCTGGGTTTGTCCTGACTGTACTGCGCCTATGGCCAGAGAAGCCTGCTGGTTGACAGCCTGTATTTGTTGAGTCAACTGCTGTGGACGTAGCAGCATCTGAACTGGTTGCTGTGACTGCTGTTGTGGCTGTGACAGCTGAGACTGAGGTTTTGGCAAGATATACGTTTGTTGTTGGTTTGGTGATAACTGGGCTGGTTGGCAAGTAGCTGAGCTCTGTTCGGTAGGTGTTGTCACTGGTGTTGGACCTTTGGGCACTATATAGCTTTGACCTGACTGAGTAGTTGATGGCTGTGGTTGGCTTGTGGTTGTTGTGCCCTGCTGACCGACAGTCTGACTTAGTTGCTGCTGAGTCTGTATCCACTGCTGCTGTATCTGCTGTTGCATTTGCTGCAGCTGTTGAAGCTGCATCTGCAACTGTTGCTGCTGCAGCTGTAACTGCTGCTGCTGCAGCTGCAAAGGATTATGCACTATCTGTTGCTGACCAGGCTGGCCTGCATTCAACTGTGATTGTACCTGGGAAGCTGCAGACTGTACAACTTGAACCTGTCCCTGGATGATCTGTGGCTGACCCTGTAAAACCTGTGGCTGACCTTGTATGGCCTGTGGCTGGCCTTGTGCAACCTGTGGTTGGCTTTGTGCAACCTGTGGCTGACCTTGTGCGACCTGTGGCTGGCCTTGTGCAACCTGTGGCTGGCCTTGTGCAACCTGTGGCTGGCCTTGTATAACCTGTCTTTGACCCTGGACTACCTGTGATTGACCCTGGACTACCTGCAACTGGCTTTGAACTACTTGTGGTTGAGCTTGGACTACCTGTGGTTGACCTTGAACCACTTGTGGCTGCCCCTGAACCACCTGTGGCTGACCACGAATAATCTGTGCCTGTCCGTGAATAACTTGTGGTTGACCACGAACTACCTGTGGCTGACCATGAACCAAATGTGCCTGAGCTGCCTGAGGTACATAAGTAACTGTCCTTCCAGCGGATGTGAGCCTCTGTATTGGACTTTGGACTGCAGATGGCTGAATCTTAGCCGCTGGGCTATCTACAGTAGACTGAGTTAGCTGGCCTGGCGTTACTAACCCCTGTGTGTATACCATCTTCACTGGTAGTGTCTGAGAAGCTGTAACAGTAACAGATGCTGGAGTAACGACAGGTATTTCTCCAGCCCTTAACAGTGCCTGAGATCCTGATGAAACTACCTGTGGGATGTTACTATTCTGCTGAGTGGATGTGCTAGTAGCATCAAGTTTTGCTGCTTCTTCATCCACTGTACCATCTAACTGCGGTACCTCATAGCCTTTTTCAGACACAGGCAATGTAAAACCATTCTCCAATATTTCTTTGTTCATTTCATTGGTACCAGTTTTCATCTCCTCTTCATCAGATCCTATAACAGTGCGCACTGAGCTGTCTCTCCTTATGCAAGCTTCAGACTGAGAATTCACAACTGGTTGGCTTTCACATATCTTACTGTTCACATTTTCAAGATCTTTGGTCTTTGCCTTAGTTAACTTGTTATAGCTGCCATTCCCTAAGTGATGTATTGCTCCATTGAGTATATGCTGAGGTTTGGCTTTATCAATAACAACACGACAACTAGTCACATTGGCCAAATTTAGATGCAACCTGTTCCCATTCAGTTCTGAGCTACTCGGTGCATTTGTACCATTGACAGATGGCAGTGCTGCATCTCCTGATGCACTCAACTTGGTTTTAACACGGTTATTACCATCTGCTTCTGGTTTTCTGTCCACATTCTTGTCACTGCTACCTTCGTCCAATGCATCTTGCTCTTGCATCACACTAACATCAGGGCCAGAAAATCCAAAATCATCATCTCCTTCCTGAACAATGTTGTCATCCTTGTCATCATCACTCTCCACAGAACCCTGCCTGGCAACACTCTCTATCAAATCTTCTATTGTCTTTGAATCAGTGATGACCACATCATGTCCATTGTTTCTGTTTTTTGATGATCTAAACCGTGGCTGTGATTTTGATTTTGATGTGGGAGTGCCTGGAGGTGATGTGCTATTTTTATTTTTTATAGCTTTTAAAGAAGAACTAGTCAGTGATAAGTGGGCCTGATGAGTGACAGAACTCATCAGATGGAACCCAGGCTCCTGAAATGACTCTGCAACACCCTGACATATATGCTGTGAAGCTGGTTGTCCTAATGGAGCACCATGTTTAGTCAACACTTGTTCTCCCTGCTGCCTGCTTATGTTCTGGGAGACTTTATTGGCCAGTAGGCTCTTGATCAATGTCGAGTTAGTGCCTTGTGCCAAGGTCTGTTGAATGGACTGCGACACTGGCAGCTTTAAGCCAGTATCTTGTCCACGTCCACCTAACAATGCTTGTTGAATGGTTGGATAATGTGTAGGACTGATTGAAGAACCAGTACTTGTAACAGTTTGTGGATATCGGGTAGGAGACAGAGGTGGTGAATGTAGCTGGTTACTATGTGGTGCAACATATTGCTGCTTCAAATGGTTTTCATTGGAATGCTGGAACTGTGCTTGTGGACTACCAGTATTAGCAGCTGGAGCTCTCTGTAAACCATGAATTGGTGGCATGACAGCACCAAAATCTGGAAGAATTAATGTGTTATTATGATGTACAAACAAAGTAGAATCAAGTTTCAATTAATGACAACAGAACTATCAATACAACAGAGACAATTACCTGTATTAGGTGGAAATGGTAGTGGTAAATCTCTCTTTTTAAGGCCTCTGTAGATCTGTTCAGTGGTCCCATCAGTTCTCTTTATTCTAACACTTTCAACTTTTGAAAATGTCATCCTGTTTGAAAAATATTACCTTGATGAAACTGGGATACGTACAGTCATACATATCATGCTTTTAACTCAGACAATTTAAATTATGACACTGAATGTTAGTTTACAATTAAACACCAGATATAAATGACATAATTACCTGACACAGTTTGCAAAGCAGCTTGCATTGGCAATGTTTTTGATAAAAAGACGTCCACAGGTAGTAAGGAATTCTCCATATAGCTCCATTTTAGGAATATCTTCCACACCTTTATTATCTGTGCCTATAAACTCATAATAAGCCTGTAACCAGTTACAAGCTAAAGTATCGCTGTCTAGTTCTGGCTGCGTTTTCAGCGGCTGTACTGCTGCTTTAGTCAGAGCTGCTGGAGAAGGCGTCACTGGAGGAGGAGTTATAACTGGTCCAGGTCCTATTAATAAAATAAATAATAAACATTACTGTCCATGGCAATATAGTGATAACACTTATCACTATATGTGTATGCCCATTAACAAGTTTAATGGATAATTAAATATTTTAATAATCCACAAAACCATCTCACAAACTCCAAACTAATCACATGCTTTGTTTTGGAAGATTCATTATAGGACACTATAACATTAGTGAACATTTCTAGGTGGTCCGTAATAAGTAAACAACATCTCCAGAATTCAATAAGTATCATCTACCCACTAGTAAACTCTGCAAAACTGCAATACTTACTGATAGGAATTGCAGAAAAGGGTGCTCTCTTTATTGGTGTCGATGCTGGTTTCTTATATTTGTTGAAGTTATTATTTAAAAGTCCTATACCAATATGTGCAGTTTGTGCAGATTTTGACTCGGGTTGTATCTGTTTGGTACAATAAATGAATAGCTGTTTTATAAAGCACAGTAAGATTTCATATACAACAAACTAAAGCACTTTACCCAGTTACATGGTGAAAAATATTCATCAATACATTCAACTCTTTTTGTCAAGAGGTGTGAGTCTGTACTGGAACTTCACTGGTGGAAAAATGTCTAATTCAATGTAGACATCTTCACATAAATATAACTACATATAGATACTACTAGGCCAGTACTACATACAGTCTGGCTCCATTATACACAGACCCAAAGCTCCTGAAGTTTTCCTTCAAGTACCACCTGCTGGTACAATCTGGTTTTAACAAGGTAAACCAGCATCAGGGAAGCAAATAATTTCAAAACAAAACATATTTACAAATATTATGCTACAGTTAGCCCAAACGCCGAAATGACTAAATAAATTTATAGAATTAAATTCTGCATGAACCTTGTTTTGTACTCTTGTAACACGAAACATCTACCCAGCTGTCAGATTAAAGCAAATGAAACAACAATCGTTTCAGTTAGAAGTAATTTGAGCTCAGGGTATGTTATGTCATCTGGGACTCAATTTGATCTGGATGGAGATGGCTATATTGATACTTAAGCTTGATGAGGTCAGACCATGTGATTTTTCTCCTTCCTACCTTATAATCTCGAATTTTAGTAAGTTATAATGTCAATCCTCCTGTAATTTGGATTATTTCTTATATCTATGATGTCAGGTATAGTTACTGAATATTACTGTGGGATAAAGCTGAAATAATGCTTTTACTTTCAACTTATACTAACTGCGATATCACTTGAATATAATTTTATCACATTTCTATATCATCGTATTCATGTTACACTTGAAGCCTAATTAATTAGTGGTTTTAAAGTAAAATTTTTATTTTAAATATTTGCTGATGTTCAATTATAGACTGACCTATTCACCATTCTACGAAGATACTGTTGTAACCATTTACAGACAACATTAAGTAACCGGATATGAAATGAGGTACAAATTTAATTTTATATTAAAACTATCATTTTCTGGTATGGAGCACTGTACTTACTTAGACTACTAGATATATGTAGTTAAGCAACTGCACATCTAACTAAATATTATAACCTACCAGTTCTGTTAACAGTATAAAAAAAACTTTACAAACCGAAGTAGCTGGCTGTGGCACAGCCATCTGCTGTTGTATTGATGTTTGTGATGCTGTAGGTACTATCTTCTCACCAGTAACAGGAACAGCTGTTATGTGTTCTACAACCCTGATCCCAACTAATGATTCTGGTCCATAGGCTTGTGCTTCTACTGTCACTAGGTTCACCAGTGTCTCTAAATTAACAAAATAAATTCAAATGTCCAAGTACTATTCACATAAGCACATTAACAACTGGATACTGCCAAAAAATGTGTTACAAATTATTTTTATGTAGTTCAGTTCTCTTTTGAGAGTTCTATACACCAAAATTTTTCAAAGACTGGATTATCCGGCCTGACTAAATTAAGCTTATTACACAGACTTATTTTACAATGTTCTTAATACTCATTTGTCTAAAACCCTTAATTTTTTTAAAACTGCATAGCCTAGCAATGGTCATAAAATGCATGAAATTACTCCATAAAATCAGATCCTTGAAAGTTTTAATTATATAACTGAATTCACTTTTTTGGAAGGGATAGTTATAAAACAAATTCCACATAAGCAAATTTGGAGACTTACCAACAGCCATTCGAATTGCAGCTATGTGAGTAGTAGTGACTTCCCCTAACTCAGACAACTGATACAGTGTCTCTAGTGAGTAGACTATCAGTTGTATATCATGTATGGTCAATAAATGGACAATATTCTCATATGTAGCATCCTCCAAGTTATCACAGATCACCTCCTCATTAGCTTCTACTTGACAGAGGCGGGCTAACGTATCTAAACCTGTAGAACAGACAGTTAATATTAGTATAATAAGTAAATTCTGCAAATAAAACTAAATTCTGACAAGCATTAATTAATATTGAGAATTAAATAAATATGACATGCACATGGTGCCAAACAAGACTAAAACTTTTTTTAATGTAACACCTGCAGTCCCCAACAATTAATGCTGCACATTATAGGTTAACTATAAGTTAAAGTTTATCCCTTAAGTTATATTTTAACCACATGATGCAAAACATTTGTTCAGCAAAGGAAAAACATAAATCTTACCACTGATGATATCAAATTTATCTGGTGATGCTATACAGTGAGCAATATGCTGAAAGACAAGCTTTATCATGGGGATTGTGAATGGAGAGAGAACCATCTGAAAAATAAACAATGAAGCATGGTCAAATAAAAAATATTAGATGCAACAGCATTAGTTACATGGACTAAAACTTCTGCATAATATTAATACTGGTTATTTAATACTTCTTTTATTATAATGATACCTATCACAGATTGATATTATAACAGACAAATAAATATTTGTTGAATTCCATTGTTTGTTTGTTTGTTTTTCTTTTTTTATCTCTGAAAACAAATACAAAATTTTCAAGGCATCAATCATAAAAGCAACAACTGCTGAGATATTCACATCTATATGTACTTACCTCCAAAGCAATGTTACTAAGAGTGTCCAGAGCCAACTGTCTTAATGCATTGTATTTACTGTGTATACATAACATTAGGAATCTGAAATACACAAAGGCATGTTATACATGAAATGTAAAAACTGTGCTAGTGACCATTTAATGTAATACACCATACATCTCAGAAGATCACCAAAAGTAATTACTGTAATTAACTAGTAACATTAAGTTGTATAACATATAATCATCTGATTTAAGGGTCAGAAAATGTGATGCAAATGCTTACCTAAATGTTGCCACATCCTTGGAAAGTATCTTCATGTTCTCTTTTTCAAAGGACAGATTTCGGATAATCATAGCCAGCTGAAATATTAACATACATTACTATTAATTCCTGTAAACTTTACCATTTATAAACACATGAAAAGTGACTGAATATTGGCCAATGTAGAACTTGGATGAATCCTAGCTTTAACAATACTAGCATTAACCATACTCAAACAATTTTACAAAACAATTCAAAATAACCAATAACTACATAAACAATTACTGAATAAACTTATCATAAGAAAAATAAATGCATAAACTAGCTGTTTGAACATTATTTAATTTTTAGATAACATTAGAAATCTTTTAAAATCCTAAATACAACATTTAATTCTTTAATTAAATTATTATCATTATCAGAGAGGCTTTAATGTGATGCACCGTTATTGGTTCTATCTAGTTACTAAATGATTTCTTTAACAAAATATAGTATAGCTTAATAGAGATGTTGAACATGTAGATGAACTCACCTGTAAAACCCGCTGACCTTCAATGTCATGTATCCCAAGATCTCTATCAAGTGTAAACACATTGGCTAGATCAGGATCATTGTCTTCATTGTGTTGTTCTTCTGTAATTTCAGTTATTCCATCCATGGCGTCATCACCTACAGAATCTGGGCTAGCTGGAGGTGGTGGTGAAAAACCTGTGGTAACTGAAAAAATATTCATAACCACATAATAATACTAATGACCGAAATGGCAGTTATTTTACATGGCTTAGCTACCTCAACTGAGGGAGACGCATATGGTCTGTAATTTATTACTTCACCAAGGAAACTAATCCTAAATAAATTTAGATTTTACAATAATATGGCATGTTTGGCACAGAAAACCTTGCCAGTTGCCTGGCTGGATGAAAAACTCCTCCTACTATAGTGCCACAGTCGGGATTCAAACCTCCGACCTCCCTCAGAATATGACCATGAGTAAGAAAGTCCCAAGCTCTTTCCCACTAGGCCATAGAGGTGGTGGTTTTGTTTTATGTTTGGTTGGAAGAGCCACTTTTATTTCAAATTTTCAGGACAAATACAAATATATTCACTCAGATTATTAATGGTGTCAAAATATATATACTATCAGACACATATTAAAAATGCTGGTGATTACACTAAATGTTGTCTGAGTGCTGCTGTTTTGAAGCCAGACACGGGGCCAGATGTTCCTGAAATCTAACATCACTGCATAGAAGCTGTATGACCCAGTTAAAGCATGTAAACAAGTGGCACCCAAGCATAATTTTGAAACAAAAACATATGAAAATTAGTGTAATGGGTTTAAACAACCTCAAATGTTACAGAAATGTTTAAAGAAAACCATCTGGATAATTCTTTATAAAATTAATTTGTGTTCTGTATGTAGGAAGCAACTACCAAGTTGTCAGATTTATGTCAATGAGCTGATGAGTAATTCAGTCAGCAGGTTGAGCCCGGGGGCAGATAGGGTCACGAGGATTGCTAAGCCAAAGCAACTGTGATGGGATTTAATGTGAAGCCAGCTACATGTTTATTGAGCACACTAACATTAGGTCAGGATTTTTCACCGTTCTGCCATACAGTTAGCTGTTCCCAAAGAAGACATAATGGCTGTTGTTAAATAAGTTTGAATACTTAATTGAATCTATGATGTCGTGTTATAGTTTGTGAATATTATTATCAGATTTGCTGTTACCTTTGAGCATTATATATTTTATTCATAATGAACTGTTCCAATAAAATAAATTAATACACCTACTCGCACATGTTTAACATAAAAAATAAACATCAACATTATGGTGGATTAAATAACATCATGATAATCATATGACAGATAATGTTACAAAACTGTAGTCACAGATTAAACATACATTTTGAGACTTGCAGACAGCCTGGTGTCAAGAATTTTCTAATTTCTTTATCGCGTACACTGTCATACCAAAACTGTAAAACAATAAAGAAATATATCAGTTACTGTATATGCACACACACACACACTAAGCAACAATCATTAATGTCTATTTTACAATCTCCATTAAAAACTAAGACAAGATTTTTATAAATTCACATGCGTCAACAGACAATTTGTATGACTACTGTGCCATCTAGCGAGCGTCCATTTGTGAGTCACGTTTCACTGGGCTTGCTGAACTATATTATAAAAACATTATTTTACCAATCATGAGATCACAGAGATGTCTATTACAGTTCCCAACTTGGTGATTTATTTTCAATAACATCTAATGTTTTCAGGAAAATAATAAACTGTCAACTTTTCCCACACAAATAATCTTATCTATTAATAAAAATAATTCTACATTATATTTAATAAAAATGAAACTGCTACAAGAACTTGCAGATTGATTTAGTTCCATGAATCCCTAAAAACATAAATTAACAACCAATTAGTGAATTATAATTTTTGTTCCATGCTACTACATGGCTTCACTGACTTGCAAACCACAGTAGATGAGGACTGTGCATGAGTCGTGGAAATTGTCTATTCAAATATGATTCAGTAAATCAATCTGGAAATTTACCAAGACAATACCAATTGACTGTAAATATTATAAACAGTGCTAGTACAACTAATCAGTTTCAGATGATATTTACAAACAAAAGAATAAGTACATACCCTAGAAAACTTTCGTTTTGTATAATTCTTCCAGCCCTGTTCGTGTAACATGTACAAAGATTCATGATCTGCAAAACACAAATGAAATAAATAGCCAAAAATATCAACTAAATACATTTCAGTCTTCGTAAATTTCACTGTTATTATTGTTAAGCACAAGTCAAATGTGACAACATCAAATTAGATCATCAAAATATTAACTTTCTAACTAACTTTCCCCAATACATACCGTGTCCATAAATACCCATATGTGCCAGCAGGAGTTTCAGGATATGAGGACATTTCTGTAGTTCAATTGTATGCTGCCCTTCATTGGACAATAATGTACAGATATTGAGGGCAAAGTCAACCTCATTTGGTAATCCACACATCAAGGAATGAACAAGATTTTTGTACTCTCCAGATGAGACGAGGTGTTTTGTAACTTTGAGACCCATGCTCTGTCGTATATGATCTGTTAACAAAATATAAAATATTTCAACAAACATGTTTTCCATCAGTCACCAGCTAACTCAAATCTTAAAATACTGAACATCACGATGACAACATCTAATAATGAGATAAGCCTTTTTTACCTGGTATATTGTGCTGACCATAGTTATAAGACATTGGCACACCCCCCACAGGTCCAGTAGTTTTCTTTCGAGCTTGAATGGAGTTATCATCAAGCTGGTCATCCCGTATTCTATCAGGATCTTCGCCAAAGTGGTGTACCTTTTCATAGTGGCTTAGATATCTGAATAATATAAAACCAGTAAATTTAATACATTATTTGTTGGTGTGAAATATACTGACAAGTAGATAGGCAGTAATATACCTCTTTACTGCAATAACAAAACATACAATAAATATCACCACCTTTTATTCTAAAATAAATTCAGTCAAATGTATTTAACATTTCTCTAACAGGCAACCATGGGTGCCTCCATAGTCAAACTGGTAGCACATTGGACCACAGATCACTATCACCTGAGTTCAAAACTCAGGAAATGCTTGTGGGCATATCTGAAGGGTGTTTCATCTTTGACTTCACTTCATTACCATTTACCCTATCACATGCACAAAAGTGGCTGTAAAATAAGAATCATCATCATCATCATCATCCAACAAGCAACCATATAAAAGTGTTTATTATTATTATAAGGTTTATTATTTTAAATCTGAATGTTTAATACAGAAATAATGACCAGAAACAGTTGGCCATATTTGTGATAATATAATGTGAAGGTACCAAACAAGTTGGTAAGATGCTAGTTAATTTGGTATCACCATATTTCAGTTGTAATGAATGAGCGAAATTCTTACTTAGCCACACCATGGCTGGAGAAAGGCTCCCTATGGAAACATTCCACAAACACAGGTATGAGTCAGAATTGAACCCTAATCTGGAGATTTGCAGCACTGTACTATAACATTATTAACAATATCAGAACACCTTTTTGTCATTATGAGTTCACCAAAAAATTTAAATTGTTTGCAAAACATTAGCAACATGATTTTTAACTGGCTGCATAAATGGGAACACAAATCCAGTTAAAAGTTGTTTAACTAGAAAAAAGATTAAATGACAAAGCTGATTATATTTAATATGATGCAGCTCAGTTAAGACATTTAAATCAGTAGATTAGAAAGGAAGTGAATTTAAACACCATCAAAACAACAACTAAATTAACTGTAGCTAGTACCAATATCCTGCTTGTGGTGGATTTGTTCATTTGTATATATCCACCACATATAACTTTTGATTCATGATAAATACTAGCATTTCATTATTGAGTATGCATGCTTGCTAAATACCTTGTAAGACTAATGATGATAATAGTAATAGGTCTGGGTCATAAAGGCCATAGCTAGCTTTTCAAATGAAAATTATATCCTGTTTAGGTCTATAGAGAAATTTGACACATTAAACAGTCTATATCCTGCTCTGAACTAGTGTGTGTGTGTGTGTGCGCGCGCGTGCATGCATGCATGCATGCACACATGTCTGCATGGATTGTAGTGCACCTGCATAAGCATACATACATATATCGCATATGTGTACAGTAATTCATCTTTTTGTGAATATGTTCAGTTTAAAGTGCAGATTTCATATTCTGAAAGTGAAATGCCATGTTGTATGAAATATTATATTTTCTGATGTTTGCCTTGAAAAGAAACGGTGAAGAAAGCTGGTACATGTACTTATTTAAGTTCAAATCATCTGCATCCATGACCCTGCTTTCAATAATGTACAAAACCAGTACCTGACAAATGGACAAAACCAAAAAATCTCTTTAAATAAATATATTTTTAAAATTAGAGTGCATTACATACATTTCCTTATAATTCATAGTATTGATTTGAACTAAATAAAGTATGGACAACCAGTTTATCACTTACTTAAAGTCTAAAAATTGTGTTGTTTAGTGTTATGACAAATCTCATTGATAATAAGTGTAAGTATAAACATCCCCAAAACTAAGAGATAGAACCTTTCTTGGTTTTGTTGTTGTAATGCCACATATTTTAAATACAGAAGTATTATATGTGAATATTCAAATTTTAAATATGATTGTCAGTGGTGTACCTACAGTACATGAACAGCTGTCATTTTAGTACAAATGTTACACACAAGGTAAATAAGGTACTGGCAGGCTTTCAAATTCAAGTACTCTACTACATTCTACTAACAATTTGCAGAAGTAAAAATGTCTTTCATATTCTGAAATGCCATGTACATTAATAGCAATACCACACTTTCAGTTCAGTTATTGTAACTACATTCTACAATTTAGTTCCCAAGAACCAGCCAATAAATACCACAAGCTAATCCTGAACTCCCAACGTTTATGGAGTACACTCAATCATGATTTCATAATTATAGCAAGCCAGCAACTATAATGATGTCAGGTCAGTGAGTACACCTATTTATCAATGTTAATGCTAGCACTTAATGCTATGAGATGAGTGCTACCTTCAAACTAGTGCCTCAAGAAGTTCCACACACAAGAAAACATCTCAAGAGTAAAGTAAGTGCTCAAATCTATGGCCTCAGGTCAGGTAGAAATGTCTGACAAAATGAAAATATTAACCAAAACATTATGAAATCATCTATGTGGAGACTCAGTTCTCTTACTTGTTAATTACTGGATGGGAGAAGATATCTGTGGAACACTTATGACAGATGTTTACCTGGGAGCATTATCTATATATTAGTTATTGCTGATGTTACTCGTATTAAAACTTATTTGATCACTAAGAAAAAGATGTAATTCACCAGTTACAAGCAATATGTATAGCCAGTAGATGTAGAGCTCTCATCAAAGTCCTGATCATAAAACCCACTACTAAACAGCTTACAAAGTCTACAGTATATTGTATTGTTGGTGATAGTCTACAGACATAACATTCACCAACTAAAGTACCCACTGAGAGTCAGTGTGATGTATTCTACATAAATCTTTTAAATTAGGCAATGCTGGTTATTTGAAGGATGTACTTAAAACAAGCAAAATACAGTAATGCTAATGTGCATCTATTTCCAACTATCATCCAAAAATAATAGTGTCCCTATAAATCCCTATAAACTGTCTATAAAGTTTATAATAAAAAGCTACAAAAAAGTCACCAATTGCACTTGCAAATTGACATATATTCACACAGAGCATCCCAGACATCACTACATTAAATTGATTAATATTAAACTATGTGTATGTATAAATAAATCACCTAATTAATTTGAATACATCAGAAAACTGCCTAAAAAATTCCAAATAAGCATTCTTAGTGTCTAAACATCCAAGATCTTGGGAAACCCACCTATTTCAGATTACTACTTAGAAATTTGAGGTCTAGTTTAGAACATCTGACAGTGTATCATAGAAATCTTAATTAATCTTGATCATAATTAATAACTACATATTCTAAAGCAGCTAAATTACCTCAAATAGTTAATTTACATAAATATATATTTTTGATATACATCCTTTGAACATACAAACTGTACATATATGGACACAGAACTGAAGAATATTTTGAATTATATTTCCCAACTACTTAGCTTATAAAAGAAACTTTCACATTGCATGGTATCGTAGCTCAATCACTCACCAACAGAACAATTACTCATAAAAAATTATATAACTAGTAGTGTGTATGTGTGTGTATGTGCATGCGTGCTTAAAGGGACAGTGCACACTCAGAAAATATTTCTTAAAATGTAATGGTTAGAACAGTGACCCAAAATTCCACAATAATAATCACACAAATATACCTGATATCATAGATATAAGGAAATAATCCAAATTACTGGAGGGCCATCATTACGGCTGCACTGAAAGCCAGATTCAAGGCGGGAAGGATGGTGATTGGTGTTTTACGGCCACTTTTGTGCACAAGGTAGGCTAAATGGGCCGAGCGACCTCCAAAGGTAATGAGGGGGAAATCGAAGACGAAACAACCTTCAGCTATGCCCATGCCGGGATTCGAACACAGGTGGTAATGATCTGGCTCAAACTGATATGGTTGTATGTCATTCATGACATAATTCTAACAAGATAATTGCATTATGTTCTAGAATAATTCTTTGCTCACACTTGTTTACATGCTTTTGTATGGGCTCTACATACTTCAGGTCAACATTTTGAACTGGATTATTTATTATGTGGATGATTGTTTACACATTTTGACATTATTTATATTTGTGAGTATAGCTGTATTAGTTCTGAAAATTTTAAATCAAGGTGGCTATCCCTTTAAGACACACTCAAGGCTTCACAATAAAAAAAAAATTAAAACACACAGCGCACAATATGTTGAAACAAAAAATGAATGTTAACAATATTCAGTGAGATATATAAATAGTGAGAGTGAGTGACACATTTAATAATGAGTAGTGGATGCTGCTCCAAAAACCTCAAACAAAATCATCCTAATTATTTACAGGTTTCATAACTGCTGTAAACCTAAGTGATGAATATAAATGGACTACAAAGCTCTTATGTATACAATTTATATTTGGTTAACCAATCACTGGTCAATATAAAGTGACTGTTAAAGTACCAAGAATAATGCAGATATAAATATTCATATCACATGGTTAACACAGAATACTCGTAAATAGTAAGCCCCAAAAGTTCATAAACTGAACAATCAGGTGATGAACAATCACCTGTAATACAACGTGACCATTCTATTAAAAAAAAACAGAAATGAAGTCAACTTTTACTAATATAAATTTGCTTGACATCTAAAAGTATCAATTATTAAACCTTGTTTCACACAGCAACTATCTGTGAATAGAGACTACAAACAATGGTTGTCAGATCAAAATTTGTAGCCATCATGTAGCCTTCTTTATGTTCACTATCACATGCATTAATTTAATTGGCGGCTTGTCATCCTGACTGCTGGCCAATCAGGAACATTTGCAGCTGAAGTTAAAATGACTGTGTCAGAAAGAAGCCATGCATGATTGCTGTCTTTGTGACTTGTTGGGCTTAACCGTGTGAAAACAGTTAATCTGGAATGCCTGTTTATATGATTTATAATAGCCACAACATCTGAATCAGTGTTTCAACACATTTTCCTTTCATGTTCATAGAACAAATAAACTGATAAATCATTATGTGTATAAATATGACAGCTGTCCATCAATGGGTAAATCAGTTCTATTGTTATCTTTTGCATACATACCAAACCATATCTTTGGCATGATATACCATAGCAAATAATTAAACACCTTGTGTAATTGTGAAAGTACTTACTGGTTACGATTATATTTACAATGTAATGGAAATCATGATTTGAATTACTTCAAATCATGTAATCGATTACAACCAATTATGATTACCAAATAATAACCTCAACCCTGGATTCAGCCTATATGTCAGAGACACGTCTATTTCTTCTTACAATTTTAAAGCTGGAAAATTATTATCTGCTAATTGAATATATTTACACAGCCTCACTTTATTACCATTTTCCAAGTTATTTTAATAACAGACAAATTAACTCTTCATTTACTCTGGATACATCAAGTTGTTGGCTTTCCTCAAAACTGTGGCATATGCCGTAGTCATAGGAGTTAGGTCAAAGCAATATTATTGGTGCTGCCACCTAGTGATCAAAAACTGGTAAAAATGGCATTTGCTCAAGACTGTTCCAATCATAATCAAAAATACAATTTTCCAACTTGAGGAAGTTCTATCAAAGGCATGTTCTAATTTTTTGAAACTTGTGTAAACCATATCTGTGATTCTGTGATCATGAGACAGATGCTACCAAAATGTATGACAGCTTATGGCGAGTGAACATGATGCAACAACAATGAAGGTAAAGACAAAATTATCCTGTGAATAATAATTAACAACCAATAGTAAATTGTCATTTTATAAAAAGGGCAAATCAAATACAACCAAAGAAAATGTATGATCAATCAATCCATTTTATGATACACCAAATATATTAACTTTCACAGAATGAACAGTTGCTTTCTCATCAAGTTGTTATGGATAACAAAATAACAGGTCTTATCCATTCATTAAAACTAATAAAATCATGGACTATGTTTGGATAAACTAGATAAAAGCTACAAGAATAAACACATTAATTCTAAACAAATATAAATCCAACACACATGGTATACCAAATACATTATAATAAAATAATAGGTTAGTGTGTACATCTCTAGATTCAGACTTAGAGAGATTGACTGTATGTGTGTGTGTCTTCTTATATAGGTGCTAGATCATATTTTGAAGCATAATCGTATCCATGCTTTAAAATGCTTATTGGCACCTCCATAGCCTAACTGGTAGCGTGGTTAATCAGCGATCTATAACATCTAGGTTCAAACCCAGCCCAGGGTATATCAGAAGGGAGCCTCATCTTTCAATTCGCCTCATTACCTTTAGAAGTCGCTCGGCCGATTTAGCCTACCTTGTGCCCAAAAGTGGCCATAAAACTGCAACTTATAATTTGTTTAAAGTGCTCATTGAATAGTGAATTTGAAGTTGCTGTGTATTATTACACCGAACGTCTGTGAGACCCAATAAAACAGATTTACTTATTTGCAAGTTACCACAGCATAAATTATTTATTATTTTGAGCCTCCTCTAAGGAAATAAGATTATTAAGCAAAATATTCCATAGACACAGGAAACATTATGATCCAAACCTAATCCTGCAGGCATGTTCATCTGAAACATCTAATGCGAGATATCAGTTCTGAAATTATCACTAAAAATATAACCAACCACACAATTAAGCTCTCATAAAATTAAATCTTTTGCTAATACCAATCTAATGAATACCACTTTACTCCACACAACTAGATAAAAACAAACAAACAAAACGCTCGTGATAGTTAACATTAAAACCAAGATTCTAATATGATATTTTAGTCTCACACAACATAACATTCAGTCAGAGGTTAACAGTAACATGAGCTAGACTGACTGCTAACTTGTGGTTATACGTACTATAGCCTCTTTTGTTATGCGTATCCTACTTCACACATCAATAAAACCAGTTCTATATACTACAAAGGGCCCAGGCAGCACTCTGGCAAATAACTCCCCTTCGCAAAGCCAACAGAATACAGACTGAAACCCCCCGCGCACGCACACACACACACACACACACACTGGCTGTTATACAGGGAACACCCCCTCACAAGTTGAGCGCCAAACGGTAAGCACTGTTTACTTTAAATCGTGGATGCTAACGATGTGTTACCACATACCTATGGCTAGATTTACTAGTGCAACTCCTCTAATAAACTGTACACACACACAATGAATTCCGCACGATATACTCAAAAAAGGCCCACACGCGGTTAATACACTAGAATCCATATACATACGGAAGCCGGTAGGTATCCCACCTCGTAAAGTATAAACTGTACAATGGGGAAAAGCAGACACCTCCCAAAAAATTGCCCATCTCTACGCCTAAATAAACCACCTACACTCATTCACTCAGACCAGCCTGTAACAAGGAGCACTAAATACTAGTTACACACTAGTCAATGGCAAATATACCCCCACAAGGTCAGCGACCTATGCCTACGACGATATAAATACGCTCACCCAGTATACATGTACACAAACTATAAACTAAGTACTTAATCATGTTTTTTTTTTATAGTATAGTAACACTAGTGAAGTTTAAATGAATGGTTTCTCAGTTGCTACTACCGGAGGAAGTTATTGTTTAAAACTAACATTACAACAGAAAAGTCTTTATACACAGGGATGTCTTATTTATGGCCAATAAGACTTACCTTTGTCACAACATGTTCAATGTCATACAAACATTGTAGACTTGAAACAGTAAAAAAAATCAACTAGAATGAAAGAGTGCATCTTGATAGCTGACAAAACCGTGATAAAGAAGCGTTCGGCTCCACCTAGACAACAACACATTTCCACTGTCATGAGGCTAAAACATTATCCAGATGCTTATATTAATAACAAAATAGGATATAATACTCACTACACAAGTACCTTTGAGATTGCTCTTCCTACAGACATACATATCTGTACACTGTATAATAGCACCATACCAATTATAACTCTTCAACAAACATTTACCGCTTCAAAGCGGCTAGAAAAACACAGTTCAGTTGAAGCCATTTTAGTCTGTATGAAATCACTCTGATGATTTGAATGCCCCCAAAACAGAAATACTTATAATACACACTGCAGTCAATTTAAATAACTAACTAGACAAATTTGCTATACTACAGAAGTATATGTTGGATCCAAGAACTTTATAATCCTAATTTAAGCAGCACACGAATAAATGGTCACACACAACACAAATGTTTGGAGGCTGTTAGCTCATAAATCTAAGCTGAAAAATATCTGCCTCTCCGAAATGTACATTAATAACACTAAATAAAAAAACAGACCAAAACCTTTTGTGACATCTGTTTTGCTTCTCTCTGCTTTATGAAGACGTCTCTAAATGGTACACTACTGGCAGATCTAAATGTATACTAATATCAAACAGTTCATAAATATGTAGACAAGATTTCAAATAGTCTTGACAAGTCTCAAAGCAGTAGAGGGTAGCATTTCTTACATTTAATTTAATTCAACAAGAGCAAATGATTAACCAATAACATTAAGTGGAATCAAATTACATTGATGTAGTAAGATAACACAGAGAGAGAGAGAGAGAGAGAGAGAGAGTCTGGTGTCATCCCAGACAGACGATGTTCTAATAGGCGCTACAGTAATAGACGTTTCTTACTCAGGTGAGAACAATATAGACGTTACAAAACACTTGAAATATTTTACCGTTTCATCATACATGACATAAATCCTTATCGTCAAACTGAGAACATACATACATGATATTTCAGACGGACACTAACGCAATTACAAGCAGCCTTGACCTATGACCGCACAGATGCTCGATCTATATCAAACCTTCACTGGACTGAAATGTGACTCATTACATTATTTTAATGTACCACAGTACATAAACAGACCTTGATTAAATATTAATATTCTAATATCTTGTATACAATCTTTATTGAAAAAAACTAAAACATTCAGAAATAATTAATATTATGCAGACAATCCAATAACGTCCTATTAAACATGGGCTACCTGGTCAGTGTCTAGCAGTAACGTCTACTTGTATAACGTGCATTTAAACATAAAACTAACAAGCTCAACATCAAATTACAATTTTAACATTTTCATCCACCTACTGATGATAAATAAGAACCATAACACTACTAATAAAACAATATGTTTTATTAAAGAGAAGCTATTCCATCAGTGTCACTGACAGTAAGAATGTCACAGGGACATGTCACCGATATAACAGTTGGTCATCCTGAACACACCACTGTTACTTTCAGATGACAGCATATAAATACAAATTAGTCGAATAAGACATCCTAGTAGACATGATTAAATATTATCAACATATATTTATCAAGAAAAAAATACATTATAATATGAATATACGTGCATGATATATGAACAGAGTACACCATCAATTAACATGCTAACAATTAGCTCTAAATGCAAATAACAAGTGACGTCTGAACGTTGTTTATTTAATATTATCATATTCTTCCTATAAATATATGAACAAAATAATTAAAGCAACAAATTAGAATAGTTAAATCTATGGAGCTTTAAGCCATGAGCCAAAAGATCTGCTTGTGGATATTATTAACACACACACTGAATAGGGCCAAGGAGAAGCTGACAGCTTAATATGCATGAAAGGTCTTTGCTAAAAAAACTTGCTGAAAAAACTAGGAATGTCAACGAACACTATAGGTTGAATACAATGGCTAGATTAACCTCAGGCAAGGCTCTTTCACTATACATTTTAATTTATTAAAAAAGATGGACATCGTTTGGCTGTGAAAACAACAAAAGTATCACGTTAAACTGGCCCATGGACACAGGTGTTATAGGTACAACTTGAAAACACAAACACACACACTGTTAATCGCTCAAGCTGGCTACTATGTACATAACTGATTAAACAATAGAGAAGTAAAAAGCACACGTGGTGTATTAATTGCTGACTCCGTGCTCATAAATAATTCCTAAATCAATTCATCTCTCACTGTATGCGCGCGTCGTGAACAACACAAACCAGCTGTCACTATTTTATCCATAAGCTCTCATACCAATATATAGAGAGTAATGAAATTCCTCTGATATGATAACATTACATGTCCAAGCCACATCATGCCAAAATCCATCTATACGCACTTCCTAAATGTAATCCATTCTAAGCATGGAGACTCGATACATCATATAAGCTTAGTACTGGTGCTGATTTTGGACAATTCGGCCCAATACAATAGTACTGAGGCCATCCATCAAGTACAACTTATGACAAAGTACAGTCAGGCTGAATGTAATACGTCTTTGGTATGTCACCGTGAAATCAGAGCACATTGTACTGATTGCGAAAGGACTGAAATCTAAGCCCAGTGCTGATGGAGTATACGGTCAGCGTCATCACTTGCCACTCAGTAACCGCGGTAAATACCCTGGACCAGTAAGCCATCAAGAACATTCAAAGATCTACTCAACATAAAATAGGACTGGCACGTGTATCCACACTCTATACACCCCATCACAAGCATACACCTGTATATAAACAGTACATACCTAAATGGACGCATTGCAATTGATAGCTTATTAAAACAAAACAATTCTTGAATGGTTGCCATCATAGTTCAGTTCCATAGTAATGACATAAAATCAGTTTTGTGAAATAAATTAAACCTTTTGCCTCATTATTAGCTGAATACAACCAACTGTCTTTTACTAGAGTTGACTAGCTGAACTAAAATAACTTTCTAAATGAAGAGTCCCATTTGTAAGTTGCCATTCAGCAATTTCATCTAATCAGAATAGTATGCATATATATATAAACAATTACGTTGAAGATTGCACAGGTAATGACAAACAATCCAAGGTAATGCAAGAATTTCTAAACATTTTAATCCAAATAAATATAGGAACAGACGCTACCACCAAAAATTAAACCCCACTTTCACCACCAATTTAATACTAAAAATAACCCATATAGCTATCTACAGACACAGATATGTGTAAACCCAATTACAAATATAGTTAATAAATCATTATCTCTGGGTGTTTTCCCAAGATCCATGAAAGCTGCCCTTGTAAAACCATTAATAAAAAACCACACTATGGACTGTAATATTCTAAACAATTACATACCTGTTTCAAAATCAAATCTTACATTTTTATCTAAGGTTATAGAAAAGGCAGTTGCTTTCCATCTAAACAAATATTTAATCAATAATAACCTTAATGAATCACTACAGTCTGCTGCCTATAAAAGTGGTCACAGCACTGAAACAGCCTTGGTTCGAGTGAAAAATGATATTATGATGTCAATTGATCAAGGTAAGCCAGTAATACTTGTTCTTCTGGACCTGTCTGCTGCATTTGATACAGTTGACCATAATGTACTTTTCTCTAGGTTAAAAGACATGTTTGGTCTGTCAGGTAGAGTACTTGAATGGTTTAGATTCTATCTGGAACAACGCTCCCAGAGAGTGTCTGCTCATGGTATTTTATCTGACATTCAGTTTTTATTATCTGGTGTACCACAGGGTTCAGTTCTTGGTCCTCTGATTTTCACAATGTATACCCATCCTCTTGGGATCATTGCACAGCGATATGGAGTTAAATATCACTTGTATGCTGATGACACACAGCTGTATATATCACTGGATCCTGACAATGAGTTAAATTTCTCCTCTTCCTTGAAGAATTTAGAACATTGTATTGCCGATATTCGGCTATGGATGACTCAAAATCTTCTAAAACTAAATGATAATAAAACAAATATTTTATATTTGGCATCACCACATTGTGTTAAATCCCTAAAGACACCAGCATTAATGATGGGTGCATCTTCGATTAACCTTAATGGGTCAGTAAAAAATCTAGGGGTTATTTTTGACCAATGTATTAACATGCATGAACATGTCACATCAGTATGCTGAGCTGCCTACTACCATCTTAAGAACATCCACTGTTTAAAAGCATTCTTGACACAAGAATCACTTGTAACTGTAGTTCATGCCTTTGTTACATCTCGTATAGACTATTGTAACTCCCTGTTATATAGAATATCTGATTATAACATTAATCGCCTTCAGCGAATTCAGAATAGTGCAGCTCGCATTGTAACAAATACTTGAAAATATGATCATATCACCCCAATTCTTCAAAAACTACATTGGCTACCTGTTAGACATCGTATCCATTTTAAGATTCTGTTAATAACTTATAAATCTATCATCCCAAAAACTCAGGTCATCCAGTCAGATACTATTGCAGGTGCTAGTGTCTTGGCTCAAGTCATATGGTGATTGTGCATTTAGTGTTGCAGCCCCCACTTTATGGAATAAGTTGCCGGCAAATATTAGAAATGCATCGTCTCTTGGAAATTTTAAGTCTCTTCTAAAAACACACCTATTTAAGGTTGCTTTCACAGATAAATAATTATTATCTTTTAAATCATTACAGGGTTTTTACAGACATTACTTGGGGTATTATTATATTACATATTATTTGTACATCACCTTTGAATGGCTCCTGCTAGTAAGGGCGCTTTATTAAATATACATTATTATTATTATAATATGGAAGTAAATTTTTTAAATGCCTGAAGAAAACAGCATATAACATAAATAATTAGAAGAATATACTCATGTAACACTATGACTTACCTAACATAGACAATCTTCAATGCTTGGGCTGAGTTGGTACAGGAAAGAGGGATGTGGAAAAGTTCTTGTATATCTTCCCATCTCTGTTCATCTGTCACCTGGAAACCATTGATAATGGATCACATTAGCTCAAAAAAATATTCATTATAAAATCACCCAGAACAAACTTAGGCTACAACATAGAGGACTATTATTTAGAGTATCACTAATTAAATTATTGCAATGTACTGCCATTCCTATTCACAGAGACAGGCCTTTTAATTGCAAGATTATTTTTTATGTACACACCTTTCAGTGTAAATCATACTAAATGTATCTTTACAATTGTGCACTACTGGGGAGAATACAACTTCTTGGTGCCATTCTCAGGGCTACAATCTTCAATAATAGTTGTCATCAAAACAGAATTGTTTGTGCATTTTTGAAGAGTATTTCACTTCCCTCATTACCTTTTGGGTGTCGTTTTAGCCAATTTAGCTTATCATGTATACAAAAGTGGTCGTAAAACAGCAAACTTTATGAACACAGAACATGAAAAATGAATAGGAATTTGCTAGATTTAAACTGGGGCTACTTCACATATTCTAGATGATGATGATTTACAGCCACTTTTGTGGACATGGTAGGCTAAATGGGCCATGTGACCTCTAAAGGTGATGAAGCGAAGTCAAAGATGAAACACCTTTCAGATATGCCCACACCGAGATTTGAACTCAGGTGGTCGTGGTATGTGATCCAACGCAATACCAACTAGATCACGGAGACGCCCTCGTATCCACAAGTTTATCAAGTGCACAAATATGGAAAGACAACCCACAAAACTGATCAATATATCCGCGTAGGCAGAAAATAAGAATCAGCAAGATTCAACAAAAAAAGTCACTGCTGTTGTCGAACTCATATTTAATAGTTTCAGCAATAGTTAGAGCCAACTCGCTGGGGAAATCCCCTGACACTTCCCATCCTCAGAGAAGCATTCCAGTTCCAGCGTGACCGACCCACTGTTTCTTTCTCACCTACTATCCCCTGTTAAGAGCCAAACCGGTTGCACCAACCAAAGGCCAGTAGGCTGAGAAATCAATTGAACCAATGGTTGCAGTGACTACTGCCCGGGGTCCATGGGTCTCCTGCTGGCTTGTGTGGATGTGTACACCACAAAGGGCTGTACCGTAAGGCAATGGTTATAAGTGGGTCACACTGCATGCTCGCGCGCACACACTAGCATAACCATCTCATAACCACACCAGACTGGCTATATTAACCGGTAACGCTCAAAACCATACAGACAAGTACCCTCAATGTGCCATTTTCTCTCCGTTCACGTAGCGTACATTATTTTGGCCGTATACATCTGACCACAATACAAAAACTAAATTCTTGCTTAAACCAGTATAGTATATTGGTTAGAAATCTAATACATGTAGGATACATATAATGGTTCCTAATCCAGCAGGAATGATGTTAAACTTTTCATATTTTCACATTGACATGATCACTGTCAGAAAAAAAATACCTGGTTACTAAACTGACATTTGTAACCAAGTGTCCCCCATTAACAATTCACAGGAACACATAAACAATAATTTTTTTGGCATTGGGGTTTACAGAGAAAATTAATACATTAACATATATGTAATATACATTGAAAATAAAATGTTAAATATTATCAAAAACTGGATTCTGGCATATAGCTACATTGTTTATTTATCTGTCAAAATTCACATCCCACTAAGGTATTACTCTGGCAGCATGGGTCATAATATAATTATAATAACAAGACAGTATAATTTTCGTAGTTTCATTCAGTGAAATTAACCATCTGCAGGCATGGGATAATCGTAATCGATTTTATGATCTCAGGTAATTATAATCAGTGATTACTTTCATGATTACACAAGGTGTTTGATTATTTACTATGTTATATCAAAACATCTAGATGTGGCTTCATTCCTATCCCAACCTGAAGTGAATTTCTAAACTGTATTTCTTGTATATATATTCCAATTATCCTATATAGACTATAGTCATGCCACACTTGATGCATTTTGTTGCTAAATATATATTTCCCAAATATTGAAATTCCAATTCTGTTTACATGTCCTTGTAAAAATTGGATGTTTATCTATATCTTAAATCAATTCAGCTGTGATCTTGTTGTCAGAGCATCTTACTACCACTGTTCACATGTAACTAGATATTTGGTGGCTTAATTAGCAGGACTTCACCAGGTATAAATGCATTATATTTTTAGGGGCAGTGGTTAAACTTACTAAGTGTAAAACACCTGGATGTATGATCCGACACATGATTGTAATAAATGATGTAGGCAATGGAATAAAGGCACTACCAAATGTTTCACTGCTAACTGACTTAGTTGACCAGGTCACATGAGGGATTAAACTGGGAGTAATCTTGAGTTAATGTTGCATTGATATTGTTTGTGCTAATCTCGGTTATCTCTATAAATACCTGTGCATACAAAACAAATGCATTACTTCCTTTTTTGCTTATGGTGAATACTGATCTCAAAAATTTTCAAACGAATTAACATCGTACAATGGAGATGAACATCGATGAAGAATCACTTTCATGTTTGTGTGATATACATTGTATTCATTATTGTAATCAAGATTACTTTACAATGTAAATTCAATCATAATCGTTACATTTAGAATAAAAGTAATCATAATTATAGTATTCTCAAGTAATCATAATTGATTAGCTTGGTCCTGTGATCACCCCAATCCTGACTATGTATAACTAATTTTAGCAGATATCTTGATCCCCTGCCACATGGAAAAGTGATTTTCACTATATAATCAGTTACATACATGTATATGTACACCAAGTTGGTGTAGTGTATGTGTCACCAACACTACAACCAAAGTGAAGTGTCCTTTCTGGTCATCCAAATAGATCATTTTAATTATCCCCACCTCCCAAGCTTCATAAACAAAATAATAGACAAGCTCAACTAATCATAGAACAGATCAATTGGGTTAGGTCACCAACAAAGCATATCAATCACTAATACATAATTACTTTAATTGTTTCCACCAATAGCAGAATACTTCAAATAATTTATTACACTGAACTGTGCAAATTTACATTTGTTTATTATATTATTTATTATTATATGAATAATATTAATGACATCTTACAAACTGATGTTATTCTAACAACTGCTTTTCATCAGTATTCAAGTTAAGTAATTTATAGGCCAATGCAATCATTTCTGACAGTTTAAACTAGTAAAACCCAGGTTTAACCTACTGGGTTGGGCTAATCTACTTGAACCCAGGTTAAACTCCAACCCTGGTTTCATTACATAAATAACCAAATAATACCAAACACAGTGATTATTTCCAGATGGTATTATTTACAAAAGATTATTATTTATGTGATATCACTCTACAATCCAACACATTACAAACTTGAAACACTTAAATGCTTTTGTTACATACTATCTAAATGAGGAATGATATGATTCAATGCACCAATAGATGAAACACAAGTTTACATGTGTGATTTCACCTGAACGGTCTATACATATATAGGCAATATTTATCTTGCTAAATGACAATACAGGCTTAACTGACCACCTAGATGAATGTTTAAATGGCAGAGTGGTTAGAGAGCACTGCACACACCCAGATTTTGATTCACATCCCATTCCCAGTTACAGCCGTATTTGTGGTATATTTTACATGCACTCCATTCTACTCCCCACAGGCTAGTGAAATTCCAACACAGAGATATTTACCAAATGTAGCTTCGGTCAATTTTAATCTGATGAAATAAGTGAGTGAGTGATTTAGCCTTGGTGCTGGTCACATTTATGGACATATGACAGAGGGGCAACTACCTGGGAAATATCCCACAAACACAGGTATGAGCCAGCTTGAAACACACAACCTGGTGGTTTGTAGTGTTGGTGTATATGAATTAAGCATACACTTTGATCACATCAAGGTGTTATAGTAAATATTAGAAATGGTCAAGTACCTAAACCAAAGTGTTGGGCCAACAGGACACTACATCCCCCAAAATATTAACTTTTGTTATGAGTTCTGAAAAGGTTATAGTTAGTATATTGATGCATCGCAGTGTTGATAAAATGTAATTATACAATGAGTGAATGTTTTTACAGAAATTTATTATATTTATAAGTTAGTGACCATACTATTGGTTCCCATGACAATATGTAAATCTAACCAGCTACAAAAAAACAAAATTGTAAAACTGCTTTAAATCAACAGTTCACCAATTAAAACCAATAATTCATGGTAGTCATTAAAAACATGTGATGCCACTGGTGTCAATATTCCACACACAATAAATAATGTGTCAAAGATGAAACAATATCACGTTACATGCAGAGCTATACACACATGCTCCTTTGAGAAATGAAGATTTTGTGTTAGGGATAGGACTGGAGTGGGAAATTTGGACAATGACAAAACAAAAATATGAACTAAATCCACAAAACTACTCTAATAAGACCTTAAAGCATAATAAGAGTTAATAAGTACAATCCCTTAATATTTTACAAGTATATATCAAAACAGTGGCAAGCAGACATATTAAATCTCATATCACAAATATTATAGTTTGAAAGGAACAATTTATCTCGGTTCACCCAATAACAATATACTTTAGTAGCTGAAATAATGTGTGTATTAAAAATGCAAACAGTAGCCAATCATCAATTAATATTAGATCTAGATTAATAAAAAACAAGTAGCTTCAGGATGAACCTAATAATTGCCAATAGAATATATTAAACCAGTGGAAAGAATCCTACATCACCATAATTTAGCAAACAATGGCAAAATAAATATGAGTAGTTTAAAACAAATAAGTGATCTCCTTAAATCAGCATGGCCAACATATAAACATTTTTTTAAATACAACGCCTGTAGCTGTATAACGGTTTATAGGCAGCCCAATCAAGTAAATCCAATAGCGCAGTCAATGACACTTGTTGTCCGAGGCAGCAGTAAGCAGTGCCGCCTGGACTAGTTTCAGTTTCTGTGTCCACACACACTCGTACGCATGTGTGAGAGCTACCTACTATGGCCTGGCTTCCACCTCGGAGATGCTAACATGGTTTTAAGAACGCCGCTGCCCATACACAATGACAGCACATGGAGATGCCAGTGCGGAAATACAAACGTAAATATACTAATGGCACATTATTCGCCTATCTTTCGGTCGCCAATCCACATCGAACACTCGTATATATCTGGATGACCGGGAAGGTTATGGATCTATTAAGTTAATAAAGGTTATCTAGTCAAAAATACACACCTTAACCCATCCTCCAAGCTGAGTGACTTTGCTATACAGCAAATATAGGTCAACCTGCTTGCCGCCTAGACACGGAAAACCACTGTAACTGGTACTGAAACAGATTTAGCAAACGTATCACATAAAACCACAACATTCGGTCGTACTAAAGAAGGTAAATCTGACACTAAACTAAGAATATTTAAGCGTAAAACTCGAGTGGAAACTCACCCCCGACTGGCGTGAAACCGACACAGATCTCTCAGAAAGCTATCGCGTTCTTTCTGGTAGGTGAACGGGTCTTTGTCTAGAATTTTAGCCATAGTTATTCGTCCAGATTACAGCAGATTCGGCAACTATATATCCACGAAACAGTCATATGTAATCCTGTGAATCAACTGTCATAAACACGACATCCATTTGGTGGGTATTTAAAGGTCCAGACGATCAAAAATCCAGACTCCACAGCGACAGCCACAAAATGGGAGCAGCCCTCCGCCGATTGAAATACCTCGCTACAGAGGCGCCGTATGCCGTTTAAACTGTCAGATGATGGACACACGGGGCAAATCCAAATAATTAGCAGACCAAGTCGTCATACTTTGCCATTTCCGAGACGCGCCCAGCTAATCTTATGTGGATCAGGGGCCACATAATGGACCCAGGCAGGAATAAAATCGACCAAAATCGCTGCAAAAAAAACATAATGAACATGCCGAGCGTCCATTGGCTGATGTAAACCGACCGGTGGTTGGCGGATATAAGCGAGACTCTGATTGGTTGAAGGCTGGGCGTCAAAATGGCTGACATAGTTGAGCGCTAAAGTAAACGACGCAATACTTTTATCGACCGAAGTGATTACTCTCTTATCATGAAAGGCTGACTGATATATATTTAATATGACCACATATATCATTTTAGGTTTGATTATTTATATCACGAGTTTAAAAAATTAGCGTACGTGAAGACATTTGGACATCTATATTTAGAGTGGTTGAACATCAATATGCGCGGAAGCCATTTTAGCGAACTTCCGGTTTCTAGCTGCGCGCTCTAGCCCTATGGATGCGCGTGTGTGCATCTGAGGCAGGTTGTGTGTGTGTGTGTGTGTGTGTGTCCAAAATGATAATTCACTTATCGTTTTATTTAGGAGTGAAGATCCACACATGAATAACACGCATAACGCTTAACTACGATTTTAGGCAATGAACAGATTAAATAAAATTATATTGAAAATAATGTTTTTTCAGTATTTTTATTAACTACAAAATTAAGTAATTAAAGAATAAATATTTCTTTCTACATTGTTGTACTGTGTGTAGTTTGCGTACTTAAGCAGCTGATACAGTTTGAAACAGTTTCTTATAAGTGGTAAAAATAATGCGAATATGAAAATACATTTTAAAATAATATTTCCAAATAAATTGTATTATGCGCGTGCGTGCGTGCGTGCGTGTGTGGTAGGTAGAGTGAGAGAATTGTCTCTCATTTATAACTAATGAAATATAATAACGTGAAAAGGTATGTAAACTGGGCCCACTATTCGTTAATAGTGAGGGATATACGGCACTGTGAAGTGTTAATCAGATATTTAGGCGCACGGCTCTAAGTGTAAGTTGCCACCAGCGACTGTCTGTAGCCAGGGCTTGTGGAAATCCAGCGCAAAACCATCCACCTGAGAACGCGTTGGCCAGCGAATAGAGTTTTCTGGCCCAACCCGTGGTTATTGACAATGCAGAGAGAGAGAGCGCGCGGAGTGGAGTGGAGTGAGAGATCTGCGACTGTTTATAACCAGAGCTATAACCACCGCGGTGGACAAGGTTTAACCATCAAGACGCCGGCTTGGTTCTGGTTGGCGTAATCAGTGTATGTATGTGTGTGTGTGGCTGCAGCCGGCCAATGCTGTTCCCATACAATGGACTCGTGGTTCCATTTTAGCCACACACGGAGGGACATCACCACTAGATAGCGAGGGAAGCCCCAGCAATGGCACAACAGCAGGCAGCTGTACTCCTGCTAAATATAACGCGCTGTTTTGCTGTCGGTGTGGCCACATCATTGCTCGTTATTTAGTTGCATGCACAAAACGACCAATACCCAGCACTGAATGGCTCCACTATCCGGGTATCTTCCGTCTAAGGGTGGGACGTTTTATATTTAAGACTAAACTATTTATCTAAAGTCGTATCCAAGGGCATAACCTTATGGATATAATTAGGAGGGATGAGAAGCGACTGAATGTTAAAGGGGGTTATATATGTTTTACCTCTGGCTAACCCATTTAAAGCGTCTTCCATGATCAATGTCATTGTTCGTTTCCATACGAATTTGGTCAGCTCGACTCAGCTGAGTACATGACGGTCTCCCAGCCGGAGTAGAAGTCCTTAGAATAATTAGCAAATGATAACCGTTAACTGGCAACTCACGTAAAGTAACTTTGTCTGGTAAATGTTGTGTTTCCAGCATACAATTATGTGTTAGCTATGACATCATCACAATGTTAACCAAATACATTATATTTATTTTCAGTGGGGCTCCAGTATGATTGAACACTGCGCAGTTCAACATTCTCATTTGCGTACAGCTTTATAATATTCGGATAAGAAGATAATCATAATATATAGGTCTTGTTTGGTGGAGGTCCAGGTTTGTGTTTGCGGACAAACTTGTTGTATCTTGGTCCAAAACCAAGAAATATTTCCAAAGCGAAAAGTATCATCGTGGGCCAATGTTTTAATAAACATCTGCAGTATCGTGCTGATATGGTCTTTATCTCTGCCATAGCATATAATAATGTCAGCTGATTTAGTTCTATAATACACAGTGGGCGCCTCCGTGGTCTAACTGGTAGCGCGTTGGAACACAGATCACTCACTACCGCCTGAGTTCGAATCTCGGCGTGGGCATATCTGAAGGGTGTTTCATCTTTGACTTCCCTTCTTTACCTGCGGCGGTCGCTTTGCCCATTTAGCCTACCATGCGCACAAAATTGGCCGTAAAACATCAATCATCAATCAATCTATAATACATAATATTCCATCGCCCACAACTTCAGCATTCTTGTAGTGCAGTTGCAATGGAAGCGCTCTGGCCTGCAATCCCCAAAGATTCCGGAATCAAATCCCAACGTCGCTTATATCTACAAGATGTTTTATCCAGCACTATACGGATTTGGTCCTATCACATTTCTACAAAATCGTTTATTCTTGAAGGTGATGAGATATTCGTAGATAGTTCGCCAGAGG
Source organism: Paralvinella palmiformis (assembly GCA_025642065.1). Taxonomy (NCBI): domain Eukaryota; kingdom Metazoa; phylum Annelida; class Polychaeta; order Terebellida; family Alvinellidae; genus Paralvinella; species Paralvinella palmiformis. The sequence continues at coordinate 29,427 of JAODUP010001037.1, read as the reverse complement.
ATGTTTACATCATTTATTGATTTAAGATAATTATTAATTAGGTACACTCTTATATCTGTAGTTCGTAATCATCTGATAACAAATTATTTGTTTTTATACATGTTGTTGTCTCTATCCACACTCTATTTTACTTATAATCAGTGCTGCTTGTAAAAATCGATCTCCGTGTTCTGCGCTGGACCTTGGTATCTCCTGCTGCAGACAGAGTAACTTATACTTATTAATATAATGCGATTGTTTCAACTTTGGTTATACCACTGATAAAAGCAAGTTGTTAAAGATATATATATATAATAGAGTGATTTGTAGACTGGTCCAAAACTAAATTTATCTAATCACGCACACGCATACACATTGGCAGATTGAGAAATACGTCATTGTGTTCATTAGACAATTTTTGTCGTTAAACAACATTCATCCATCCATCCATCCATCATTAGACAATTTTCCGTCCAAGACCCTATTGTGCTTTCGAGTCGATTTTTGAAAGTAAAATAATAATGATGTCAAACTAGTGGTAATCAGAAAGGTACGCGATAAACATATTGCGGGGGGGGGGTATACCTAGAAGTGCCATTAGTCTTTATATATACACACAGAGTATACGCGATGATTTTGTTAAATGGGTCAGCCATATGAGACCTTCTGACTACGGATTGGTCGAAATTATAGGACGATGTTTATTTACGCCAACGTGGTAACACGTGGTCCAAAGCAGAAATTATAATTAGACAGGGTTCTCAGTAATATACTATATGAGAAATTGTTACAGTGAAATAGAATCATTTACAATCAGCTATGAATGTATCACATATCATGCACGATGCGGTGTTTGAATTTAAAGTTTTATTGAAGTCGTCAAATTGCTGAATCAGCTTCTGAAATCGGATTGGCATTGTGTTCGTTGAATGACAAACAATTATATATGTAAGACGAAGATCGGGGGTTCTTGAAGCGTATCACTTTGATTACAGTTGCTTAGCAATGTCTTCCAGCTTCCACTAGTTCGCTTTATTTAGTGGTTAACGTGTATTTACTTTTATAAAATATCCTATGAAGATTCCTCGCCATAACATCGGATATTTTCCAGAATGGCAGTCGTTCGTGGATATAATAAAGTTAATCGCGTTCCTATTAATACTGTAGATGAATGAATGACAGTAAATAAATATATAGAATTAATTTTTTTATTGATTGGTTGATTGATTGACTGATTGATTGATTGCTTAAAAACTTTATAAGTATAGTTTTATCAACGAAGCTACAATACCATTTGTGATAAATTCGGTCCAGAACAATTGGGTTCTTAAGAGGCTATACATGGACTAGTAATGCATTGCCAGGTCACCTCCATGGCCCAACTGATAGCGCGTTTGGCCATCGATCGATAGTACCTGGTTTCAAACCCTAACCGGGATAAGTCCGAATGGTGTTTCATCTTTCACTTCGCCTCATTACCCTTTGGGGTTGTTCTGACCACTTAATCTACCATGTGTACATAGGTGGCCGTAAAACAGCAACATTTATATTTACTAATTGTGTGTGATATCAGCTTCGTTGTAGGGACGCCCATATTTACTAATGGTGTGTGATATCAGCTTCGTTGTAGGGACGACCATATTTACTAATGGTGTGTGATATCAGCTTCGTTGTAGGGACGCCCATATTTACTAATGGTGTGTGATATCAGCTTCGTTGTAGGGACGCCCATATTTACTAATTGTGTGTGATATCAGCTTCGTTGTAGGGACGCCCATATTTACTAATGGTGTGTGATATCAGCTTCGTTGTAGGGACGACCATATTTACTAATGGTGTGTGATATCAGCTTCGTTGTAGGGACGCCCATATTTACTAATGGTGTGTGATATCAGCTTCGTTGTAGGGACGCCCATATTTACTAATGGTGTGTGATATCAGCTTCGTTGTAGGGACGACCATATTTACTAATGGTGTGTGATATGAGCTTCGTTGTAGGGACGCCCATATTTACTAATTGTGTGTGATATCAGCTTCGTTGTAGGGACGACCATATTTACTAATGGTGTGTAATATCAGCTTCGTTGTAGGGACGACCATATTTACTAATGGTGTGTGATATCAGCTTCGTTGTAGGGACGCCCATATTTACTAATGGTGTGTGATATCAGCTTCGTTGTAGGGACGACCATATTTACTAATGGTGTGTGATATCAGCTTCGTTGTAGGGACGCCCATATTTACTAATTGTGTGTGATATCAGCTTCGTTGTAGGGACGACCATATTTACTAATGGTGTGTGATATCAGCTTCCTTGTAGGGACGACCATATTTACTAATGGTGTGTGATATCAGCTTCCTTGTAGGGACAACCATATTTACTAATGGTGTGTGATATCAGCTTCGTTGTAGGGACGCCCATATTTACTAATGGTGTGTGATATCAGCTTCGTTGTAGGGACGCCCATATTTACTAATGGTGTGTGATATCAGCTTCGTTGTAGGGACGACCATATGTACTAATGGTGTGTGATATCAGCTTCGTTGTAGGGACGCCCATATTTACTAATGGTGTGTGATATCAGCTTCGTTGTAGGGACGCCCATATTTACTAATGGTGTGTGATATCAGCTTCGTTGTAGGGACGCCCTTATTTACTAATGGTGTGTGATATCAGCTTCGTTGTAGGGACGCCTGTATTTACTAATGGTGTGTGATATCAGCTTCGTTGTAGAGACGCCTTTACACAATAAAACGAAATAGTTTGTTATGTTGGAATATTGTAATAAATAAAGTGAGGTTTGTTATCTATTATTATGACACAGTCAGAACTCTATCTCTGTGTGGAGGACGGCACTTATATATCCTGTTGCTATGTTTAAGAACACATAATCTCACCGTTTCTGTTCACTTAGAATAAATATGATGATGATGATTGATGTTTTACGGCCACTTTTGTGGAGATAGTAAGCTAAATGGGCCTAGCGACCTCTAAAGGCAACGAAGCGAAGTCAAAGATGATGCAGACTTCAGATATGCCCAGGACGAGATTCGAACTCAGGTGGTAGTGATCTGTGATCCAACGCGCTACCAGTTAGACCACGCAAGCGCCCCAAATAGGCTGTGATATAATAACTTAAAGAACGGTATATATCTTATAACCATGACTAAACCCTTCACTCACTCATTCACTTACTTAATAATATGATATTATTTGGGCGCTTCCGTAGTCTAGTTGGTAGTGCGTTGGACCACAGATCACTACCACCTGAGTTCGAATCTCGTTTCATTACTTTTGGAGGTCGCTCGGTCCATTTAGCCTACAATGTGCATAAAAGCGCCCGTAAAACATAAATCATCATAATAATCATCATCATCATCATAAATAAGTTGATATTTATTCAATTGGATTAATCGTCATGGTCTTATATCAACACAGTGGGGTACCCGAGGATACCCCCCCCCCCCGTGCAGTAGTCAAATAGGAACCCCCCCTTCCTTAACGTAACACAGCTTCGACTACAGCAAACACACGGATATAAAAGACTGACTGGGGGGGGAGCTGTTGGAGGTTGGTGGCGACACAGCGCAACTACAAATGGTGCCAACTTAAAAATTCAGCCATTTGGGAAAACAACCATTTCCCCAAAAAGTATCTCAAGATCACGAGAAAATAATGAAATTATAGTATTGGCCGCCATACCACACCCTCCCCCAAAGTGGCCTCCCTGTGCGGTCCGCACGCCGCGTATACCCCACGCTACGCCACTGTATCGACACAACATCCCAGTTATAATGTCAACCACATTGTTCAGTTTCTGCCGAAGTCATCCAGTCCTATTTTCTATCGACGATGTTTTATCTGATCCAGAACACGTTACACCTACACATGTCGAAAACTGAGCTACACGTATCGGATCATTTACGGATTATACAGGCTGATAAGCTAACGGTGATCTCACTATAGATTTGCACGGCTCAATGGAAGACAGACAAGACAGACAGTGAAGATGATCGGTGGCTTGATATGCTGTTAGAGCCGTGTTGATGACCCACTGTCGGTATAGTACCAAGTTAGCGTAGTCGTAGCCAGCAGTGTGTTTTATGTCCTGATCGTTACACTGTTAGTTATATTACAAGTGATTGTTTGGGTGATATATATAGCACCGTGATAGGGCGCTGGTTAGGCAAAGGCCTCCAGGTAAGGGTTCAAATCCTGTTGATACTTGTATCTGTTGGATGTGTGCGGAAAAGCCGCTCCTAAGTAATATGTCCGAGATATGGGCAGAGCCGACTCTAATTAGAGCACTCATTGTTCGTGTATCAGTGGGTAACTGTCAACTGTGGTCTAACGGTAGCGTGTTGGACTACTGTTGCTGTAAGCTGATTGTATCTCAGTTACTATGGGGATGTACCCTGGTGCGTTACCATGACTGTTATCTCTATAACTGTTGATGTAAGCTGATTGTATCCAGTTACTTTTGGGGATGTACCCTGGTGCGTTACCATGACTGCTTTCTCTGTAACTTTTTGATGTAAGCTGATTGTATGTCAGTTACTATGGGGATGTACCCTGGTGCGTTAGCATGACTGTTGTCTCTGTAATTTTTGATGTAAGCTGATTGTAGGTCAGTTACTATGGGGATGTACCCTGGTGCGTTACCATGACTGTTATCTCTGTAACTGTTGATGTAAGCTGATTGTATGTCAGTTACTATGGGGATGTACCCTGGTGTGTTACCATGACTGTTATCTCTGTAACTGTTGATGTAAGCTGATTGTATGTCAGTTACTATGGGGATGTACCCTGGTGCGTTACCATGACTGTTGTCTCTGTAACTGTTGATGTAAGCTGATTGTATGTCAGTTACTATGGGGATGTACCATGGTGTGTTACCATGACTGTTGTCTCTGTAACTGTTGATGTAAGCTGATTGTATGTCAGTTACTATGGGGATGTACCCTGGTGCGTTAGCATGACTGCTGTCTCTATAACTGGTGATGTAAGCTGATTGTATGTCCGTTACTATGGAGATGGAGGTCAAATGGATGTACTAAAGTATAGATTATTAGCGGTATCCGGCTTCGGTTACTAAATGAACTTTGAGTGTACTGTTGCTGTGGCTGCTACGTGTACTACAACAACAACATCTACTATTACTACTACTTTTACTACTAGCCTGTTGCTACTGCTATTACTGTTATTATTATTATTAATTTACAGCTATTAGTCAACTACCACTACTACTATTACTACTATTCTTCTACTACTAAACTGCTACTACTACTACTAGTAGTAGTACTACTGCTACTAGGTTAATACTACTACTAAGCTACTACTACTAGGCTACTACTACTGATATACAACTACTACTACTACTAAGCTATTTCTACTACTGCATCCACCACTACTATTACCATTACCTCCACTAGTTTACATACTACAACTACTGCTACTATTATTAGTAGCAGTTTACATACTATTACTATGTGGACGCCTCCGTGGTCTAGCGGTAGCGTGTTGGATCACAGAACATTATACCACCCATATTCAAATCTCGGTGTGGGCATATCTGAAGGGTGTTTCATCTTTGACTTCGATTCATTACCTTTGGGGGGTCACTCGGCCCATTCAGCCTACCATGTGCACAAAAGTGGCTGTAAAACATCAATCATGATCATCATCATACTACTACTACTATGAGGACTACCTTTAAGAGGTAACTCAACCATCGCTGGATCTAAGAATCCCCCCCCCGCCCCAATATATAATTAGATTAACAAACTGAGCTCACCATGACACTGTATACCGTGTTACTAGTTCGCTGTACCTAAAGTACGGACCTAACAATGACGACTATACACTACTACAACCATCACCTGGCCTGTTTATCATCATTGTTATTATGTTAGTAATAACACGCGCGGTCACAATCGCTTATAATCCCCGCATGTTCTGGCACAAAGCCGGTCATGTAGGTGTTGTAGAATTTCTATTCTCTTTAATTATAACTGCGTAATTGCCACTTTTAATAATTAACACTCAGTAACCACTAAATTTACAGTTATTTAATCCCGTGCACTACTGATAAATAAATATGCATTCTTCAGAAAACAACTGGGGATCGAAATTACATTATACTGCAACATACTGATGGAATATAGCTTCACCTACAAAATATTTTCTACCACAGAGATTAATAAAAAATAACTTTAACCAATACATTCAATCGTCGCAATAATATTAGATTTATACTCCATACTCAAACTGTAACACACACAGAGAGAGAGAGAGAGCGAGAGAGAGAATCTTGGTTTGACTGAGGACACACACACAACCGGAGACCAACTGAGTCGACCATGACGCACGCACGCGCACACACATACACACGCACATACTGATAACAAATAAATTATTTATTTTAACCTCAAATGAACTATTTTAGCTTTAACTAATTTCATTGTTTTTCTACGATCTATTAAATGCTTTAAACATGTCACGTTTAGGAAGTACTAATATCGAGGAGTATTATTTACCTAACAATATTAATTAACACCAAAAGTCTTTAATTTCATGTAACTTTTCAAGATTTAAGTGGTATAACTTAGGCAAAAAGATTCCATAAATATTATCAGCATTATAAATGGAGGAACATCAAAGTTCTGCATATTTTTTTCTAAAGCCTAAATGTTAAAGTAAAAGCCTAAATGTTAAAGTAAAAGCCTAAATGGTAAAGGGATATAATTAAATAAATTATTTAGTTTAGGAAAAACACAACAAACTTATTCTACAAAAAAAAGTATTTGACATAAAATTATGTAACTAATAATGAGTGCAATTATTTTACGTAAGCATCAGCTTTTTGATTTGCTTAATTTTTTATCATATATTAATAACCTTTTTTTATTATATTTATCATAGGATGATAGATTTTATTTGGAGCATGAAGATGAAAGATGAAATCAAGATGAGCCCACTGCAAAAAGTAATTTGTTAAAAAAATTGTTTACCACCATGAATTACTGTTATTATGTAGCAGTATATATATATATATATATATATATATATATAAAATCCTTCCTGGTCACTTTGACATTCTATTTCCGAGCTAGCACTTACATTCCTATACTACACATAGTAGTAAGCTACAGACAGCCCTCTCAGAATGACACCTCTGTTAAGTATATATTTATATCTTTCAGTACTAAGGTATATTTAAGGTGAATGAAGTTTGCAAAAACTAAATAGCAATAAGACTTGTTAAAGTGTATACTAACATTACAATATAGCCCTATGTCAAAGGCATGCACCCATTTAAATAGTCTTCTATTTCTACTAACCTGATAACAAGTCATTCTCAGCATAATACAGATATATGTATGCTGGAACTGGGTGTAGGACAGTTGCTTACCTGGACACTTGCTCACCTGGATACTTGCTCACCAAGCAAATGCAGAAAAGGACACTTGTTTACCAGTGAATTTTTAATGAGAAAAAAACTGCACATAATTATATTAATAAAATAAAATAAAATAATTTCATTAAAATAATTATTTTTTAATTTCAACTATTAATCAGGGTTAGCAGGTTTAACCTGCCCCCTGGATTAAACACAGGTTGAGCTAAACCCCCTAAAGTGGGTTAAAGCAGGTTAAACTAACTTTCAAGCTTTTTCAGGAATTAGGTGTAAGATTAAAAGGGCAGTGTTTTATTTTGTTTTAATAACACTATATATATATATATATATATATATATATATAGAGAGAGAGAGAGAGCTATTCATAATTAGTTATATAACAGGGGATGATCTGATAATTTCCCACAACATGCACCTCTTCAATTGGTCCACTGGTTATAAGAATGATATAATATTGATCATGAACTTTAATGCCCTAATACTTGTTAATATTCATCCCAATAATTATACAGGATACCAAGAAATACATTTCTGATTTAAAAAATTAAATGGTAAATTAATTTGTGGATTTAATTTTTTTGTAACAAACTTCAATTCCAATTCCAAGCATTGAATTGACTCCATGTCTGTATTAAGACATGCCAAATGAATATTTATTGGTCAAACTTTCAACTAGTTCATATTAACTACTATGTCTATTATTGCCATATTTTATATTGTTTTGTTTGTTTTATTGTATATACATGTATGTATGTTTCTCCACTCTGTGGAGGTTGAACAAAATAAATATAAATAATTTACCATGACATGGAGTAGCAGATTGGATGTAGCCTTGGTAGAAGCTGCATCATTACTTCTGTTTTATTTTTTTTATTAAAAATTCACTTTTATCTTATTAAAAATTCACTGGTGAGCAAGTGTCCACTATTTCATTTGCTTAGTGAGCAAGTGTCCAGGTGAACAACTGTCCGGTGAGCAGCTGTCCATTCACCCAGGAACACTTGGGGTGTTAACTAAAGTTAGAAACGAAACAGGATTAATTTACTCAACAGAGTCTACCAATGTCAAAACAAATAATTAAACTTTCTTAAATAATATTATACAAAAAATGAACACATACCTGGCTATAAAGTTTCTAGTTTAATTCTGGAGGTCCATAATTGCCCATTTAGCAATGACGATATCTAACCATCTGCAATTATTGGTAGTGATAACAAGCATATGTGTGTGGGGGGGTTCACACACACACTACACACACACACACAGAGAGAGGAGAGAGAGAGAGAGAGAGAGAGAACATAATTAATTAGATGGATATAAGCTAGTAATCTGTGAATCTAAAATATTTCATTTGATGCTGATTGAAGTATTTAATTAACATAAAGTTAAACAAACTATTCACTCACTCACTCACTTACTAATCAGCTTACTATAATTCTTACAACATAATGACAAATAATTATTTGGAAGAAACTCTTAAATCCCAAGAATTTGGAATAACTGCTAGGGATAAACATTTTGATAGTGTTTGCCTCCTTGATAGTGTTAGCTAAACAACAGGAAGAAGAGCTAAAACCTATGAGAAAGGGCTACAATGATGTACCCCCCCCTCCCATGATGACTCTCTGGGTATAACATTAGGCCGTAAGTGGGAACATGTAGCTACTCTTTGCAATAACAAATTTGATGAATTTATTACTGCACATAAATATGATTATGATTGGGTGGTGAGTATTGAGATTGTATACAAAGAAAATGTATATATTTAATGTTTATTTACCTTATGAGAGAAAAGATAACGAGGAAGAATATCTTGATCATTTAACCAAGCTTCATAATTTGGTACATGAATGCAACAGTTCCTGTGTAACATAAGTTGGGGATTATAATGATAATCTGTTTTATTGACAGAATTTTCTATCCAATTTAGGTTTAAGTGGACTAGCTACCTTAAATTACCAGAAAAAAACCACACACACACATTGGGAACTTTCACATCTGTACAAACATATAAATTCTATTCAATTATCGTTGGGATGTTTTCAAAACACCGGGTTACGTAAGTTCACAAGTAGAACAAGTAGAACAAAGAGATAATTAGTTTGACTTCAAGATGAAACATAGTACAGAGATGCGTATATATGCCTTCAAAGAGGTTGTACTAAAATATAGGAGTTTTAATAGTAATGTATACGTATACTCATATTTTTTGGATGCATCGAAAGCTTTTGATCATGTAAATCATTATGTTCTATTTGAGAAACGTATAAAGTCCGAGAATACATTTGTATATAATTAGGATGTTAATAATTGGCTCTACTACTCAAAACATGTTCTACAATTGTTCTGTTAGTAACGGGGTGCGTCAAGGAGGAATTATTTCTCCTTATCTTTTTTTGTCTTTACATGGATCATCTCAGTAATAAATAAAACAAGGTAAACGTTGGATGTATAATAGGTTCCATGTTAATTAACCATTTGATGTATACTGACGACTTTAAGTGCTCATGGCTCCTTCATTTATGGGTTTATCAATGTTATTATTTGTGTGTTCAGAATATAGGCTAGAACATGATATTAAATACAATAGTACCAAAAGTAACGTTATGATATTTTGTTGTTACAGGTTCAAATATATACACATTCCGAAATTTGTGCTAAATGGTGAAACATTACCAAGGGTTAATAAGTGTAAATTAAATACCTTTTGCATATTATTACACACGATCTCCGTGACAATGATGACATATCTAGGCAATATAAGAGCGTTTATTCTCAGGTTAATGTCTTGATCCGAAAGTTTTACATGTGTACAGAATTTGTCAAATTTACTTTATTTAAATCCTACTGTACTTCATTATGTACATTCCAGCTGTTGTGTCACTATAGTGTCAATTAGAAAACGGTGTGTAGCGTACAATAATGTGTTTAGGTAGTTATGCAATGAACCTCGAGATTGTAGTGTGACTTTTATGTTTGTGTCAAGAGGCTTACAGACATGTAAAACGTTAATAGGAAAAGGGTGTATTATGTTTTGACGTGTGTAGCTAGATCGGGGAATGCAATATTATAGAGTATCATGATTAGTGATACTTTATATATTTCACGACTGTTGCGTAAAATGTGTTATGTATATCAGTTAATAGTCATAGTTTAGTTTACCTTATTATATATAATTAATGTTCCAGAATAAAGTTATTGGATTGAATTTAAAAAGAAAAGAAAACTAGACTACATCCTCGCTCAGAACAAATAAAAAAAGAACTGCAGAACATAGGAACCAGGGAAGTTGGCATTATCGTAGGCCTACTTCAATATAGCAGATCGAGAACATATAGTAATGAGTTTATGATGCTAACATGTGTCAAAATAAACAAACACTGGTTTCAAATTAAGACTGGCTCAATTTTAAAAACTAATATACCATATTGCTTGAACACATATTGATAGACTTTAAATTAAATCACACAGAACGCACAAGTAATTAATTGACTTTTATTAACTGAATGTCAGAATAAGAAAACTGGCGGCATAGAATAACCATTAAAAATTAAAAAAGAGAGGGGATTTAGTTGGCTTAGATATTTAAATAAAGTTAATCATTTGAATACACACAAACACACACACACACACCACATATATATATATATATATATATATATATATATATAATAAACACATACATGCATACGTGTATATCTTACATATCTACAGAATTAAAAGGCAATACAGGTGAAAACGTTGGTTACACAAATCTTTGGTGAAAGACGACTTTGTGAGAGGAAAAACTTGATTATATGGTATACGTCGAATTGTAAAAAAAAGGATTCCGAATAATTAATCTGCCGAAGAGGAAACAATTTATCAATCTCAAAAACAAGAAAGCTAGTATGCAAAAGATAGAATGTAGCGTACCTCAGGTATCGATATTGGGGTCAATACTGTACCTAATACAGTCATTGTATGTGATATTTCAAATTGCACTCTTGCAATTTAGGCAATTTATTCACAAATACACATGTAGAGATAAACAAATTATTCAATTGGTTCTGTGAAAATAGACTATACCTAAACCCAACAAAAACAAACGTTTCAGTCACAAGAAACACAAATAATCCTATTAATTCAAATTCAACTGAATTCTTTTTTTGTATATTAACGGAACACCATTAACTAATCTACTAAATCTTTTGGCTTTCATCAAGATGAAGTACTATCCTGGAAACGCCACCTAGCTCAAATCAATAAGAAGATTTTCTATACCTTCTTTATGATTAAGAAAACAAAAAATGTCCAACCAGTAAACAAAAAAAGGTTTATTATGCACTAATTCACTCTCACATCTCATATGGAATCTTAGCTTGGGGGAGGTCGATATCATTCACCCTTAATAAAACCCATCGAAATTCTACAGAAACGTGCCATAAGAACTATTAACAGAGCAAATAGCCACTCAATGAAGCACTATTTAAAAAAAAACACAGTGCTATCTTGAAATTAAATGTTCTGTATGAATCCCAAGTAGCACATTTTATCCATGACTATGTATCCAGTAATGTATCTAATAAATTACCTATTTCCATTGGTGTGCCCCGGAATATTTCATTCAACCTCTTTCATCGTTCTGTTTTCCATTTATATAATAAACTGTACATATCATATGTTACACTGGCCCTTCAATCTTCATTGACAATATTATTTTCTATTATATTGCATTATATTTATTGTATGCATGCACATATGTAAATGTAAATTGAAAATATATTTCAGTTCAGTTCAAATAAACCATTGTCCTAAAATTACCTTCAAAATACCCAACTTTACATATCGGCCATAAGTGAAAAAAAGACTTCATCTCTCAAAAAAAAAAAAACTTTAATTTCACACATCAAGAACATACTTTATAACAAAAACATTGATTCTGTAACAAGATGTAGGTTTAATGAGTTATGTGTTGGAATTTGTGACCGCAATATTTTGATGCAACATCGTAACTTCTATGCCTGTGGTAATACCCGTAATCGTGTGGTTTTATAACCTAAAACGTGCTACCCTAGCAATTCAACAAAAACAACTTGATATGTTATCAGTTTAATGTACAATTATCTACTGAGTATGTATGCATTTCTGGTTTTAAAGACTAACAGTAGGCTTATTCTAGCGAAAAATTAGTCTTTTGTTTCCTTGCCACAATGCACAGCCTATCACTTTTACGAAAACCAGTTTCAAATGTTATTTTAATAATCAACAAAACAAGGGATTTTTGTGTACTTTAGAATCTCACATGATGCCGAGTCATCATTGAAATATTTTTTTTTTGGGGGGTTCTTTTTGGGGGAGGGGAAAAATTTGTCGTGAATTTTGTAAATGCTATGTTAAGGGGGGGGACATAATATAAGCAATGCTTCAAGCATCCTCCTTTTCAGCATTCTATGTCCGTTTGATTTAATTAAAATGAGGTAATATGAATGTTGCAATAAGCAGTTTGAATTGATATTGGTAACCGTACCTTTCAGTAAAGTTAAAAGTTGATGATGCGTTCTGACCAAGTTCATCGACGGCCTAAATTACTCCTTATAGTTTAATCCTTCTTTTCTTTTCTTTTTTGGTCGATCTAATAACAATTTTAAGCAGAGTTCTATTAGAACCTAGTGGCACAGAATACATGTAAATCGCACCTCAAAGAAGTAGGCCCACTTAAGAAGGATGCACCTTATCTTTAGATAATAGACGATTATCCTAAATACACGGAAGCTCTTCCATAGATTAAAAAAGAACGTTTGTTCTCCGTTTGGAGAAAACAATCAACTTGAGAATGCTTTTTTGTTCTTTGATTAGTTGTATTATAAATGTATGATCATTATTGATTGTTATGGGTGACTCTTACGATGGTTTGTGCCAGATTGAAATAAACTGCATAACAATAAGATATTGTCTGGTGATTTTATATTATGAAAATGCTGTCAATAAATGATTATCATAATTAGATGTTTTTTTTTTGTTGTAATGCACCTTTGGAAAGAGGATTCTATTTGGAGAGCTAACCAATCACATTCCATGATGCATAATAGTGACAATACGTTCAACTGATTGGTTATTTAAATTTTAACGTTGATAAATGCCAATGCTTTTCCTATGAATTGAACATTTGTAATACGAAATATAAATAGTTTAATGACCAACATTCAATTTAATTGTTGTATGTAGATTAATTTGCCTACACAAGCTCACACTATGGAAAACAATAGTATGTCCCCACAACTGTCAGCTTTCGACGATATTTATGATGGTGTGTTAGCCTGTAAGCGCATGATCGGCAAATGTCGACAATCTAGAGTAACTCCTACGCGTGTAAGTTAGATAGAGACTTTTGACGAGTGCTGGAGTGTTATATATAGGCGCTTACGTCGAGTATTACACAAGCGTATCACGCTAGAATTATGCGCGCTATTGAACATTACGATTGAGTGTCACGCTTAAGGATGTGCTATAATGGGGAAACTGGATTCGGGCGTATTATGGATAATGAATAATAAGAATTATAATAGTATGCGACATTTATACAGCGCCCTATTCAGGTAGAAGCTTCTCTAATGCGCTTTACAATATTATTATCCCTAACTCAGACCTGTTTCCACCCAGCACATATATCAACTCCCAAGGGAGCATACAACACATGCTGCCATTATAGGCGCAAAGTGTTACTCAAGCACATAGCCACCGCATCCTGTCAGGTACTCATTTTTTATGGATGAGTGAACCAGTCGCCGGCGACATGACAGCATTGCAGCTCACGGAGCCTCGAACCCGCGACCGTTCGGCTACGAGTCATACGCTCTAACTAACTGCGCTATCACGGCTCGATAATTGAGAACTATTTCTTCTTAACGGTCACATTTAATTCCTTATTAATTTTAAATATTAAAATTTTATTATAGGTTAATTTGTTTAGTCCGTTAATTGTCTTTTTAAGGTGAACAATATTTGCATTGAACAGTAGCATATATAGCCTAATTTCATGCCTACGTACAATATGTAAAACCTTTATGACCTGACAATAATCTCAAAATAAGACGTTTGAACGGGAAGTATTAGACTCATCAATAAACCCGTAATATGCCAGCCGAATACGAGTCTAGTACGTGTCTTTGACCCAAATGACATCACTGTATTTCGATCAACATCCTTTTCTGGAAGTGGTATCGAATTAACATTTCTGCGGCTTATCATCCAGCTATTCTTGCGGGGTGGGTGGGTGGGTGGAGTTTTGTTTGTACTTTTTGCACTGTTAAAAACAAGTAATATACACAATACACACGAAAGTTTCCTCTACATCCAGCGACGTTAACTAGTTTTCACCGAAAATTGTCGGTTATATCAAACACTGTATTACACCCTGGTCGTAAACCGAAGGACATATTTCACTTGTTGTCATCACTATATACTCCTTATATACATACTCAAGAAATATATTTAACAGGTTTATAACTGGTTTTTACAAACCTTCCTCAGACATGGGAATAGTTTACTTAGCCTTTATCCAACTATATGTTTTTATAAATATTGTTCTAATAAAATATTGTTCTAGTGAAATATTGTTCTAATAAAACTGTTGTAATAAAATTGTTCTAATAAAATTGTTCTAATAAAATAAGTCTAAAGTTTAGATTTATTTTACACTCTAAGCCACATACTATTTTATCCACATTAAATTATTGTGCCCAATTTCAATAAAGGGTTTCCAATACAGAGCTAAATTCTAAATTGTCAAGCATTTCAATCACATTAATATTATTATGCTTTATTGTGTAATTGAGAGGGCCTGCAGACCCTCGCATGGTACAAAGTACTTGCATAATTGTGCACATGACAAATAATAGATGCATAAAGATATGAGATACAAATTACAACTCGTTGAATATGTTATGAATTACATCTAGAGCATGGTAAACATATTTAGACAGATTTATATTGACATATTTGTTATTCCATGACAACTGACATATGCATTACAGAACAAATGCACTCAAAGTAATCACGGAGGATGCCTTGCAGGAGAGTGAACCTGAGGTGTTGATACTGGGGACAGATAGAAATTAAGTTATGTTCATCCTCTAATTACACGAATGTCATTATTTACACAAAATATGCATATTCTTTCACTTCTTAGTATTCAATTTATTTTTAAATCTCTCAATAGATATCATTTGTGATTTGTTCATTGAAATTTAACCAACGCAATTTTATATTTCTTTTGCACATTTAACATATGTTATAAGTCTTGTAGTTTCAGTGAAACAGACCAGTTTTGTGCTGCACAATCTCATAGCAGTACCTTTAAAATCTCTATAAATAAATTCGTATCAGCAACGGCTTGATTGATCCGAACATGTCTATAGCCATATCTAAACAATATATCTTTAACATTTGACGCCCATATAACCCTGCCTAGGTCACTAAGACTCTTGAGCAAATTACGGCATGAACGTATATACATATATACGTTATGACAGGTTACTAAACGAAACAATTTTTTACACATCTAGAAATATAATTGATCGACAATGGCAATCCCCACATTCTCTAAGCACTGCTGCTGAATATGTTTGATGAAATAAAACACATAAAGATGTTTAAAAAACTTTTTGTGAATCCTTTAAATTTCATCTCGAACGGTGTATCCCTAAATCTGGCATCCGTATAATAATATTGATAACACCGTTTATCAAATAAATCGAACAACAATTGAACAGAAAAACCATTATATTCGCAACCAATCAACTGGCCAAAGTAGAGTTTTCTCTAGAATGAGACATTTTGTGTTTTATTTCACAGTTCCTAACAATCCACATAATTTAAGTGTAGCTCTTGGAGTAGTTATTACCATACTTAGTGATGTCGTAGTTACGATCATCCACTAATCGGCGCCTTACCTTGAATTACATAGAAATGAAGAGGTACACCGAACATTACCGCACAATAAACACACTCGATCACCGATGAGAGGTATGCACAAGAATTGGTGTTGTACAATAGTCTAAAATATTTCCGGTCAATCACTATTGATGCAAAGTCCACATAATATCACGGTCGAGGCCTTTATGGCGTCTAGACTGGATTATGGCAGTTTTCTATTACTTAATTGGATTGCTGAATAATAGAATCGGCGAAAATTGTACAACGTGTACAGAACACGTATACAGCGGCTTTCACGAAAACCCTAACACCAAGACAGATACACATAATACAAGCCAGTACTATGGACGTTATACACTTTCTAGCCGAGAATTACACTACTATATTAATTAGACATCTATATAATATATTGTCCTTCTTCAGTTCATCATCTACTCGTTGAGAAAATCATAAAATTCATGTATTTCTTCCGGTCACATATTCAAAATTATAACGAAAATATGAATGTTTATCTTTTAGATTTATATACAGCGCTTTAGAATACAAAATAGAACTTTTTTCAATATTCAGTTATAATAATATAATATATGATAACGTCATTGAATTTTAAACAGTTGTACAAAAGTCGAGAAAAGGTCTCCACAACCTAGATATCCGCAGTGCATAATTGAACTAAACGGTGCACTAAGGGCTTGAGATATCGAGTTTACTTGAGATATCGATGTATAGCGATTCTTTTGAATGATCCAATCGAAATATATTTCTTTTGAGTTAGGAATCCTCTATAAAATAATCTACGACACACAAATTAAACCAGATGCGTACAAAATATATTAAAGAAGATAACATGGCGTACAAACTTTGCTTACTTAGAAGTTACATAAAAAGTTGACCACGAAAACATATGGCGTATTTTTGTGAACGCGAAGCTTCTGTTTGACATCATGTGTGCACCACTGTTCCATATTTAATATAGCTTCATAAAATGTTATGATCATTAAGGACGATTAACGTATAAATATATACCTGAGCCTTATTTCAACCCCAGAGTGTTGCTCCAATGTTATCTGCAACGCTAAACGAGATTACGTAAATTGGAATATGGTACAGTTCGTTAACTAGTTCATAATGTATTTATTATGTTATTGTACTTTCATTTGTTAAATTTAATTTGACATTATATTAAAAGTTTGATTGCATACAATATATATATATATATATATATATATAAAGCAATTCGCCGAGATTAGAACAATATTGATGTAGTTGCTGAATGTCGTACATTTTACTAAATAATCTTGTTTTAGCTTACTATTTTAGCTTCTTTTCTGCACAAGTTGCGACACCTAGTTCGCGTAGAACTTACTGAGGACTAGAAACAATCCTGTTGTTCCACCGATCTCAAGATGGTGAAGCTGATCCATAAACGTCATCAATTGGGAAGACTCCATTTAGAAACCTTAACCCGAAAGTTTCTGTATCATATTTTGTTTACATTGGCGACAGGTGGCCATGAGAAAACAAAACATATCCAGGTCAAATGTGAAAAGACATTGGCAATGTACTTTGTGTGATTTGTCTCTTATCGTTTTTGTGGCTCACCGAGAGGATGATTGTATGCGTATTTTACACGAATTGCATCCTGACGACATTTCTACGCCATTGGAATGTTGTCCTGTATAGAAGTGGAATCTGAGAAACCGTGCAGAGGTGTCACGGCAGTGTTTGTCATCGTTAATTTAAGGCCGCTTTTGTGTCCATGTGGGAAAATCGAAGATGTAACACCTTTCAGACATACTAGCCCAGTCACGATTTGAAGTCCGATCACAGAGGTATGTGTGTGTTGTTTATTATTTATCAGGTGATTCTCTTCAATATAATAATTATGCTTCTGAAATTTCCCTTTTCTACATTATACTAGTTTCATTTTAAGAAATGTTATAACCACGATGTTGAATAAATAAACTGAACTTACAACTACACAACCTGCTTATCACCGCTGTCAGTCAGAATGCTTAATTAAGGAAGAGTGCATGTATCTTTTCTCCCAAGAAGGTATAAATTAGGTTAGTCTAATATTTACCTGGAAACATGATCGCTTACCATGTTGATAACGAAAGCTATGTACCAATTCACAGCATGTTTGAACACAAAATACTTTATTACAAACCTATAACGCGGTCGACGGGTTATGGACCCCCAACTACGGCGTTAAACGAGGGCCTACTGTACTCGGCAAAAATCGTCATTCTAAATATTTTTTAAGTTTGGAAGGTTTTTAGTAATTTTACTTAGGTTGTTAAATTTATAAAAGTGTAATCCAAAGCTAGTTGCCTTATTAATATTATAATATCAGCCCGTCTACTGGCAGCAATTTATTAATGAATGTGTCCGGATAAATGTGAGACAGAGTATGTGAGCTAAAACATACATCCTTTCAGCCTAATTTGTATATTTTATTTTGGATAGATAACAAAATATTCTGTAAAATAACAATATTGATAAAGACCTGTTTAAAGGAACACAACATATGCAATCATCTACAAACCAGTTGAATTCAGCCACATCCCACTAATAAATGTACAAAATAACACAAAATGGCTTGACAATATCCTCTAATTCATGACAAAATAGTTAACATTTCTTTGAATGATTACTTTCAAAACATAATACAAACATAGTAACAAGTTTTAGATACAAGTAGTATTTTTAAGTATTACAAATACAACTCAAAGGAAAAGTGAATGTATTTATTATGTTCCAGTTGAACACGTCTTATCTTTGGAAACTTAAAAAATAATGTTTAAAAACTGTATACAATAAAATATCTGATACTGGTCATATTTTGGATGCATTATAGCAGAATATGCTTGTAGGTTATTAAAATTTAATATTACAAGATGCATATCAACCCAGTAAAACCATAGGACATTGCACAATGAATCTGAGCTAACACAGACATACAAAAGGTATTAACATGGTACCCTGAATATATTTTGATATTAAATAGGTTTCTATATGATTGCATTCCCAATAAATGAAATACATCTAATGACACACACACACACAAAATGAAGGTCCAAACAAAGTTCTATAAAATGTCACTTTGGAGGAAATATAAGTCAGTCTCATTATTATTGAAAATAATAAATATTTGTACCTTTATATTCCAATCAATGTTCACTTGTTCAACTCACTGTTTCTTTTAAGATATTAAATATAATCCAATGGCAATAATTCTGATAATATAATCACAAAGAAACAATTCTGAAATACTTTTCTTAGTCATGGTTCAATATTCATCATACGACAGACTAGTTTAATATAATCAATACTGTTAACAGATGACACATGTCACAATCATATCTCACTTAATCTATTATACATGTCATTCAGCATGAAATGATCTGACCGATTAGAAGCCAAACTGTTCCTACATCTTTTTTTTGTGACTTACTGTTTTCTTCCATTCATCCACCAATAAAGTTTTTCATTATATTTATAACAGGATGATAGACTTGCTCTGCTGCATTTAGACCCCATATGAAATCAAGATGATCCCATTCTGGTATCTTGTAGCTTCCTTTCAAATTTGATAACTTCTTAATCAATAATTGCACATCCTGAAAAAGAACCCATCTGTTTAATTATAGTTAATGTATGTCATTGAATCCTACACATTCACTCTGAAATTATGTCCCTAGCTCACATCAATATTCCTTAATATCTTTAATTGTTCTTAAACAACTTCATATTTAGTATGACAGTTTCATGTACAAATCCTCAGTTTAATTATGTCGCATACTCATTTAGAGCCATCAATGTTGAGATATGTATAAACTGGCAGATGTTGCATAATGGTACTAAAAATATCAATTGCACTCAAACATAACACATGATGTATGGTTAACAATTTTGAGTGGTTCCAAATCAGTATTGGTACATCCGTTTAAAGTAGGATCTTTCAAATATTTAAGTATATAAGTTGAGATAAAAATATATAAGATTGCTCATAAACTAACCTTAGGATCTGCTAACCAATCATTCTCAGCATGGTATAGATATACTGGTACTTGCATCTTTGTTAAATTATATGTTGGAGGCGTTGGCTAAGAAATACGTTAGAAACAAATAACAACCAAGATTGATTTATATAGAAGAAACTGAATATATCAATCATTCAGTTCTTTAAGAAATTAAAGTAAAAATGCCTTTCTTCACTAAATCACATGTAATCAAAAGTAAAAATAGAACTTGATAAAAATGACCCAGTGTTAGTAAGGCATTGCTTTGGGTTTTCAAAATAATAAGAAACAGCTAACAAATACACACCTGGCCATAGTGTTCCTTGTTTAATTCTGGACATCCATAGTTAAACCTTTGAAAGTGACCTGACCTAACCATCTAAAAGAGTTTTTTAAGGAAATGCATAGCACCATAATGTTTAGTGTTTGCACACGCACCACACACACACACACACACACACACTAGTCAGAAAGACAGATAAATAGGAAGACAAACATACTGGTGGATAAGAACAAGCACCTCATGACTTATTTAACCACAGGATGAAATTACTTCAATAAACAAAGGGCTATCTGATCTTAATCATCTTCAATTCCAAGCTATAATCTGCAAACTTAAAATATCTTGTAAATTGTATTTCTTTAAAACTACTGGTACTTGGGTTTCAAAAAGATATATATCATGCTAAAATTATTGGGAAAATTACCACTCTATAATTCAATGGGTTGTATGCAATCCCTAAAGATAATAATATTAAATATAGACTTTTATAAGACTTTTCCACAAGGTTAAATATTACATACCTGAGCAAAATGAACTATATTCTGCACTGATGTACCTGCTGGAGCATGTGCTATATATACAGGCAACCTGGTCTAAAACAATAAAAATGACTCTCGCTACTATATGGCTCACATTATAAACAATTAAAAACTAAGTAGCATTTGCATATTATTTACCATTTGCTATACATACATCAAGGACACATGATTAAATTTACATTATTTTTAAAAGATTCTCAGTACAGCAGTTGATTTTCTTTGACATAACAGATAATCCCTTAACCTCAGTAAAAACGAAATAGGAACAAAACAATGGTGTTCTCATCAAAATAACAAATAAAGAAAAATTATAATCTGTAAATTTAAAGTAAGAAATGTTATTATTATTGATTTTCCATGAGAAAACCCAAGTATTACCAAATAAAAATACTCATTAGTGAATCAGTGAGTGAGTGATTAATTTAGACTCAGTGCTAGTCACAGCTGGGATATATAGCCGAGGAGTGACTCCATATGTAAACATCCCCAAAAAACAGGAGTGTCATGTAACAAAGTAAAACTACTTCAGTATTTTTTTCAAGTAATTGGTAAGTAATGAAGTAAGGATATTAACTAACTACTTTTACTTGTAACAAAGTAGTTTTATTTGTGGTAATGCTACTTTTTAATTCGTTACTTTCATTTACTTTGTGATATTTTTATTACTTACTTAGTCATAACATATATAGCCTATGATTTAAGAGACAATTAATATAGTTGCTGCAAATTATGACTAGAAGTTATCACCAACTTGTGTATCTTTCATGAATTTAAGGTAAACAAATATATTTTAATATGGTGTGGTATTGAAATAAGGTTTGTAAGAATACTAACATTTGGTATTCACATTTCAGTGTTTTTTAGAAGCTGAGACCTGGGTCATTTGAGCCAGCTAATCTCAAGTAGAGACCTGGATACTTTCATTTCCAATGCCAATGAGATGCCGCTTTGTGCCATTGTAGGCCTGTGACCTACCAATATATGACCCTGGTATTTTTGTTGCCCCCCCCCCCATTTTATTTCTTAACAAAACCACTGTATTTCGGCTGAAGCTCACTGATATTCAAGACTCGTCACAATTTTGCCAACCTATTTTTGAAGGCTCACTTCGTTATACAATGTTTCATCAAAATAAATTTTTAATGGTAAAAACTAGGATTGTCAATATTGTATAGTTTGATAATTTTTTAATATAATTATTGTCTGGTTGCAGGCCTGAGGTTCATCCAGGGCCGACTGACTGCCACCCAGGAGGCAACATCAGAATCAGCTTTTGCTGAAGTTGAACAAGGGCATTGTTCAGTGAACTGATGACAGCACATGTGCAAGTCTGTGGACACAATGAACTCAAAGCGGCAGCACATGTCTGTGGATGCAGTGAATTTTGTTCACTCTTGTGTATTGCGTATTTGATTCTCATATTTTGTGTTACAATAAATTTTATCTTCTACTTTTATTTCAGTTACTTTTAGAAAGTAGTTTCACTTTTCACTCAAGTAGATTTTTACAAGTTTACTTTGACTTCTACTGAAGTAGTTTTAAAGAGGCTTACTTTTACTTCTATTCAAGTAAAGAATTAAAAAAATTCAGTTGCCCCTGCCAAAACAGAGGTAAGTTACATTTGAACACATACCTGAAGGGCTGCAGTGCATTCCATTAACCATTGGACTATCACAGTGCCCTAAAGACAGCACTGGTTAATAAATAAATAACTGATAACGCACATAAATTATATCAGCTCTTGCTCCAAGCCCTCTATATTTCTTAGCTAAATTATTACAATGCTTCATTATATATAATATCACTATATTTCTGATAATGCAAAGAATGCAGAAATGTATTACAGGATATGTAACACACAAAAATATAAGATGGTAAAGTGACATAAGAAAACTCCGCAGATTACAATTTCAATTTATAACATTCTTTCAAAGTGCGGAAATGTACAACGTAAATGTTGATGTTTTACGACTACCTTTGTGTACATAATGGGCTAATTAGGTCAAGCAACCTCCAAAGGGAATGAATAGAAGCGAAAGATGAAACACTGTTCTGATATAGCCCACCCAGGGTTTGAACCCAGCTGTGAAAGATATGTGAATAACCACATTACCAGTTAGGCAGTGGAGGGCCCATTTCAACCTGCTGAAGAAAACAATACTAATGTAGCCTAGTAATGTTGTATAGATGTACTTGTCAGTTAGACAGATACATTCTTCATTTGGTTCACCTTCAAGAGTGGGACCCAATCGTAAAGTTGGTGAATATTTAGTTTATCCACAATATTGGTCATTCCTACTACTTAGAGAATCCCCAAAATACAAGTATGAGTTGAATTTAAATTAACTGAACTGGATTTAAAATGCCAGATAAGTATTATTTTTCCTTTTGATATTTTCTCTACTTGCACTCGTATTGAATTTTGTTTATGCAATGTGAAACACAACATATATCTTCACATATTCAATGTGAAATCCCAGAAATGTACTAGTGCTAATTAAGGAATGGCATAAATAATAGCAATTAGCTTTTCTAGTAACAGTCTACAACAAACTAATCAGAGACTTCTAAATAATCACACACACACACACACACACACATATATATATATAGACAGATACATGTAATATTATTTTAAAATAAAATAACTTTAACTCATCTTCCAAAATCAAAACACACGAAATCAGTCATACTAGTACCTGATTTAACTGTTTTGGATCATATCCTGCTATAACAAAAATGACATCAGCACAGATAAATCTAGTGAATGCCTCACAGAAAGATGAGCCAAGAAATTTGATCAGTTCATCACTTGGCAGAAATTCCCGGATGCCGAGAATGTGGAACAAGTCCTAAAAAAAACGATCATATATTGTTATTCTTCTCTTTTAGCCAACATATGAATGTATCCATCTAATCATGTTTATACCATACCATGGCATACATCTATAATGTATAAATAAAATTTCAACTTTGATAAACATACTCATAACATTGGTAAATATAAATAGAATACTTACATTGATCTCAGGTGTCAGATAAGCCAATAACTTGATTGGACTTTCAATATATCCCACTGTAGATACAGGACCCATTGCAAAAAACAGTTTCACCTAAAAATTACAATTTATTTTTTGAAAATAATTAATTTAACAGAAATGCTATAACCTTAAATTTGTTATCACACTGAACAGAAATATTTTTAAATGACACTGGGATTCCTGAAGTGGTACTCTGATCATGAACTATGAAGTAATATGGCAGAATAAGCAGTCACATATTAAATCATTTATAGAAACAAAATCTGCATCTTTAGCCATTCAACCAAAAATGATATGACTTTGTCCTCTTCTGAATAATGTAATACATAAAACACTTGTTCAGAAAGAACCAACAGGTAAGTGGCATTTAACGTAGTCAATTAACCATGTTTCTAATAAAATGAATATTAAACTATTAATTCTAGTAATAATCAGGGTTGATAGGTTTCTCTGCTACGTAGTAAAACACAGCAGTGTTTGAGTGATGTGTGATTTAATTGTCATTACACAATGACATAACAAAGTATCTTCATTGGACAATTATAATGTAGTAGACAGACTTCAAATTGACTAGATTAATATGACACTAATCTAGAGGATGGCTGCAGTTAATGTCATCAATTACATGTACTTTCTTGAAATATGAATTTATATTCTGCAAATGCTGAATATTTTGGTGGTACAAAAGACTTTTATCTTAAAGTTTTATTTTACATGTTGTTACATAAAATTCAGCATGTTCACGGGAGGCAGACCATGAAATTATGTCTGGCAGCACTTGACATCTGTGATGGTGGCTGGAGAGGAGCATGCAAAGTGTAAGATGTGTGATAATTTGCAACTTGCCAAAATGTATTGCCTCAAATTGCATTATGTCAAGTGTAGTGCTACACACCAGTTACTAAAGGCTAAGTGCACATCTGAATGACTCATAGAGATAAAAAGGGAGAGATCTCCATCACCAAACTCTCTCTAAACCAATCATATCTGCTAAACTGGACATGGATACTCATATTGTTGAAAACCTCCATGAATCACAAAACACAATCAACTTTGAAGCTTGTAACATTCTGTTCAATGTTGCTGAACAGTCACAATTTAAGAAGATCACAAACATCGGCTATCACAAACAAACTGCCAGAAATCTCCTTGGTATGGTATATGATCAACTTCAAAGTGACATGAAAAAACTCATTGATGACAAGACAGGCACACTTGTACAAGATGTTTGGAGTAAGTGTCACAATGTATTTATCATTGCTAGTAGCATACAGATCAAAAATCATATCTGCTGGAAATTCATTCCACTGGATCCATGTCGAAGACTGGTGACAACTGCAAGTCTTTGTGTCAGCAATCCATCCAAAAAGCCAAAGACACATACAACTATTCTGTGTCAGGAATATGTCCTGCAAAAATGCCAAACAAACATAGAACAGGTGGACAATGCCTTACAATACGATGATCCAGACTTCACGGTGTATGTTTGCTTTACTCAACTTGTTGGGTCAAAACCTCACTACAAAGTCCATAATGAAGCACATAGTGAAAGTGCAAAAGTACTTTTGAAACCACCATAAGCCATGCACCTGGCTTCGTGAATGCACAGAAAGTCCAAACCACAGCTTCCCATTGAAATGATGTGGAAATCACAGCTTACTCTGTCTTAGTATGAGCTGCATAAAAATTAAATTGACCAAAACACTGCAAAAAAGATGGCTGATCACCTATGTCTTGTTGTCAACACTATTGACTGTTGCCAAGCAGACAATTCTTTGCTGGCTTCAGTGTGTGATATGTGGCTGTCACGTTTTAACCATCCCAAGTCATAATTAAACATTTCAAGCAAGCAATTATCCCTGAGCATCTCATGACCCTATTACTTGGTGAAAGGCAATGAAACCAAATGGTGTGAAATCTGATTTTGCAGATTCTGTGCTGCACCTGCTGCAATCTCCAGCATCAATTAAGTGAATCTTCATGAACATTGGGCAAATTCATAGCAAAGTGAAGAATTGACTCGGCAACAAATTGAACAATACAACATCAAAGCTGGTGTTTTCCTTTCACAGAATATTAGGAAGATTTGAAATTTAACTACCAATTATATACATTCCAAAAATAACATCAGCCTCTAATAGTTTATGGAGGTGGCCGTATTGGTCATAGTGTGGCCGTTTTCATATCACAGCCGATTTGGACTTACACCTTTGTGGTCACGTCACTAATTAGAGCATCGGATTAAATAATCATGGCAGTTATTACGATTAAGTTTGGCTTCGAAAGACAACAACGAAAACACACCTAATTAATTTGTTTATTGTTCATATATTCATTATTAATGTTGAAACAGTATTATTGTATTTCCCCTTAAATTATGCCAAATATTACCTTCTCTTTTAGTATGACCCGTGTATAAGACACACTCACTTTTGG
Organism: Paralvinella palmiformis; assembly: GCA_025642065.1. Lineage (NCBI taxonomy): Eukaryota > Metazoa > Annelida > Polychaeta > Terebellida > Alvinellidae > Paralvinella > Paralvinella palmiformis. The sequence continues at coordinate 2,790 of JAODUP010001037.1, read as the reverse complement.
AGTATCAAAAGTGAGTCTTATACATGAGTATATATGGTATTAATGATATGGACCAATTAAAATCTTGAATATTTGTTGTTTTTCTTAAAACTTTATTGTTAAACAGATAAATAAATTAATAATTAATTGTATCCACCATGCAAATGTATTAATGAGATTTAACGATTTAAATAAAAAATTACAGTCCAAACCAAATGCTGACATAGAAAGCATCTATAAAAAATCCTGGAAATCTTAGGTGATATAACTTTAATGCATGAAGACCCACAGTTAAAATATAGGAAAATATTTACTTAATATGTGTGTCTTAAATCTGGACTGAACAAAAATGCTTGTTTAAAATCAGCATGCCATTAGACTATGTTGCTAAACATCAATTTAAAACTTACCCTTTTAGCAATTTCTGGATTTGCAGAAAAAGCAGCAAATGCAATCAATGTCCCTTGAGAATGTCCAACATAAAAAAGACTCTCTTGTTTTGTTTTATTCAACACATAATGTATCATTGCTGGAATGTCGTAGCTGACCATCTGATCCCAACTGAAAACAGTCAGCACTATATATATATATGTGTGTGTGTGAGGCATGGGGTGATTACAGGACCAAGGTAATTCATTACTTCAGAATACAATGGTTATGATTATAACTGTGATTACATTTTAAGTAATCATGAATGCAATGCATATCACAATGTATATATGTAAGCTACATCAGTTAGTTGTTAAACATTTGGCTGTGAATTAATTCCCCATTGTCTATATCATTGATTGGAATTGTATCATACAAATAGATGATTTAACCAATTTACCCACTGCTCAGAGAAATACAATGCATTATAACACACAAAGGTGAACAAGATTAATGAAACCACCAACTGTCTAGCTTTAATGGTCACCATATAAACCAGTGGCTAGCTGGCTGCCTTTACAACAAGATCACTACTGGACAGACTTATGTTATAGATAAACACCACATATTCACAACCATACTAATGCACTAATATCCATTATCTTGCAATTGACATTGTTTGAATATGCATTTAGGAACAAGATGCATCTTGTATGGCATGACTACAGTCAGGTGCGTTCTATGTAATATATAGGATAATTACAATATAAACATGAAATACAGCATATAAATTCACTCTAGGTTGGGATGGGGTTGAAACCACGTAATACTGCTTTCTCAAGGTTCTGATAATATAGATTTTTGGCATGATATAACATGGTAAATAATTAAATACCTTGTGTAATTAGGAAAGTAATCACTGATTACATTTACAATGTAATTGTAAACAATTATGATTACATTGCATCTGGAAATAGTGATTATGATTACTTGAGGTTGTGGATATAATTACAACCAATTATGATTACCAATTACCCCATGCCTGGTGTGTCTGTGTGTGCATACTGTGTGAAAGTTCTATACTAGAACTGTAAAGACATGTGTAATAAATTGCTTTAAATGGACAGGAATAAGATACATATATATAATAATAAGTGATACCTCCATGCCCAGAATTGATCATCATCTGGTGAGTAGTGTTGGTGTTTCCTGGAATATGTATTGCCACGAACATTACCCATCCACACATCAAAACCACTATGAGCCAACAGAAATGCTATAAAAAATAAATAAATATATATATATATCAGTTATTTGCCTAGAGTACAATAAAGCCTAACTCAAATTCATTTTATTATCATGTCAAAACATTTCTGTATCAATCTGTACACACTCAACTTTTAAGCAAATGTGGCTGAAACAAATAACTAACCCCACTATTTAATTTAGATTGCTGTAATTAGGCATATCTCATTAATTAAATTCTCAAACATACCTAAACTTTCATTCTGCAAATTGCTAACCCAATCAAAAGATGAACTAAGTAAGCCATGCTGAAGGAAAACAACAGGTTGTATAGAGTGTTCAGTAGTTGTAGACAAAGACTCATTTCTTCCAAAGGTTATACGCTGTACCCCCAGAAGAAAGCCATCTTTGGTTGCTACTATGTGTTCCTCACATGGGTACCCTTTACTTATGGCTAATTCACACTGCAAATAAAAGAGGATAGTCAATTATACGAATACTTATTTTATCATATAAGATAATGGATTATTAAGATCACATCAACTGCAGATAGAGGTATGACTACTAAATGTATGACAGCTAAAGTTTAATTATTAAGGCTATATATCTTTAAAAACAATTATATATTTAATACAAATACATAAATATATAATTAATAAATCTACAAAATAATTAATTAATATATTAATTATTATACAAAATTTGAATAATTAATATATTGTAGCATGGGTATGCAACAACACAAACACACATACACATATATATATATGTATGCACACACACTAGATCTACAAATAGTACAATATCATGTGATCCGTCATCACCTCAGTGAGTCACAGTGTACATGACTTGTATGACCAAATCATAACGAACTGCGCACAACAGGTTAAAACTGAAGAAACCTAATGTATAGTTGGTATTTATTATCAACGATAAAGTCACTAATAAATTACAAAAAGTGGATTTCTATCTTAATTGTTTGAATTGCCAGTTAGTAGTAAACACACTTGTATTAATCAGACACTGTCATAGTGTCAAGTCATTGTAAATAAGTTTTAGTTTATCATTAGATCTAATATCATAACATTACCGGGTTTCTACAGACATCCTTTTCCGGGAATGGTTCGCATTTACCGGTTCCATGGTTTATCAGCGCATTGCTTGCCCGAGTGAATGTCTTCGAATGTAATAACTGAA